>VZTU01000124.1:9160-109170 GCA_013400835.1 Zapornia atra | reverse complement strand
TGCAGCCCATTACCATCAGTCTGGAGACTGGAATGTTCCTGCCTCTGCAACTGATTTACATCCTGGGCCAAGGCACAATAAATAAGATAGACACAGAAAGCCATCAGCACGATAGTCATCCTTTTTTGTTCTAAGTGGTGATTACATAGGCTTAAAGTGGATTTTGTCTTTTTATAGTTCAATCTTTTATCTATTTTATAATTACTGCTTTCCATTTCCTTTGTACCTATGTGTCCCAGATGAACCTTGGCTCCTTGTTTTGTGTTGGACGTGGATGAACACCTTGCAAAGAGGTTTTCTTAGGTTTTGTGGCAACCACTCAACCTAAATTGCAGAATAATGCTTTCAAAAAGTTCAAAACAAGTTTGTTCTGTTTTTTCATTTTAGCCTTATAAATTACTCTTATTAATCTCATACTGCTACTACTTTTTAAAATCCTTTTGCAGAGCCTAGTATCTATTGCTGTAGTGCAAGAACAGTGTGATCTTATGACTGGCGAAGTAACTCTGATATTTCAGTCAGATCTTTTCAGTTTATTTGAAGGAAACAGCATCAGGGAGACCAAATTGGCTGGAGGAGGTAAGTTGCTTCTGTAAGTAATTCTAAACAGGAAATGATAAGGTGGAGGAGAAACCACCACACCAAAAAGATGGTTGTTTTACTATTAAGCTAAACAGTAATGTTCTGTGAGCCAGTGTCGAGGTACAGTGAATAGGAAAGAAGTGTTGTGGCACTTGTACATGTTTAGAGGTTGACTGTATATTAACTGCATTTATTAATGGCACATACGAAGCATGCTTGCACAGTTCTGAATAAACAGTACAGCAAGCTGCTACAGTAGTACTGAGCATAAGTATTAGTTGTCATCAGAGTTCTTTTTTTAATTGGCTATAATTTATGCCAGGCGATGTAATTTTTTTTTGTGACTAAAAATATAATTGATTAATAAAGGAAAAAAAAACCCAAAATCTAGTTCCTCAAAGAGGGGAAAGGATTTATGGATGTAGGGGTTTAGTTTGTTTGTTTGGGTTTTTTAAACTTGTGGTTCAGCATTGCGAAGAAAACCATCTTGCCAGCCTTTGTATCTCTTTCCAACTTGAGAAAGTGTTTAATTACCTACTTGGGATAGCTCAGCAGTCAACTTGGATATTTGAAGAATGTTATCCTAATTCTACAAAGGTTGGATAGACTTGATATTATCTTCCAGCTATGTTTTAGAGTTCAGAGCAGCTACCATGCTGCAGGGTCCAGCATGACAGTTGAGTTCAACTGGTCAAGTTGTGGTAAAAGGTTCTTGACTGTAAATGTCTGAAGCTGCTGGTGGGGCTTTTGAGTTGGAGGAAGCCAGCTCCACCATCCTACCTCTTTTGACAGACCTGGAATCAGTTGACCTTACAGTGATAGTCCATTTTTTTCACGTTACCTTTTGTCAGGATTTCTGCTGCTAGCAATGTGACTCCTCTAAAAACAGTGCTTCCCAATGCCTGTTCTGGTTCTGGAAGCTCTGTAATGGGATACCTCTTAAAAGTAGTTAGGTAATGAGACAAAATCCCTCAATGCTTTCCAGCTTCTTATCCCTGGAAGAGAAAAGTTGAAGTTGGCTATTTTAACTTCTTTCTGATTTATTCATGTGCTGAGTCCATTTTCCTGGTGGGAACGCATATTGCATTCTGGCATTGCTACTTCACATATGGCTCAAGAGGCTCAGATCAGGTTCCTGAACGTGGAATTAATCTCATTCTTTGGCTATTTCTGCATCCCTTCCATCATCCTGATCAATGCCAGGTTTCCGCTGGATTAAAATTTAGAAGAGTCTATTAACCCTGCCTCCCAGCTCTCTAAATTGAAGATGTTGTGCAGTGGTTTTGGATCTTGTTTCTAGAAAAGGAGAAGAGTGTGAGTGCAATAACGTGATTTGATGGTAATAGTGGCTATTAGAGGGTGAAAGGATTTTTAAAAAAGTGTTACTTGTTCACCACGTCATTCCCTACTGAAACGGTGCTGTGTACTGGGAGTTGCCCTCCAAGTAAAACTTCAGGAGGAATGTTTTGTTAATGGAGTGTTTGCTTGTTTGATATATTTAATGGTTGAACAATGTTGAGATTGGTAAGAGAAGGTGAATTTATTCAGTTGAACTGAGTTGTACTCTTCCTTTCCCCCCAAGTATTTTAGGGCTCCTTTTCTAAGATTTAGGCATTGTGTTGATAAGTACACGTTGAAATGTTGCTGTTTGGCCCTTCTTTAATCAAACTGCTTAGACAGTCCTGCTTGCTTTGGCACCCACACTTTAGATACTCAAATGAGAGGCTTGAAAGTATTGAAGATTAAATCTTCTAAGATTGCTTTCAAGTCCTGTTTCCTTCTTGGCTGCTGTAGCAGATTCCAAACATGACTTCTCTACGTTTAACTCTATACATCTCTTAGCTGTTGATGTGCAAAATGTACAGGTATAAATTCTATAACATGACATCAGTCAACATTAGTCACACCATATGTTGCCTGCTCCCTCTTTGCTAATCCAAAAAGCTAGATTCATGTGAGCTAGCAGTTGGTCTAAGGTATGTGACTATATAATTATTTTCCTTATATATGGTGTTTCAGGTTATTATAGAAAGTTTGTATGCTGCACTTCAGAGGATGGGCAACTCAGTAGTTTACATCCTCTTGCTGATGATGTCTGCCATGCTCCTTTCTGTCTAACTGGGATGCCTTCATTTTGCCTAATGGTTTTTGGGTTGGGTTTTTTGGTAGTAATAGAGCAGTAGTTAAGCAGTGGATTCACCAGTTTCTTCTCTCCTGTGTGTATCACAGTAATTTGTCTTTGAGCTTGGATGTACAGTAGAGCTAGCCAATGCAGTATCAAGGGGCTGCAGTCGTTCCCTATGTAATTCTGAATCCTTTTTGCCTGTAATGGAGAACATTTGCCCCCCCCCCCCCCCCCCCCCCCCCCCCAAAACAGGCCACCACTAGANCCCCTCTCCCAAAAAAGAGCAGGGCTACTGTAGATTGTTTTAATTTTCACCACTGCTGTTTCAGTGTGATAAATGTCTGTGAAACTGTATAGCTGATTATTCAGACACCAGTTTTAATGGTGCATAAAGGTAATGGTTAGCTTTTACGGACACTTTGGAATTACACAGTGTTTAAAAAAAAAAACCCAGACACAACGAAAAAAAGTAACAGGAGGGAGGAGAGGAGCTCTTGAAAAATGGTGGAAGATGTCTCCCTGCTAGGTGTCAGTTTTTGAAAAGCAAAGCTCCTCTGGGTGCCACTGGAGATGTATATCTGTGCAGGGAAAACTCTTTGTCAGAAAACGTTTTGCCTGCTTCCATCCCATATCTCTCCCGAGATACCAAATGTGTAACACAAGTGGGAGCCAAATGACACAAAACTCTCAAGTTTGTAACTTAAGTCTCTAACTTTCACTGTTGGGGAGGTACAACTTCTCTTACTCTGCAGCTGTCAATACAAGAGACTTTTCATTGGTAGTATTCCACAGACATAAAAATATAATTTAAATATAGTATTGATATCTGTGGTGGGTTTATACTTGTCACTGCTTTTTCTTGTCTTAGTCATCACTCCATTTCTTATCTACTTCAAAAGGGCACTGCTAAAAACTGATGCTATTAGTTTTCACTCTATGTGACTCCCTTTGGGAAGCATTGCTGCTTGTCACAGTCTGCTTTTCCAGCAGCTATAACTGAAAGCCGTAGCTAAACCCTTCTGTTTTCCCAGGAGTTTTATGCAACTGAAGTCAGATGCTGGGAATTTGGGCTCTCATGTTACCCCTCTTGGTCACTTCCTCTGTTCTATCAGGCCCATATCTTTGGGTTTAGTGGCCCTTTTGAAAATGCCAAAGCATTTTAGGATGCTCATCATACCATGGCCATGGGATTGAGGTTTTGCCTATGGGCAGTTCAGTGTTGGCGGCTACACAGCTGCTGTTACAAGGATGGTGGTACTTCCCTCTCTGAATCACAGTCAGCTCCCAGGCACTAGTATTTCTGTAAAGGATATATTAATGTCCCGATCTTGATCTCACTGAGGTTAACAGAAATACTTCTCTTTGATTGTAGCATCTTTTGGTCAGACTTTAGGAAGATAGAAGTATACAAGAGTTTAATCATACTAATAGTGACTGAGGTGATTTGAATTGGTCAGTCAAGTACCTAAATGCTTACGCTTCGCAGTGGTGCAGCACATTTGGGTAACTAGCGTCTCACTGAAGTTTAGGGATTTATTCTAGTGTAACATTTATGACTCTAGTAGAGATTTGAGTCATTAATATGTTACCTTTCTGTTGCATTTGTCACGCAAATCTGACATCTATGGCTTCATCCTTTGGGATCAGAATTCTCTGGGTTTTCCTTAGTATGTCTATTTCTAAAATACAATAAGGTGCTGTCACAGGGCATCTTACTCTTCTGCCTTACAACACCAGCGGTTCTTAGAAAAGCTCTTGGTTTTGGTTTTATATGATGTCATAAGAATCCCAGTTTATATTACAAACAGGAAGATTTTCACTTGAATGGTAACAGAGAAAATTTTGGTAATATGAACCCCAATGATTCAGAAAAATACTCAAAAGCTGAAAGCAATGGAAGAGAAGCTATTAAACCCACACACCCCGAGGAAACAACCCACCTTTATGAATTTTAAATCATTCTTTGTTTTTTAGTGTTAGAAATTAAAAATCTATGAAGATTCTGAAATTCAAAAGTTAGATTCTCTCCAAATCACAGAGAGTTGGAATGGCTTAAAAAGAGTTAGAGGGGGAAAGAAATCTTCAAGTGCAGCTGTTTCTGCAAGCTTTGGTTTAAATAGCAAAAAGAAGGATTGCTTAGGTATCTGTGGGGTATTTGTATGATGACAGATTAAAGTTGGGGCTAGGCAAACAGGGAGGGCTTGGCAGAGTGCTTGTTTATTGATGGTGACAGGTAAAACCAAAGGTACTTGCAGGGCCAGGTATTGTTTCAGTAACTTCAGGACCAAAATAATTTCATTCCCCTTTTGTAACAAATCACTGAAATTGACCGTGTTGGAAAATATTAGAGAACAGGTGTCTTGTTTTAAATTACTATTCTTTAATTATATATATTTTTTACTATGCAGACACTTCGAATGACAGAGGATGTGTGAGGTTTTATGGCCTGTGCTGTGGAATAGACTCAATGCCTTTATTTTTAAGCATTTGGTGTAAAATCATCCAGCAGATGATTGGAAAGAGATTAAGAGATGAAAGTGAAATGAAGGAAATCCAGCTTCTCCAAAAGAAGTTTTGGTTTAATTGAGAGTAGCAGAGGATGCTGTTAGACTCCTGAGTTCTTTCTGAGCAGCTCAATGGACTGTGGGTAGTCAGCTCTGGAACTGCCCTGAAATAACATTCATTGTTAAACCTCAGTTGGCTGAAGTGACAGCCCCCACCCAGAAGAAACTTATGTTGAGCTTTCAAATTTCTCCATGTTTTAGAAGGATAGGTACATTCAGGTCGTCCATGTGTCTCGGCCCATTCCCTGAGTGATGCTTTGAGTGTGCTAACCAAGAAAGATCTTTCCTTTGTGCTGGGCAAATCATTTAGTGCTATACAAGTTAGGGAGGAACAGTTCAAAAGTAGTAGCAACAGCATGGCTTCATCTCAGTCTACATGATAAATGTGTTGTATGAAATTATTTCTGGGACCTGCCACAGAAGAGGAAGAACACAGCTGACTGTGTAGGACATTCCTTACACAATGCTGAATGTATGATGCAGAGAGTGAGAGCCTGTGTTGATGCAGGAGTGGACCTTATCAAAGGAGAAAATGTATGAGTCTTCCTATTGTTTTTATGTGAGTGCATGGGGAAAAACGTAGTTTTGCCTGGAACATGATAGTCCATTTCTTTTGGCCATTTTCTGGCCTGGTTTGTTGTTTTACTTATGCTGTATAATGATGCAAGTCCCTCAATTTCAGTGGTGCTTTAACTTCACCAAAGGAATTGTGTGGGTGCAAGGCACACCTGTTCTTACTATTTAAATGTTTATTTTACAGTACCACTTGGATAGGTGGGAGGTGAGGATGCATCTATATCCTGCATGAAGGAAACAAAGTGTGTGGAAGTATGTGGAGTGATGGGAGAAAGAGGCAGTTTTTTAGAGACTTGGGAAGATTTGGCAGGCTGTTCATGGAAAGTCATACACAAGAAAGTCCAGTTTTTGAACCAAGGCATCTTTCCTGAATGGAAACAGGAGTAAATAATATATTGTAAAATTTTAACTCTGTAACTTCACCATTTCTGTAAATTTTTTCAGTCTGTTTTTTATAAAGCCTGTTGATAGATACTGTTTATCACAGGGACTAATCATTGCATAAGATGAATAGCTTGCATAATACAGAAAATTTATATGTGCGCTGAATACCATTACATGTTTGATTTATAACTTTAAAATAAGTCTTACAAAAGGTGATATTGCTGGTGAAGATGGCCTAGCTCATCAGGCAGAATCTTCCAGTTGCATGCATTATAAATTGCATTTGATTCTCCCCCACTCACCTTTTTCTTTTTTAAAGTATTTGTACACCACCTACACTGCTGGAGACCTGGGGGATCCTGTGTTTTGTGGCTCAGAAGCCACAGGCAACAGCTTTGTAATGTGGAAATCAGTGTAAGATTCAAATAAGGAGCAGGTTTGTGCCTTCAAAGGTGCTTAATGTTAATATGACAAAAAAATTTAAAAATCATTTGGCAGTTTTTGTTTTCCAGCTATTGTTAAATGAACTTTTCAGTGTAACTCAAAAGATTATGTTGGCCATTTTTCATACTCATTCAGAATATTTAATGGAGAGTTAAAATTGAGTAGCAGTCACAAGATAAAACTTCTTATGCATAAACCAGAAAGAACCCCAAGAACCTTTTGCCACGTCATCCCGGTGTGCGCTATTTGTTGTAATTCTGTCTGTTTTCTTATGGTAAGCGCCTGCTCTGCGTTCAGCCTGTTACCACCAAATTAAAAAGGCTGTTTGACTGGAAGTTTATATGCCATATTTATTTAATAAATAATATGAAACTGTTCTCTCATAGTCTTTGTCTTTGACAATGTTAATTATTTGCCTTGATTTCTTTTTCATTCATGCTATTGTAACTTTGTCTGGGTTATTTTATTTCTAGAATCAAAGAATGTGTTAAGTTGGAAGGGACCTTTAAAGGTCATCTAGTCCAACCCTCCTGCAGTAAGCAGGGGCACATTTAACTAGACCATATTTTTAATATGTGAGACAAAGTCTTTCAGAATTAACTACAGGCGAGATGTGGCCATGCACTTTCAGATAGCATTCTTGTCTTTATTGCTTGTTTCTGTCAGTTTTCAATACCACTTACCTCTCGCAGAAAGACTTAGAAAATGTAATGAAATTATCTGGATGGGGGAAGAACATGAATTTTCCTCACTGTGACCCTTCTGGAAACTTTTTTCTTTTCTGCAGCCTTCATGAGCGTCAGAAGGCAATCTGTATACAATGGGGGTACTTCTCCTCAGCCTGGCAGGGCTCCAGCGGGGAGCCATACGTTCAGATTCTTCCATGCCTGGTTGAAAGTCAGCTGAGGAAGTTTCAGCCTTCCTGCTAGGCAACACAAAGGTCATCGTGCATTTTTGGGGGGTGGAATTGAACCCAAGGGTTTGCAGTGCCACACATAATGTTGTTCATAAAGGCAGTGCTTTGTTTTACAGAACATGCACAGTTTGTCTTCCCTTTATCACAACTTTTTTTCCCCTCCATTTTCTGCTGTTTGTTAATGTGCAAGCAGAACCTGAAAGTTAGTTTGATGTTAAGTAACTGTATTTTCCTCAGGGCTGTATTGTTCCTCATGGGAAAATGGTCATCAACACAGTTGGCTTCAGATGGGCCATAAGCATGAATGGGGGGTGAAAGAGGGGAAGAAAAAAAAAAGGTGTTATCTGCTCTGTAAAAACTATGCAAACCTGGCAGCATATTTGCTATAATACATTTTGTTACTGGTTATCAGTTACTAAATTGGGAATTATTTCACATGTATGTTCTACTTGAATAAATGTTTCATCCTAGTTACTTTGAATGTTTGATACTCTCTACTGTAGTCATCATACCCTGTCCCCTCCCTCTTTGAACACCATGTGGTTTACTTAAGAAGAATATAAAATAATTACTAAAATGTCAACAGTACATAGTTTTAAGAAAAAGGGACCTCTCTTGTAATTTGTAATGATTTCCAGATTGAGAAGTATGTGCTGTTTTTCCAAGTGCCATGATTTCCTAAATCCCTGCAAGACAATTTATCCTTTCTCGCTGGATTATCACAAATGGGAAAGTTAGTATGTGTGGCTTAACTCTTAGAGCACACTTTGAAAGCACCCAGCTGATATTCCAATGGTATCTTAAAATTAACTATGATAGATTATTCTACCCTTACTGCACTTAGTAAATACTGGTCTCAGGATATTTTATAAGGAGATGTATTAAAAATTTACTAAGGAGACTGAGGTTCAGGGAGGCTCCTTGAGTATGTAGAGGTGGTGGTATAGATTCACTGCCATTTCAAATCCTGATTACCTTCCATTTTTACAAGTAGGGTCTGTGTACCCTTGTTCTGTCCGTCTGGCTGCATTGCAGCAGGGCTTGGTCTAGTTTTCCAGTCCGTGGAAAGCCTGTGCTGAGCTCTGCCTCTTCCATTCTACAGATCCCAGACCTACCTCTGGTTAGCATAATTGAAGTTAATTTCACATCAGCTGCCCGTGTTGTTAATCATTTTGCTAAACAGTTGCTTATGGTTTTATTATCTCTCTGTTAATTACACTGTTTCCTATTGTCTCATGTGGAATAATTACTTAGGTAAGTCAAAACTGTTCAGGTGAAATGGTGGGTATATGTGGTTCAGCCTGCCTTTCACCTGCAGCTTACTAGCATCCAGCCAGCCAGGACCTCACAAACAGCAGGGCTGTGAGGGCACTGTCAGCCTGACTATCCCATGGCCCAGGACCCCACATCAGCCCCAAAGGGCCATCAGCCCCTGACCCAGCAACACCGCAGCGTGACTGGCCTCATAGTCCTTCCCAGCCCAGCCATGGGACCTGCTGAGCCTGGCCCACACATGGGCCTTCTTCCCAGCCTGGACTTGGCCTCCTTTGTCCCCATGGGGGTGTCTGGTGCTTCCCTGGCTGCCCTGCTCCTGCAGTGCTGGGACAGGCCCTGGCTACCTGGCCCTGACCTACCACCCCTCCATGGAGAGCCCCCACTACCCCCAGCACCCAGGTCGCTGCTGGGTCTGGGTACACCCTAGCATGAAGAAAAGTTGAAGGAAAAAACAAACCCTACCAGACCTGCTCCCCAGACTTCTTCTCTTTGGCAAACAGTTCAGGTGCAATGTTGTTGGGACAGCCAAAAACAAATACAGAAATGTTACAGCAATCACCTTTATTCCCTCTTTGGTATGCTCAATGTGGATGTGATCATTCAAATGGTCCCTGTCCTTCCTCATGCGCATTCATGACACCAAGATAAAGTAATTTCTCCTTGGACTACTTCAACCAGAACAGGTTTTCATTTGTTTTACTTTTCTGTCTTGGGCAGTTTGTTCCCCCTGTCAGTTGGAGGTCCCAAGCAGGGCTGTTAACTTTTAGTCTATTCTGCCTTGCCCTGGAGATGGGACTTGGCAGGCTGCTGCCCGAGCCATGCTACAGGCACCATGTGTCAGTGCAGTGCTGACTCTATTGGTGGTGAGGACCAGAGGGAGCAATAGCTTATCGAAGGCTATTTTTATAGCTAGAGGAGTGCAAGAGAACAGTGACTTGCGTTTACAGATGCAACAAAAGCTGTTGAAAAAGGCAAAGAATGTGGTATTGCCTAGTTCTGCAAGGGGAGCTGGGTTTGGAGCATTCAAGTGATCTGACTGATAAGTTCTTTGTCACAAAAGCTTAGCTAAAAAGATACCAACAAATCAGTTTGTTCACTAGTGAACACTGCTGCTGTAGTCTTTATTAACAAAAGGGGGAAAAAGATAGATGCTCTGTTGCACTGAACTACAACGAAGAGATGAAGTTAACCTACTGTAAACACAGTTCATTTAAAAAAAAAAAAGGGAGAACAGTGGCTCTCAAAATGAGGAAAAAATGCTTTTTGCTGGAAAAAGAAAAAGGGATTACTCTGAGACAGTTTGCAATTTGTTCATGGTTATAAAACTTGGGGAGAGGAGGCAATCAATGTCTGTTGGCTTTGAAGGAGCAAGGCTGTTTTCACACACCTCTAGGATTTAATGGTTAAATGTATTTTGTAGGTGAAACTGCGATGTTGGCATGCTGAGCGTGTCAGTTATGCTACAGGTTCTCTTGTGTATCCTTTCCTTCTGGTGACTTTGTAATGCAGAGGAAAAGGGATGCACCCTGTTTGGAGCAGGAGAGGATGAGCGGTGCAGAAAGAGAGGGTAGGAATAGGGGCATCAAAAGGGTGGAAACACAAAGCAGGAATAGTGATTGGCAAAAAACCTGAATGAAGGCAGGGTGGGGAGGGGGGAGCAGGAGACTCAAGAATAGGAGGAGATGGGTTGAGGAGGGGAAGGAAGGAGAGCTACAAAAAGCAAGATAAATGCAGAAGAGTATTGAGAAGAGCTGCAGTAATAGGTGGAGAAAGGGCTTTGGAGAATGCACCCTGAGAGCCAAGCCCAAGAATACTTGGTCTGCACGTAATTTTTCTGTCCGAAAATATATTAAAGCTGCAGACAGTGTGTGTCATCCTCCTTTTGTGGTTATTCTGTGTAGAAGAGAAAGACCTTTTTATTTTCCAAATTTGCTTTATCAGGCTCTAGTCTCTTTTTAAAGTTTCAGGTTTTTTTCCTCAGCTTTAAGTGAAAAGTCCCTGCTGAAAGACCGTAAAATTACAAATCGAGTACTCTTGACTTGGAATAGGAATTGGTAGTATTAAAGCTGCAAATCCAAGATAAGAATTTCAGCAAGTCTTTAAGGTTAGGTCTGGCCAAAAGAGTACATGAGGGGGCCTTTAAAACAGACTAACTAGGTGTTAATAGCACTCATTAAAATTTAACTGCGGGATTTAAAGGGCTTCTCTATGCATGCAGTTCCAGAATTCCTTGAGTAGAGGGGCTGCCTCCAGATAAATGGTTTATTTCCATTGATCTTAATCCACTGTAATCTAGTTTGTCTGTTCAATTTAAACTGGCATAACATGAGGTGATGGTGTTCATCGGTTTGGGTCACAGTAGTTAAAAATGTTTTTAAAATTCGTCTTTGGTTTTTTTGACTGTTTCAGGAATAGGTGCTCTCTCTTTTCAATTTATTTTGTAGCTGTGAGAATTAAGCATAGCACTTCAAAAAATGGGGGAAAAAGGCATTTCTGAAACGGCAAATTTTAAAATGTGACAGAAAAAAATTCCCGGTAATGTTATGGAGATCTGCACTTGTGCAAGGAGAGGCTGTGATTCTAGTTGTATGTGGCTCCTGGGCAGCATGGATCTTGTGAATGCCTTCTGAATGAAAAGATGGTGTATGGCCAAGCTCAGCTTTCTGTTTCAATTTCCTCCTAAACCCCTAGTTCCTAGGGTGATAAAATCCTATGCTAAAATTAGTGTTGGAGGGAGATGTTTCTTGGGAAAAAATTTCTGGAGCCTGGCTGTTACTATTTTGTTCTTCAATTAAATTTTTCCTATGATCCCATCACATAACAACCTGGATTTTTATTTTTAGAAAATAAATGTATGTAATTATTACATCAAGTCTATATTAAATGTGTAGAAAGAAAATTATGTATAATTTTGTTCAAAATATATATACTCTTGGGGGGACATTGTGTCATTGTGTTGCTTCATTGCGCTGTGCTTTCTGCATTCGGTGCCGATGGGCTGGGTAGCACAAGAACAACAAGTGGAGCTGTAAGATTATTTTTCTGTACTTCCTTGACCCTTTTCTTTGTGGGGGCTTTAATTTAAAACGGTTCTTGCATAAGTCTTGCCTAAAGGTGAAAGGAATAAAAAGGTTGTAATAGCTGGCCGTCGCTGGTTTTTTTTGAGGGTTTAGCACATTGGAAATCAATCAGTGACTGCCACAGTGTAAACTAACAAAGAAATACAGTAAAATACGTTGTTATCCTTTTCCTGCCTGTCCTCTCCTAACTTACCCTTGCCCCGCTCTAGTGGTAAGACAGAAATTCATGCTGTAGTGCAAACGTGGGCACCATGCAAGTAATGGGGCAGACACAGCCAAGTTCACCGTCAGAACACAGTCCCAAATGGCTTCTCCAACACCTATGGGCACGAACAGGGGACGTGCTGTCTGCAGGGAATAGCTTTGGAGTCTTTGTTATTCTGTTTCATGTAAAAATGCTTACTTTTAACTGCCTATTAATTTAGCTGTTTTTACTGCAAGTTAGAGATTTTCCAGTGTATCCACGAAATGCTGTAAGAACAGCTAACCACTGCCAGCAGTACTCTGTTGGACGGGTAGTTTCCTAAATGTGGACAGCTAAGGACCAAGGGATGTATTACTGCTTTTCATTTATTATAACTTTATTTCTAATTTGTTTCATATTCATTTATTTATTTTTATTTTCAAGGGGATTTATTTTGAATGTGGATGTGTATTTGTAATTTTTCTTTCTGGGGATGTCTAAGCTAGCTGCTTTGAACAGGGCAGGAGCTTCTGTTTGCTGTTGGTAACCATGACTCATCTGTGTTATTTTTAACATTGCAAACATAAATGCATTTTTTCCCCAGATTATTTTTTTTCCCCTACAGTTGAGTTTTCCACTTTGTGGTAAATCAGGAAACCTAGGTGTGTATATGGTGTGTATATGTGTAACCCAGTGAGCTGCCAGAATTGAATATTTTAAAAATTCCTATTGTTGTGTTGTAACTGGAGCTGTTAATGAAGGGTGACATTCCTGCCCTTTATTAGTCAGTAGGCTTTGTGCAGCTGTTGGGGATGGGATTTGGGAAGATAAAATCCATCACACCTTCAGTGCCTGTGGGTCCCTGAATACAGGGAATGTCTCTGCTCTAGGATATGTGAATTTTGAAAAAAGGCATATCCTTGAAACTTGCGGAGAGACTTGTGCTTGCAAATCAGCAGGACTCTGGATGTGTTTACTTCAGGTCTTCACTGAACTGGCAACTAAAGAATTCAAGGCAGACTTAGGTTCACTTTTTTTTCACCTCCCTGGGAACCTTGTCAGAGCCCATCTTAAGAAAATTGTTTCTTTGTAAATAATATTATTTTCACAGAAGTCAGAACTTCTGCTGTAACTGCCAGTCAAAATAATGCTTTGCAAAGTCCAGATATTTCTGGAAAAGCTTCCTTTCCCTCAGTGGCAATGTCATGTGTCCTCAGCACTGTGTAATTGGTCCAAGAAAGTACTGATCTTCCTGGGACACTGCTCTATGAGCCTGCCTTTAAGCTTTGTAATGTTACTGAATGTTGGTTGGGTATTTTGTTTCGTTGTGGGGGTCTTTTTGGTTACAGTGTGCAACTTCAGTAAGTCATTCACCTAAGAAATGTTTGCCTGTGCAAACATAGTGGTGTCAGGCCTACCTGTTACAAAGCTTTTTCATTCTTTACCTTTTTAATTGTTAATATTCAGTAATCTGTACTTCTCTAGTCTTGAAAGTGTAGTGTTTCAAAAATCTCTTCTAGCACAAGTGTCCTGGCTGGTCGACAGAAAGATCTTGTCCAGCTCACTGGTTTGTAAGCCATGGACCACTGCACCAGCATCTGCCTCAGTTACTCCTTGTTTCAAGTTTATGGTCTGTATAACTGGATCTGGTAGTCTTTCATGAGACTCACAGACATCAATATTCCCTGTGGCGGTCTAGGTGGAAGAAATAACCTAGGCCTATTCCAGCACAGGGGCAGTTCCAGAACATCTCTGTTCTGGGGCTTTGATGTATCGTGTCTGTATGTAATTCATGGAGCATCTTTGCCAAAGATGAGCTTCATTCATGCTGCCTTCACTAGCAGAAAATCTTCCTGATTTTCTAGGGGATCACTCCATCAGGTCTGTTATTTCTCTGTTGCTGTACCTTACATGAAAGATGACAAATTTTGAGAGGTTGATTTTGCTGCAGTGGGTGTAGAACAAATCTGATGTGTAGAACAAGACAGTTGTTAACAAAATCCCACTCAAATGAAACTAAATTTCTCTTCAACTCAAGTTGCAGTTGCACTGCCACTGTGGTACTGTAAAATCCAGTAGTTCACATCTTGTCAGTGTCTTGTGACTGGGCAGTCTGTATCTTATTTCATTACAGTAATTTCAGACAGTAATTCATTTGATCCTTTTATCTCAGGCAGTGACTATTTGAGGCTTACAAGCCAAGCTTTGGGCTTCTAATGTGATTTTTTTTTTTTTTTTTTAAAAGCTCCTCCCTATAAAGGACAGGGAGGTTTGTAGGGACTCTCTATGGTGCCACCTAAGCTTGGTTTTTTAGTAGGGTAGTCTAGGGATACAGTATTTCATTTGGGGAGCTTGGTGCTCAGTGGTTGGCCTGTGTGACTGGCTGCCACAGCCCAACCTCCTTTATGCTTTCATATCCCCTGCAGCCAGACTGGCCCTGGCCTCATTTGTGAGCTGAGATACAGATGTTTTGTGGTGTTTCTTCTTCGGGTCTCTGCATATGTAAGACAAGATGTTGATTTGTCCCTAAATACCACGGGTGACATTCACTGTGAGAGCAAAGCCAAAACAGACCTGCTCAATGCAGTCCTCATGCTGTTAACCTTCACTGCAGTTTGTTCCTGAATTCAGAGGGTTGGGTTTGGTTCAGCCACGGTGGGTAGCTTTGTCCATCTGACTGTCTTAGGGCTGTGTCCCTCCCATTTGAGTAACAACAGTATAGTTGAGATGGCAAAGCAGCTCCACAGCTGAATGCATGGGTCAGTTTTCTTTAGCTCAGTTCCTGCTATGGGTTCTTCTGGGAACCCCTTTCCTCCACCATAGTCATTCCTGTCATCTGGTTTCCTTACATGAGGTCTGTCCCGCAGCCCTGTGAGCAAGGGACCCTCCTTGATGTGATGCTTGGCTGGCATGTGTCAGCATGCAAGTTCTTCAGGTCACTGGCTAGCCAAGGTTCATGAGGTTTCAGGATTGTTCTTAGTTAGCGTAAGATCTCTGCTTTTAGGATGGTAAATCTCTGTGTATAAAAGCTCTGTTAATTCTATATTGCAGTAATAATAAAAAGCTGTTAGAACAAAATTAATTTATAGTCCACTAATATTTTCAAAGACTAAAAATACATCCTAACTTGGATGGAGAGGCAAGTTTTAGTCTGGCAGCCCTGATGGTGGTAATCAATCCCTCTGTCTGGGTCAGGCAGGTGGCCTGTCACTCAGCCTGTCATCCTGTCTCTGTTATGCTGGTGCACTCTATCTCAGAGTATGTTAAACTTCTTAAGGTTGCGTTTCATCTCCTCTTATAGCACAGATCTCCTCTTGCATATCGATCTTTGAATATGGAGAGGGAGCCAGGCGAACGTGGAATGAAGTCCACATTCATGGTGGTGAAGTTAGTGGTGATTTTGTAATTGTTACAGATGAATTCTGATCTAGTGTTCTTCCCAGGACTTGGAGTTTTCTGAAATACTGGCATTCTGGTTATGATTTGCATAATACCTATTGGTAAAGTAATTTTTACCTGTAAGCCTGAAGTTCCTTGTTACACGTTCTGAGTTCCAGGAGAAACCCGGGCTACGAAGATGATTAGGGGCCTGGAACATCTCCGGTATGAGGACAGGCTGAGTGAGCTGGGACTGTTTAGTCTGGAGAAAAGAAGACTTAGGGGGGACCTAATTAGTGTTTATAAATATCTTAGACATGGGATGCAGGGGGAATTGGCCAGCCCCTTTTCAGTGATCTGTGGGGACAGGACTAGGGGCAATGGATGTAAACTGGAGCACAGGAAGTTCCGCACCAACATGCAGAAGAACTTTTTCACAGTGAGGGTGACAGAGCACTGGAATAGGCTGCCCAGGGAGGTGGTGGAGTCTCCTTCACTGGAGATATCCAAGTCTCATCTGGACGCCTATCTGTGTAATACGAGCTAGGGAGCCTGCTTTGGCAGGGGGGTTGGACCCGATGATCTCTCGAGGTCCCTTCCAACCCCTACGATTCTGTGATTCTGTGATTCTCAGTGTTCTGCCCTATCTTTGGTCCTGTGAGAAGAGGAATCAGCCATCAAGGTTTTAGTGAATAATTTATGTTTTGCTGAGTTGAGACTATAGTGTATGGCTTTTAAAACGTGAGAATAAGACTGTAACTGAAATTTGGCTACAGAAATTGCTTGAAGCCTTTGGGATTGAAAGGCTCAAAAGGCTTAATTACTTCAGAGGGAGGAGAGGTAGAGCTCGTAAATGACTGTAGTTGCTTCCAGAAGAGAGGTATGGTACAAGTGCACTTACTTCGGGTATATTTGGTGTAAAATCTGAGTATGTTCAGACTTCTGGCTAGGGAGCTAAAATCTAGAAGAATTTGGATTCTTTTGGGTTTCTTTTGTTTTCCAAAATCATTGTACCAAGCTTGCGTTAGCTGCTGTGACAGTACAGTTTGTCCTGGGATTTGTCAGAGTAAAAGGATGATGTACAAATGTGACAAGAGACACAAACCTTTCTATGATACCATTTCTCCAAAATTGAGGTATGCTGGAAGCCCCTAAAACTCTGGCTGGATGGATGCCCAGTTCATGGGCACAAGCCTTTCAGGTAATTGAAAATTCTCTGCAGTTGAAAATCACGTAGTATTGGTACACGTTGTGTCCAGAAACTAAATCTGATTTCTTTTTGGGTTTGCCTTTTACTGAAAATCTTGAAATGGCTTAGTAATCTAAGACTAACAGTAACAAAGGACATGGATTAAAAATGTTGATTGTACAAATTGCAAAATTAAATGCCTGTACATTTAAGTTACTTAAATATTTTTCTTCCAGGCTAACTTCCATTTCAATAGCAGGAGTATTCTTCAGGTTTGTTGTTGGATTCATGAGAACAAATGGGGATATTTTCATATGAGCTGGTTGTATAGGTCTCTTTTTGTGTGTGTGGTTAGCTCACAAAAGACAGTCCCAAAAGAGATCAGGTTTTTTTCCATTGCTTATAAAGAAATCCTCTTGTGACTCCTTCAGATGGGTGTGCCTGCACTGTAGGCTTCTGCAGTTAGGTGAGATGGATGGATCATGCTCCTATCATTTTAATTTTTAAAATTGCTTACAGTGGAGGTATTAAGGAACAGTCTCTGGAGGGAAAAATCTTGGGTTTTTTACTTTGCCTGCAGGAAGTGGGGATCAACTATGACCAAGGATATTAATGTAGTTTTGAAGAAGATTTTAGATACACTGCTTCACTTACTGCCATAAGGTACAGTGCTTCAAACAAGAATCAGCATTCCCCTTCTGCATTTCAGAATGTGCAATATCAGCCTGGCACTTAGTATTGGCACACTCCCACGGTCACGCAGGGGGACACGGTTTAAGTTGGCAGGAGGGTTAAGGCCACATGTAAAATGTTATCTCAGTATACACATGTACATTTGGCTAATCAGTTTTGACTTGTGCTCTTGGTACAGAACTCTCTGGATCTTTCAGAAAGACAGCAAAGCCCTGCGGTTGTTATTCATACAGAAACATGATTTTTAATGTACTTGATGGCTGCTTTTAGTAATAGTTCTTCTGTTAAATAGGTTACCTCAGGTTACAGAGCTCCCCACCTCTTCTCTTTCAGTTACAGCAGAAATGTCATGACTATTTTAATAACTTCCTTTTTGCAAAGAATTACTTAAGTAGCGAAGAAAATTGTGAACTCTGAAGTGAAGAAGAGTTTTGTCACTAATTGGGCTGAGATTTATGCATATGCTGTTGTGGGTTTTTGGAGTGGTTTTGTATTTTTTTTCAACAGAGTTTGTAACAGAGACTACATTATTGCTCAGTTGCTGGGAAATGCAGCTGGTTCTATTTCTGGACCTGTAAAATAGATCTTGATCCTGTTCATGCCACAGCTCAAAAAGTGTTTCTGCTGTGAAAAGCATAGGTAATAAAATAGCTGAAAGGAGAAAGGCATAGTTAAATAGATCATGAGCAAAGTGGGTGCAAATGCTCCATCCATTATCTTTAGAGCTCCTACACACCAGAGTTCCTGTGGTAGCTAGAATTTTTCAGTGGGGAGCTCCCACAGTTTTGTTTGTTTTTCAAAAAAGCTTTCATGAATAAATACACTTCCTTAGGCTCACATAAACCCTTTTTGAATTGTTTGCATTAATCTGAGTAGCAGCACTTGAATGTAGATGTTAGAGGGTTCATCTGGCTCCATTTATAAGACACCAGAGAACCTACGGGAGAGGCCATAGGAGATGGGAAGCCTTGCTCCCTTCTCACTGCCCTGCCTGTAGGAGAAGCGTCAAGTGAGTCTTGCACTTTCTCAGACCAAATTGAATCAACTCCCAGAAAATAACTTGTCCTTGGTTTCACTGATCATGGAAGTACAGTACATAGAATCATAGAATGTGCTAGGTTGGAAAAGCACCTTTAAAGGTCATCTAGACCAACCCTCCCTGCAGTAAGCAGGGACACATTTAACTAGATCAGGTTGCTCAGGGCTTCATCAAGCCTGACCTTGAATATCTCCATGGATGGGGCCTCTGCCACCTCTCTGGGTGACCTGTTCCAGTGTCTCACCACCCTCATCATAAAGAATATGTTTATTAGAATTGTGCAGTATTAAAAAATAGGGTTAGATTGCTAGGGCAGGGAAGCTGCTGTGCTTTGCTTTGCTCCTTTGAGACTACAATGGCCCCTTGTTGGCTTTATCTCCTGTTTGGTATTTCTGGGCAGTCCAATCCATCCTTGGCTCTCATCTGAAAAACCCAAATGTTTTCCAGATAATGCTTTGACTCTTGCAGCAGGGCTTGTTGTGAGGGGCATTACTGAGCAGGAGTTCTTTATGGAGGGAAGGTGAGAAGTGCTAGTACGAAAGTGTGGGCTTGAGTGACACCAGGGACCTGTGACACAAATGATTTTTCTAAGGAAGGGCCACCTGTGCTGGTATAGAAATCGTTCCAGTTGAGGGGCTTTGAAGCAGAGCTGCTAGTAGATGTTTCTGTTAAATGTTCTGCTCTGGAGCATGGGTCAGACTTTTGCTCATGGCTTACTAGTTTGGTTTTCATTTTTAGAGCTTGTCATCCTTTTGTCTTTAAACACAAGAAAATAAGCATGATGACACTCTTTAGCTTTCTGTTGAAAGAATTACATATTGTCTTTAAATAATGCACATGAAATGCATTTAGCTGTGATTTTGCATGTGAATATTTTGTTTAACACCCTGGTGCAATGTTTTGGCACATTCAGGCCTTTGTATTCACTTTCCTTTTTTAAATCCTTCCTCACCTTGTCTTACCTCCTTGACTACTTTGAAGCTATTAACTACACCCTGCTTCATCCCCAGCTGTTTATCTCTCTTGGGTTGTTCTAGTGTTTTTTCCTTGAAGGGAGCCCTCCTCATCATCATCCTTCGCTTGCTCCTTTGAGACTGCAATGGTACCTTGTTGGCTTTATCTCCCCTTTGATATTTCTGATCAGTCAAATCCATCCTCGTGACTTCACCTGATCAGCTGATTCAGCTATGTTTTGTCCCTTCTCATTAGCATCTCTTGTTTGCCTTGCCACCCTGTCATATTGATACACAAAATTTCTCAAGTTCAGTCACCATTCATGCTATTTTTTGTCACTGCTAGGAGCATTTACCAGTAGCTAAAGCTGAAACATGTGACTCCTCTCTCAGGGTTTTATTCTGTAGTTTCAGACTACAAAGTCCTTCTGAAACTTTGCCTTTCCATGTGGGCAGCATAAGCTGTCCTGCAGAGAGGTCAAGTTGTGTACTGACTGCCACAGGATCCATCTTTATGCTATTCCAGGTGCCAAGCTTAAACAGTCATTTCAACACAGGATTTCACTAATATCATTTTCCTGTCCTGGAATCCTCTTCTACCCTTATAAAATGTCAAACTTCTTGTCTTTATCTTCAGTACCACTCACAGCCCTCTCTGCCCTATCACTGCTCATTCCTTAAATTTTCCTGTCCTGCTGTCAGCGCCATTTTGAAAACTCCCGTTTGCCCCGTTGTTCCTGAATTGCTCCTTTATCAGCTGCTTGGCAATGGCTTGTCAGAAGTGACTTTTTCTTCTTGAAACCTTAAAACCTCCTTCTGTAGTGGCACTCTTCTTATCTGTGGGGCAGCACATGGAGCCATTAGAGGTCCTTGGACCTTTGAGTACAGGTAAAGTAGGACAAGGCGTGTGTTAGGGTGAGTTTAGAGGTGCCAAACCCTGGGGAATCAGGAGAATGAAGGTGTCCCACCTCCTCCAGCACTGCCTCAGTGCCCACACCACAGAGTAAAGTCCTGAACAGGCTGGCTCTGGTGCTGCGGTTAGCTCAGATGGGGGAAGTGGCAGTAGTTTAATGAAGAAACAGATACCTGCCTCAACATCATCCCCAAGCCCCACTGACCCCTTGTTCAATAAGCTCCAGTACTATCACAGGACTCAATAAATCACTTCTGCATCTTTGTCATGGGTGATTCAAACAATACTGTGTTTCTTAAGCAATGTGCACTGCCATGAATATGGGAAGAAAACAGATCACTCAAGCTGCTTATGTGTTCCCCAAGTCTGCATGCTTTACGCTCTCTGAAATCTAGAGTAAGAATTTAAACTGAGAAGGATAATTTGATGGTTGGGGCCATCTGCCAGTCTAGGCAGATTTCCCACCCCCCAGCATGCTGTTAAATACACGTGCAGTTTCCAGTTGCTTTCCACCGCTTTTCCAGCTGCACATTCTGTATAGAAACACTATATTTGGCTGCATCTCATTCTTAAATAACTTTATTATATTCCTATTCAACATCATTTTGCACATCTCAGCATGACAGTTGATTCAACTCTTTTCATGAATGAAAAAAATTGCTTTGTTAATGAGTCTCGGTGAAGTGGATTAAGGCTGTAGTAGATATTCCTAGTGCAACACAAAATGTACTTGAAACGCTTCAACTCTGCCTCTGGGTTTGTGTGGTAATGAAGGAAGGTGGTCAACAAAATTTCCAAGTTACAGTAGGCTTGTTTTAAAAATAAAGTGTGTTCTTTAGGCCAAGTCTTCCAATGAAGTTGGCTGGAATACTTTAAATACAGTACTACTAAATTGGCTGGAATACCTTTTATTTTAATTATTTTTTTATGTGAGCTGGCATCAGATCTCTGAACGTCTCACAGTGGTTTCAGAGTGTGTGTGTGTTCTTTGTCTTCCCAGGACACAGAAAAAATCCCAGTAGCTATTTTTACATTTCATTGTTGTGGAGGAGAATCTTTTATTGTTTGTGAAACTGAAAGGAGAACAAGGGATGAGTGTGCTGATGGAGATGAATGAGGAGCACTATCATGTAGATCTGGGGTGTAAACATCAGCTGGTGAGGTCGTTTTTGTTGTTTGGGGTTTTTTTTTAATGCCTGGTCTTGTGCAGGTTATCTTGACATTGCATGTAAACCAAATTAATCTTCTTTAATGTAAGTGTACTAGAGTGTGTGAAGGTGAGAGGGAGAGCAAGACTGACTCAACCAAACTCAGCATCAGAGACCTCTGTCCCTTTCCCTAATTTTCAAGCTGTCTTGACTCTGTGAGTGTGTTTCTGCACTTTGTACACTGCATTAAAGTTTCATAGTCTTAGCTTGTACTGAGGAAATGGCGGTGTGAACTGTGCTGTTCAGAGGCTGCATGTCACATGGAAACACTGCTGCTCTCCCGTTCTTCATCCTCTGCTGGAGTCTGGAGTTAGTACAGACACTGCAAGCACAGGACTTCAGAGGAAGGCTGAACTCTTTGCAGAAGAGATGCTGTCCTGAGTCTTCTCTCAGGACCAGTCAGTGGGTTTCTTGGAATGCTTTTCTGCCTCTGCTTTTTCTTCGATGGAGGATCTAAAAAGTGAAGCAAGACTCAGTCAAAGGACAGAAATACACGGAGTCAATGTAAATCTCCACTGACTTCTGGGGGCTTGGGGAAAATGATTGCAGTTTTCTTGGTGTGATGCTGCTTATTGCTGTGACCCAAGATTGTACCAGATTGATGAAGTAGACTGTAGTCTAGTAAACCTGTTGCCTGTTTGGTTAGGCACATCTTTTCAGTATGGGATTTCTCTTAAAATTTGTTTCAACATTTAAAAATATATAAACATTCACCTGGCATTGCAGAAACCCATTTTTAATTTCAATCAAAACTTTCTGATCTTTCACTAGAGAAAAAAATAGTAATGTAATTCTGGTTGAGGTGATGATGTAAAGAAGAGATAGAGCCAGAAGTTAAGAGGTGCTGTGATATGCCCACCAGCAGCCTGATGTCTACTGAGATACTTTTTTGGACTACATGTAGGTTTTGTGGATCATGGAACAGATCCTCCTGGATGACATGTTGGAGAACATGAGGGAAGAGCATGTGATCCAGGACAGCCAGCACGGCTTCACCAAGGGAAGGTCATGCCTCACCAATCTGGTGACTTTCTATGATGGAGTGACAGCATCGGTAGATAAAGGGAAGGCAACCGATGTCATCTACCTGGACTTGTGCAAGGCCTTTGACACAGTCCGCCACCACATCCTTATCTCTAAATTGGAGAGATGTGGATTTGATGGGTGGACCATCCAGTGGATAAGAAACTGGTTAACAGACCGAAGCCAAAGGGTGGTGGTCAATGGGTCTATGTCCAGGTGGAGGCCGGTGACAAGCGGTGTCCCCCAGGGGTCTGTCTTGGGACCGGTGCACTTTAACATCTTTATCAGTGACATTGATGATGGAATTGAGTGCACCCTCAGCAAGTTTGCAGACGACACCAAGCTGAGTGGTGTGGTTGACACCCTAGAAGGAAAGGAAGCCATCCAGAGGGATCTTGACAGGCTGGAAAGATGGGCCCGGGGGAACCTAATGAGGTTCAACACTGCCAAGTGTAAGGTGTTGCACTTGGGTCGGAAGAATCCCAGACATAGATACAGACTGGGAGAAGAGCTTCTTGAGAGTAGCCCTGCTGAGAAGGACTTGGGGATTGTGGTGGATGAGAGACTTAACATGAGCCAGCAGTGTGCTCTTGCAGCTCGCAAGGCCAATGGGATCCTGGGCTCCATTAGAAGAGGGGTGGCCAGCAGGGACAGGGAGGTGATTGTCCCTCTCTACTCTGCCCTCGTGAGGCCCCATCTGGAGTACTGTGTCCAGATCTGGGGCCCCCAATACAAGAAAGATGTGGAACTGTTGGAGAGGGTTCAGAGGAGGGCCACAAGGATGATTAGAGGGCTGGAGCACCTGCCCTACAAAGAAAGGCTGAGGGAGCTGGGCTTGTTCAGCCTGGAGAAGAGAAGGCTGCGGGGGGACCTCATTGCAGCCTTCCAGTACCTGAAGGGAACTTATAAGCAGGAGGGGATTAAACTTTTTAAAAGGGTAGATAATGGCAGGACAAGGGGGAATGGACTAAAGCTAAAGGAGGGAAGGCTTAGATTAGATATTAGGGGGAAGTTTTTTACAGAAAGAGTGGTGAGGTGCTGGAACAGGCTGCCCAGAGAAGTAGTGGATGCCCCGTCCCTGGAAGTGTTCAAGGCCAGGTTGGATGGGGCCCTGGGCAACCTTGTGTAGATCCAGACCTGGAGGTTGGTGGCCCTGCCTGTGGCAGGGGGGTTGGAGCTCTATGATCCATGGGGTCCCTTCCAACCCAGACCATTCTATGATTCTATGATAGCTGGATGTGGCATGTCCACATGGGTTTTCTCTCTCATACAAAAGGCAGAAATCAAATAATGCTGAAAATTGAATTAGATTGAAAAGCATGTACTTTTCAGTGATGCTCGCTGCAGTCTGCAGCGCTCTGCCTTGTTGGGCTCTCTGTTGTGACGCAAAGCATCTGGCCTGCTGTGGGGCTTGAGGGAGAGGGTCACACCAAAGGAAATGCGTGAGGAGGTCACTGAGCGGGAGGAATTCTGTTCACAGGATATTGTGCTAGTGCAGTACATAGCCAGGAGTGATTTTCTTGTCAGAAAAGAACCAGCTGTGGAGATCTCTAGTGCTGCACATAGGACATATTTTCTACATGACTCTAATTTCTACACAAATGGGTTAATTACTTAGAAAAGCATAAATAATGAGGGTTGAATGCTGTATCACTTTAATTTTTCCTGAACTAGACCAGGCCTGTAGGTAAATGCTGTTACTTTATTTCATTGTATTTCTCCTTGGTTTGTATCGGTGGTTGATTGCTTGTTTTATACTTCAGCTGTAGACTTTCAGGGGCTGGTACCCTTGTTTGATTTGTGTTTCTGAACTTTCTGGAGAACTCGTTGGGCCTGGAAGACACTAGAAAAATGCTTTTTGAGCTTATTTCATGTGTCATTGTTGATTAGGTGTGAGTTAGTACAGTAACATTGCAAAGTGCTGGCTGACTGAGATCCTGTGAGTACAAAGGGATTCCTTGGGGTTCCTCTCAATTTTAATATATGTGCACACACACAAAAAGCAGTATTTCCTCCATACACGTGTTGGTATCACTAATTTACATTTCTGCAAATCATATCAGAAGTACAGATCTGTTCTAGTAGTTGAAGATACGTGGAAGATGTGTGGCATCTTCTGTGTAGGATGGTAAACCTGGGCAAACCTACAGAGATTTTACACAGCTGAGTTGTCCCCGCTTGTTTCAGGTGGAGGCCAGCTGAATTCTTCATCCTGCTTCAAGCATGGATGGAAAGTAGTGGCAGAAAAAACGTCCAAGTGAGAATTTGACAAGTGCAGTTTCTTTTTGAGCCAGATGGGTGTGCAGTTAGCAAGTTTTTTATTATCTTAAGGGTACAAAGCATTTATTTACTGCATATTGTGGTTTCATATTCACCTGCGTCTCTAGGGTTGAGGTGTGCTGTGTTAGAGAGTATCAAAGCTTAAATGATGAGCCAGTCACTCTGATGGTTTAGGGGTAGTTGTGTGGTGTTTTCTGCATATGGTCTTTGGTTGGTATTTTTTGAGGTGGTTATAGTGCTGTCAAAATCAATGTGAGTGTTGTGATTGCTTTTTCATCTGCAATTAGGACTAAACTCTGACCTCCAAAAATATCAAAAAGTCTTTTTTGTTTCTAGCAAACTCTGGTGTGGCTTGTTAAAGAGCATCCTGAGTTCTTCAGCAAGAGCCCGAGGTCTTCCTTGGGGCCAGCAGGCAACAGTACCTGAGCCATGCAGGCAGCTTGAGCTCCCCGGACTCCAGGGAAGTCTTCTCCTCCTGGTTGATTCTAGTTCTTCTAGATCTTTATCTTGCATAGACTCAGGGAAACTATTCCTATTTGTGTGTGTATAGAATTAAGAGTTTTGTTTAAGAAACAGTATGTGAACAACTAGTCTACGTACAGCTGGGAGGGCCAGTGCAGCTAACGTTATGATTTTATTGTTAAATCAAACATAGAGTCTTGCTAAGCCTTTCTAATCAATTAATAAATTGGTTTTGGGGATATGAGTCTAAATGTAGCATTTCACCTTATACCAGGGTAGCAACATACCTTCCAGAGACAGTGCTGTGTTTTGCAAAGCTCTTTTACAAGAGCTGGTGACAGAGCAAGTAAAAACTTCTACATGTGACTAAAGACTTTATTTTGCAAGCCTTATAATTTTATTGCAAGTATGCTGCTAATGTATATCAAAGTAATTAACTTCAGATTTTGTCATCTGTTCTATCCATTTTAATAAACAGACATATCAATCAAATTATCCTGGTATTTAGTTATGAAGAACTGCAGAGTTTCAAAGATAAATATCGTTCCAGATCACAGCATTTAAACTTCTGTGGTATTTTATGTCTTCTCTCCATGAACTAATCTGCCATATTGTTTCATTACTTCACTTGCAAGGCTGGGAAGCTGATGAAGTGGCTCACTGGGTGAACAAACATGAATTAAGGAAAGCACAGATGAAAGGGTGGTATCTTTGAATTCTGTTTGCAGCTGATGCAGTCAAAACAACTTCATTGGGAAAGCCCACTGAAGAGAGGACTGTATGTGCTGAAAAATAAAATGCTGAATTTACCCAGTTCATTTTCAGTCTTTCTCATTTTTAGTATGTTTTTCCCCACAACTTGTATAAAATTGAGCACTTCCCAGTCTTTGGTGCATTTGTCTGTTGTCAAATTTAGTTCACACTCTGCCTACAAATTACATCCCTCGTTTCTTTAAAGAGCATTTTTGTAGGGAATGTTTGCATTTTTACAGCTAAATGCATACCCATAGAAATTATTTGGCAAGTAAAATTTGCAATGCTGTTTTGTGAAAGACATAACAATACTCAGCTAAAAAATACATTAGAGATCCTAAACATTTATTGTTGTTGCCTTGAAGGCTGAGCCCTAATCACATGGAAAGCAGTGGGGGCTTTACTTAGTAAAGGCTAGCTGTTATCCATGAGGTCTATTTGGTTTATATATGCAACCTTTCAGTGTGTAAGGAAATTGTTTTTCAGAGGAGAGGAAACTGATGTGGAGAGAGACTTAAATTCCTCACAGAACAATTGGAGCAACCAGAAAAATTAAAAGACCTAAACCAAGATTCATATTTCATTGCTATTTAAATTAACAATGCAAAGCTCAGGGTAGGAGTAAATTTGAATTGCTTCCATAACTATGTGCATATGTGATCTGACACGATGTATAAAACGAAGCTTTGTAAGAGTAGATGGGTTGGAAGAACCTTGCCTTATCAATGCAGACCTTGTCAGAGGAGGCAGTAAATGAGTGGGACACGTTTTCTGGGAAAATACAGCTCGGATGGTAGCAATTGCCAAATAGTTCTGTTTGTGAGGACAGCAGTTGATGGTGAGACATGGGGAAGCTCCAAGTTTTGCCTCACCAGTGGCTTCTGACAGCAGCTGATAGTGGATGTGTTGGTAGAGAAGAGGGATTTAGCAGTATATTTCCCATCCTTGGGTGGTTTTTGGCTAAAAATACTGTGAGCAGTGATGGGAACACCGCATTATGCAAAGCTTTGCTTGTAGGGTTTAAACATAAATAATAGATGTTTTGGGTGTGAGCACTTTCCCTTAGATTTCCTGGTTGCTGATGGGTATTTTTCTTGCATATTTTTTCACATCACTTCCATATTCCAGATGTTTGGAAGAAACAGAGTGAGAAAGCAGCACTCTGTGCCTCACTCTGAAACGCTGCATTTGTGTGTGTGCAGTGGTAGCATCATTCGTGCCCCTTTGTGCATGGAACACGTCAGTGGCAGTTGAAACTTTTCCATCTGTGAGCCCAGTGAGCTGGAATTGAAGCTTGTCACGAAGGAGGAAGCGATGGCAATGAGCCGTAGGTGGGAAAGAGAAATTAAGTAATTTTACCTGAAGGAAAGAAGACTTAAAAAGAGGGTTTTAGGTTTTCATTCTCTGTAGAGGCAAGCCTCAGTCAGGCAATGCATTTCAAGAGCTTGTACCTTAGGAGTGCCTAACAGCATTAATTTTTGCTTGTATTTCTTACATAGTAGGATATACCCTTTCTGTGAGAATCCTTGTCTATCCTGCTGCCTCTTGATTTTTTTGGCAGTTCCAGCTGGGTGAGACTGCATCATTATGTCTGCCCTTAGTTCTCTTATCCTGATTTCTCTTTCTGGACTCCTAAACTACATTTATATTTTTAATTCTTCTCTCATGTAGACCATTTCTCTCCCTTGCTCTGTGCCTTTACTGTCTTCCTCTGTATTGTCTAAACTCTGTACCTTACCAGTCTGTCTTCGGTTATGGTGTTATTTTGTAACTGGCTGACAAGACCTCCATTTACTACAGAAAAAAGAAGTGGTGTGACGCTGTCACCAAGGCAAGCTCCTGCAAAACTGCTAGTGCTATTCCCCAAGCTGTCCTGATACGTGAGCACCAGCAAGGTTGTAAACAAGAAATATTTCAAGTTCTCATTTCATAAAACTAAGAGGACATTGATCAATTTTAAAAAAAAACAAAACCAAAGGTAAAGGTGGGAAAATATAAAATGTAGCTTTTAAGCTTGACATGCCTTCTGCTCTTCAAGAACAGCTGATTTAAGAGTAGCACCATCATATATTAAAATGCAAGAAGTATTCTTTTTCAATATAAAATGTAAACCACTCGTTATAGGAAACCAATAGTAAAGAGAAAGCTGGTTGTCGGGTGAGCTTACTCCGAGAAATTTACCCAGGACATTGGGGAGTGAACATAACAAGAACTTAGTAGAGATCTTTTAGCTGAGAGGCCAGTCTTCCATGGCAAACACTAAATGTAGACATTCTAGTTCCGGGTGACTAAATTCTTAAGTATTACATAGAAGTCTGGGTTTGGTGGTTGTTTTGTTGTTTTACCTTTCTTTTTGTAGAGTCAGAAACTGTAGAAAATAACCCGTGAGTTCCCCCTTTTCCTGTTGTTCTTATGCAGTACATACTGACCCCACAAAAGCAGTTCTGGGATCTGTAACACTTGCAGAGTCAATTTTTATCTTTACTGTTGTAGTGACATTGAATATACAGAAATCTCCATATGATGTCCCCAATTTTTTTTTTTTCAGCATTTAAAAAAATATTTCTACAGACCTTACCATAGCTGTCTTGTTAGAAACATGGATGCTAAAAAAGCTGTTAGTTATCATGGGACTCTTGCAACGACATGGATATCCATCATGGCACCATGTTTATTTTATTTAAAACCTTTAAAGATTTAAACCGTCACTACAAGAAAGACATTGAGGTCCTGGAGCATGTCCAGAGAAGGGCAACCAGGCTGGTGAAGGGGCTGGAGAGCAAACCTTGTGAGGAGCAGCTGAGGGAGCTGGGGCTGTTTAGCTTGGAGAAGAGGAGGCTGAGGGGAGACCTTATCACCACCTACAACTACCTGAAGGGAGGTTGTGGAGAGGTGGGTGTTGGTCTCTTTACCCAAGTGACAGATGATAGGACGAGGGGGAATGGATTCAAGCTGTGCCAGGGTGGGTTCAGATTAGACATCAGGAAAAAATTCTTCACCGGAAGGGCTATCAGGCATTGGAACAGGCTGCCCAGGGAGGGGGTTGAGTCACCAACCCTGGATGTGTTTAAAAGATGAGTAGATGAGGTGCTCAGGGATATGATTTAGTAGAGGATGGGTACAGTTGGACTCAATCTCAAAGGTTTTTTCCAACCTTGTGATTTTGTGATATTTTATAGCAGGAAGGAGATGTATGTATGTTTTATTGTCGGAAGTCATTGCCAAAGCATGCATGACTTTATTTACTATTTTGTCTTAATGAAAATGTGGCACAAGAGCACATGGTTCATAGATAGATCTGTACTCATACATTTGGCTGCATAATAGAGTTTTAATTTATTAATTTCTAAGTTTACCTAATTTAGGACACTATACAGGATCGAGGATAATCCCAGTTCTTTGTAACAGAGATAACTTTTGCTGACGCATTGTTTCAGATAGCCAGAATTAATATACAAGGCCTACAGGTAGGGGTACTTTAAACCCAGATAAAATTAAGAATATCTACTAAGGCTCTGAAACGTGAGAGTTTACCTGTTAGTAAGGTTATTCAACCCTTCCCCATAGTTTTTATTTTCCAAGCTAGGCTTGTTTGATCTGAGATTTTACTTTTCTAGAGACTGATTCGGATTGTGATAGGTTTATTGGAGGTCTCTTAATGAGTGAAAATGAATAATTGTTACAGGCATGGAAGGCCTGGGGATAAAGTGAGGTTGAGTTTCCCAGAACAGAGAGCAAGGCAAGGTGTTTAGGCACTGTCCATGCTGGAGAATTGGGTTTGTCCCATTTTTTTGTATAACTTTGTGATTCTGAGTGAATGTCATGAAACAGATTTCTTTTTTTTTCCCCTAAGAGGTCATAGATTAACTACACTCTGATTTCTGAGTGCAACATTTGACATACCAGACTGTGATTTGCAGGAAGAATATTAGAAATACCAGAGGAAAGTCTATGGTGAAATGAATTTTGTCTTCAGCGCTTGAGAAATGATGAATGAGTACTCTTGGTGCTCCATATTCCACAACAACATGAAATACATCATTGAATAACTATTTATTAAATGACTATCATCCCTTCTGAGCAGTAGACACTAGAGTCTAAAAAATAAAAATTAAAAAAAAAAAGTATACTCCCCAGAAGGTTGTGTTAAGAATTCACAGCCAATTTTAATTCCTGTTTTAAGTCTCTTTTTGAGTGCTTCACTTTACAATCTTAATAATGTTCTTACAACACATCTTTTTGATTGGTACTGTTAATAGAAACCATATGTGTAGAAAAATCAGTGCCTTTATACATGAGTAAGGCATAATGCCTATCAGGACTTTGGTAAGTACCTGGGTGAATGTAGAAGAACCTGTTGCTTATCTAGCTATTCACGTAGGCAAGCAAATCCGAGCAGAGAAACAAATATAACTTAGCAAGGCAAAATCCTGCCTGAGAAATGGAGATTTTTTTTTTTTGTAAGTCTGTCACTAGGTGGAGGAAATCCAAACTTTGGTATTTTCACTATTAGAATAAATAATGAAGCAGAGAAATTTGCAGTTTATCTAGAAAATTGAGAGGTTTTGTACTCCCGCGCTGCTCTTGCCATGCAAGCGATAGGCGTGTTTGGAAGGGGACGTTGATGTCAGAAGGATCTGGCCCCTGAATTTGTCCTTGGGATTGAGGAATGACAAGAACATGCAGTGAGATACTTTAGTTGTGGCTTTTTAAATCAAGAATTTTCTAATCTGGAGCCTCTTCAGATGCGTGGTACCTTGCTGCTGTGGTGTAGTGTAGGTTCATAAAGTAGGTGTCAGTCTGTTAAGACTGGAGGCACTTTGTTGCAGTACTTTCCAGGCTTATAAAGCAGCTCTCAGTTTGTGTGTCTGATACATTAGAAGAACATCTGCAATTTATGTGTCTGCAATAATAGGTAAAAGCAGAGAAACTCAAGTTGATTGATTAATTAACCATTGAGGGTTTATTGTGATGATCTACAGATCAGGTGATCTAGGAAGATGTGTTTTTCCTTCAGCAGTTCCTGCCTCACCTGTGTTCTTAAATTACCTTGGCTCCAAGAGCACTTGCTGCCGCTCCTCCTGCGGTGCCGCTCTTTCCTTGCTGCTCCCTGCCGGTGGAGGAGAAAGCCGGAGCTGCCTGCTTTGAGAGGCTCCGTGCTTGCACTTGGATGTGTATTAACGCACCTAAAAGTTGAAACCAACCAAACACAGCTGCTTAACTTGCCACTTCTTGTGAGCTAAATCCAGAGGGCTCGCAGTTTTGCTTGCTGTCACAGCAGATGGGCTGCTTGCTCCCTGTGTGGTAGGTTTAGTTTTTGGGCTTTTTTTTCCTTTCAAGAAGGGGAGTTGCTGCCTTCTGTCAGCTAGGAGAAGCCCTCGCCTCCCCTTGGCTCTCCTTTCCCTGTAAAGAAAAGAAACTGAAGTTTTGAAGGGAAGAATGAGAGAGTTTGCTGAAGATGAAAAGGACTGGAGGGTAAAGCTGGTGGAAGCGATGTGCTGCATGGGTCAGTAATGTGCTGCTGGGCTGGCAGGGTGGCAGGGCTGCCTTTGGGAGAGAGTCTGGCTCTGGGTCTGGGAAGGGAGGTTTTCGGTGGGTTTCCATCCGTAGCTGGGTGTTTCTTTCATAGTAAGCTGCCTCTTTTCTACTTCACTTTGGGGGGGGCTCGTTTCGTGTGTTCCGCTCTGAGCTTGAACACACTGAATACTGTTGCACTGTGCTTTCTTCCTAGCATACATCTGTTTTTTCTGGAAGCTTTTGAGTTTTTGATTAAAAATCATAAATGTGGGGGGGTGTTTGTTTGTCTTCCTTAATCCTGTGTGTGTTTGTTGGTTTGTTTTGGTTTCTTTTCCCAACATGTCGGGACAGCGTTCCTCCTTGTTACACTTTTGCATGTGTCAGGTAGAGAGTTCTTTGGAGTGCATGTGCATTAAATGCATATATATAAGGGTAATGAGCTTAACTTCTTTAACTTATGTTGGCATTTTAATTGAAAATAGGGTGGAAATTAATAGTCACTGCATGTTCTAACAAGATACAAGGAAGTGGATTTTTTTAAAAACCTTTTTTTTTTTTACTGTTGTCACAGTAACATTTCCCAAAGAGTGAACTTAAGTGGTAGTCAGTCAAAGCTAGCTGAGGTACCTTAGGAGAAAAGACAATTTGTATGCTTGTGGGCTGGAATATTAAATCCTACAGTTGGGAAAACTTGTGCTCCTCTTAAAACAGCCACCCATAATGGAGCAGTTACAAGTGGATTTCTTTTATTGCCCATATTTTCTGTTCTCTACACCAACAAACCCAAGTTTCCACCTTATTAGGAGAAATAACTGATGTTAGAAATGGTGTTGTGCTAGAAAAAGTGATAGGGAAATAGATATGTAGCAAAAGCTTTTCTTAACCTGCCAGATATTTTTGTCTGATAGTGCTGCTTTGCTATTTAGTCTGGTTTTTACTCCTCATTTTTTTGAGTTTTCAACTAGAATAAGAGCCTGCGGAGCTGCAAAGTGGTGTAAAAGCAAATACCAGAAGCTTTGAAAGATCTTGAGTGTCATGGAAAAGGTGTTTAGGAAGCAGCATCTTTTCTTTACAGAGCTGAACGTATGTGAATTCAGTGCAACAGGGAGCTGTGGCTGCAAAAGTTATAGGTGTGTTTAAAAAGGATGGAAAAAATAACAAAAAAATACATCTATGACTCTTTAATGCAAAGATAGATATAAGCATGTGAAAAGTCTGTGAGTCACATGAGGGAGGAGTGTACAAAGCAAAGCCTTCACAGGCTTCTGCTTGTCTTGGTTTTGCATTTGTTCCTGAATACTCATCTCTCACTACTGTTGGGAACAGCATATGGTGCCCAGTTTGGCCCGGGACAGACTCTTGTATGATCTCATGCCATTTTGAAGGATGTCAGTATCACACCAGAGACTTGAAAGTCCATGAATATGGACCTTCTGTTAATTTTATTTTTTTAATTACTTACGTTACCTTTGACCAATCTGAACATGGTATTTTTATGTAAAATACCCAATCTGATTCAGTCTCCTAGTGATGGCAGTAGCTGCAGGAGTCTCGTTCTGCTGCCTGAGCTCATTGCTCATTCTCAGCCACACTACAGATAGCCCAGATCAATGAAACAGCTGCAGTTTTGTGGTACTGGGTCTTAAGGGATCTTGCTATTTTAGGCTTGCACAGATGGTCCCTGTCCTAATGCACTACAACTCCTGCTCAGGGGAGCTCCGGCACTGCAGTTGTACTAGCTAGTGAACATGCATAGGTTTGTGGACAGCAACAAGGACGGTGGAGGCTCTGGAGGGGAAGTCTTATGATGAGAGGCTGAGATCCCTTGGTTTGTTCAGCCTGGAGAAAAGAAGGCTGAGGGGAGATCTCATCACAGTCTATGGCTTCCTGACGAGGGAGAGCGAAGGGACAGGTGCTGCTCTTCCCTCTTTAGTGACCAGTGATAGAACCTGAGGGAACGGTATGGAGCTGAGACAGGGGAGGTTTAGGCTGGGCGTTAGGAAGAAGCTCTTTACTGAGAGGGTGGTTGGGCACTGGAACAGGCTCCCCAGGGAAGTGGTCACAGCACCAAACTGAGTTCAAGAAGCGTCTGGACGATGCACTCAGTCCCATGCTCTGACCTGGCTGGCCCTGTGTGGAGCTGGACTTGATACTTAAGGGTCCCTTCCAACTCAGGATATTCTAGGAACTCTGACGCTAGGTTAGTGTTTCTCTGGCATGGCTCTGCAGAATGTATGCATGCACCTGTTAAATTTATGGCTGAGAGGCTGGTGCCATTGCAGGAGTTTTGGGGTTTTTGACCATGGGATGATTTACTTGGCACCCAGCCTGATGGCTGCAGATGGGTCCCACCTCACCCAGAGGGGGAAACGGATCCTAGCCCAGGAGTTGGCAGGGCTCACTGGGAGAGCTTTAAACTAGGTGGGAAGGGGGACAGGGAGGAAATGAGAGTCACTATAGACAAGGCTGGGGGAACAATGCCACATCTGGAGCTGAGAGCAATGGCCCAACTGAAGTGCATCTTCACTAATGCATGCAGCATGGGCAACAGACAGGAAGAGCTAGAAGCCATTGTCCAGCAGGCAAACTATGACTTAGTTGCCATCAGTGAAACATGATAGGACCACTTCCATGACTGGAGTGTGGCCATGGATGGCTGTAAACTCTTCAGAAGGGACAGGCAGCATAGGAGAGTTGAGGTCGTGGTCTTGTATCAAAATAGTGTCTTGTATCAAAAATAGGTGCTTTCTTACTCTGAGTCTGTTGCTTTTATTGTTTATTGTCAATATTTTGTGGGCATTCATTGATGCTGACAACCGTGCTGAAGGGTGAACTGTTGTCAGTGGCTGGGTCCTGTATCTGGGTTACTGAATATCCCTGTCTATATTGTAGAGGGTTAAAGGAGAGCCCTTTCCCTGGCTGAAGCTGTGTTTCATCCTTGCATGTTGAAACAAGGGTGATGTTCCAGTCAAAAAACCATAATGATTAAAAAAAGCCCCCTTTCTTATAGTAAGAGATTTTCTACTGGTAAATATTTTAATAATTATGTTTTAGAGGCTCTAAGTATTATTTATAGCTCTTAAAGGTTTGCCTTGATCTTTCTTTAGTACATTTTAGGGAATGGTTGACTTCTCTTAGGAAGTTATATTTTCGTGTGGTAGTGCTGCTATTGTACCAGCCAGGCTGTTGGCCTGGAGGAGCTTTGCCTGGAGCTTCTACTGAAGAAACTGTTGCATGACATGCCGTGTCGTACTGCGAAAGCATTTGTGTGCTGTTTTTTTAATTATTTCAGAGCTTTAGCAGGCTATTCTGGTTTAAAAATGCTTATTCTGTAAAGCTGTCCTTTAAAAAAATTATAAAAGACTTATGCATTGTTTGTAAAGTTGTTGAAACCCCTTTTTTTTTCTTTCTTTTTACCTCTAGATGAGCGGGACAAAGTACAAAAGAAGACCTTCACAAAATGGATAAATCAGCATCTCATGAAGGTCAGTTGATATTTCTGTGATGTCTGGATGACTGATTACTACAGCAGTGGTTGTGGGTATGGCTAAACATTTAATGTCAGGATTCAGCTCTGTTAGACATAGTAAGGAAGATCTTAACTTGTGAGATGTATGCATGTACTTTGTCTTTGGGAAATATTGGGGGGGGGAGGTGTGTGAAATGCTGCTGTCTGCTATCCCAAGGTGATCTATTTGAATATTTGCATTTGCAATGAAAATTAAGTTGAAGGGACACGATTTCTTTTTACAAAACCTGTGTTGAGGGCAGGGAAATGACCTTGGGAAGGATCATTCCATGGCATCAGTATGCTGGTCATGGATTAGAAATGGAGGCTTTCTAGGGAGGAAAGTCACTTTTCAGTATCTCTTGAATAGCAGTGAACTTTGCCTCAGGGACAGAGGACATCATTTTAACAACATGTACAGCGTTTAGTCAACAGAGGACTAAAAGCTGTGAGTTCACCTTCACCACATGGCCCTTCAGTTCTAAATTTAATCTGCTGTATCAGTGCCAACTGTCTAGCCCAGACATTTCTCTGGAGAAACAGATTGTATAATTACTTAACATAACTTGCTTAACTTGCTTTGATTTTAATTTTTTAAATTTTTTTTATTCAGAGGCTGAATTCATGTAGCAGTCACATTAAATAAAAATGTATCTGCAAACTGTCAGAGTTCAGATTTAATTAATGAGTGTAGTGTTCAGAGACTGTTTAAAAAGGTTTGATTGGGATCACTTTTTTAGGGTGCAGTTTGTTCTTGTGGCTGTATTTGTGGGTGTTTGAGAACTTCTTCGGGGATGTTTTAAGATAATTTTTTTTTGTCATCTTGAACCTTTAGAAGATACAGAATTCTGGTTTCACATCTTTTGAACCAAGGTACCTTTTGGAAATGGCATAACTTGGGCATCCTAGCAAGTCCTGGATGTGAAGTTGGTCCCAGCTTTGTCTTTAGCAAGAGACCTCTCTTCCAGAGTGGTCTTTTGATCCTTCCTACCATGACTGAGTCATCAGTACTAGTCCTGACATCAGCCTCTGTGCAGCAGCACCTAGGCACAACCTTTCTGTGGGCAGGGTGAGTTCGGAGTCACAGGATGGCTATTAATACTGCTCATACCAATAGGTTTTCCTTTGTGGTTTTGCTAGACCTAAAGGAATTGTGCTGCATAGAAACAGCTGCTCCAAGGACCTTTTCTATGTAGACACTTTCTCCCCGTAATCCTGAAATACCCCAGTGGCCCTGTGTCCTTGCAAAAGTCTTCTACTTGCTAATGAGAAACAGATCCCTTTCTAGATTTTACTTTGTATTTGCAATATAGGAAATGTATCCATTGTCTGGTACTTCAGACAAATTAGATTTAAAGGAAAAAACCAGGAAGATTGCCAGTACTGGGGCAGCAAAATGCAATCACCAAATAAACCATCAGGCATTTCCCCTTCTAATTGAAGGTAATTGTTACAGTGTTTGTAGAATTTACTAATCTTTTTCTCTCTTAAAGGTGCTTTTTGAAAATGTAGTTTTAATTTTCGGTGGGAAGCGGAAAAGTCCATCTGAAGCTTTTTGGGAGAGCAATCCTTTATCATGAGTTTAAAATGATGCCTGTTTCCACTGAAGAGCTGTGCATTGGAAATTACATTTTTATATGCAATTATTTTACACAGTTTTAAAACATGCACAGTCATCGTTGCTGTACCATCAACCTGATGGGAGTAGCTTAAAAAAGATTTAGACTCTAAACCTGTAAGGAAATCAGGGTAAAGAGTTCACATTAAATCCTTTGGCGTGCTTGTCAAGGTCAGTGGCCTTAGGTCTTCATCTTAAGAGTTGTCAGTGTGAGTGATTGTAGAGATATTTAAAGATGGATATATAGATACATGTGTGTGTCTGTACTGCTGGCCTGGATTTTCATCTCAGATTGCCAGCTCTGGCATTCAACTGAAGGATTGCTGGTTTATACAAATGCAGTTTGACTGTGGCTCTTCCCTTAGCTGGAATTTATGTAACAACTCAATTGTATCTTTTGGATACAGTTATCAAATTTCAGTTCTTACAATTTTGTTTCTAGGACAGTGACTTCCATGGAAGTGAAAATCAATCCTTCCAATTCTCTCACTTGAGACTCAAGGATGTATTTAGAAAAGAGTATACAAATGGAGGGATTGCAGAAAAAGTATCACCATAAATGAGTGCATTTCTAGCAGGGTCTCCAGACCTGTTCTGGACTATGTGTTAAGTTGAATTTGAGTCCTACTTTTCAGCTTTGTTGCCTTGGATTTAACACAAAAGACATGCAACTAGTATTTGCCTGCTCACTGCCAGTAGCTTGTTACAGACATCTTTGTCAATCGAGTTATTTCAGGTGTCTCAACAGCTTTACTTGAGCGAGTTCTTTTCCCTGACCCCTGCTGCTTTTTTGGCTTTCTTTTCTCTCATTCTCTCTCTTTTATTTTACCCTTGCTTGTTTACTTCTTTCCTTGCTCAGTTTAATCAATCTCCTATTCTTTTCTGAGGACTGCAAAAGTCCTGGACTCTTATCCCTTTATAGCAATATATTCAGAAGAATTGTTTTCTAGGTCAGCAGCACAATGCTTTTACAGGTTACCATTATTAGGGCATGGCACGGAATCTTATTGTTATTCTTCTAATGTAATTTTGTATTTATGGATTCACTAAATAAACACATACATCAAGAAGGCTGGGAAATACTTAATTCTTTATTTGCATTAGATTCAGTGTAACTAAGTGTGTAGTATGTAAGATTCAGTGTTTTCAGTTCCTTGTTTGTTAAGCTGAGTAGTTAAGCATTTACTTTGCTAAACTAGAAGCATAGTCGTTGCAGAAATACTTCTTGCAAATGGTCTTGAAATACGTAGGTTTAGGGAGGTACATAATGTGTTATTTGAAAAATTAAACTGTTCAAGTTATCTTGGAATTCCACAGTTTAAGATCAAGTGGACTGTCACTACATTTTTTAAATGCTGAAGGTTTTCTTTTGAATTGATAATAGGTTTTCCAAGGGCTGATTAGAATGTTGCACTTGCTATGGCTACTGTTTAATGTCTGGTGGTGGGGCTCTGGTTTAAAGGTTATCTTTAACTTCTTGTTGACATTTGGGCTGGAGAGGTGAGATACTGTCCTTCAGACCCGCCTGCTGCTCTGGTATGAGCTTCTGGGGAGAAACTCTCATGCCTGTATAGTGTGGCAGTGGGGTAGAAACTCCCCTCAAATTACTGAGGGAGCTGGGCTTGTTCAGCCTAAAGAAGAGAAGGCTGTGGGGGGACCTGAAGGGAGCATATAAACAGGAGGGGAATCTACTTTTTAAAAGGGCAGATAATGGCAGGACAAGGAGGAGTGGATTAAAGCTAAAGGAAGGAAGGTTTAGATTAGATATTAGGGGGAAGTTCTTTACGGAGAGAGTGGTGAAGTGCTGGAACAGGCTGCCCAGAGAAGTAGTGGATGCACCGTCGCTGGAGGGGTTCAAGGCCAGGTTGGATGGGGCCCTGGGTAACCTTGTGTAGATCCAGGCCTGGGGGTTGGTGGCCCTGCCTGTGGCAGGGGGGTTGGAACTCTGATTCTTGGGGTCCCTTCCAACCCAGACCATTCTATGATTCTCCAACCATGCCTCTGTTTTCAGCAAGTGTTTAACTTTGCCACTGTCAAAATAGGATGATTCCAGTATTTGCTACAGTGTTAAGTAACCCTTGATGTAACAAGAATACATAAATTTGTTTAAGAAAAGGGTTTCATTCTAGTGTGGCATTCAGGTGGTCCTAAATCACACAAAGAGAAGTCCAACTTTGATGAAAGCCCACAGATTCTTCCTGACAACTCCTTTGAATCCCAAACTCCAAAAACTAAGGAAAGAATGAGAGAAGTGTGACATACAAGGAGAGGATGAGATAAAAATCAGGGGGGAAAAAAAAAGTAAACCCAGTTCTTCTTCAGTTCCTTTTCAAAACAATTTAAAAACACTTTTGCAGTGCCATATCTTAGTCTTGACAGATGCAATGGGATATTTTGAAGCATTTAAAATTTCTTTATTAGAAGTGATGATGTACAGAAAATAGGACTAAAGACCAGGCAACCACAGACTAGTTAGATCAGTGCTCTGATGGGAAAATACAGTGAACACCCAGGTATCTTCCCTGCAAGGGCAAATCTTTCCTCTGTGTCATGGAAGAAAAGGTTGCACTGAGCATCTTGACGGACCTTCTAGCAGCAATACGGGATGGTGGTGTGTCTGAGCAGCTCCCAGGGGAGGGAGTGCTGCCCTGCCCAGGGCACCATCAATAAGCTCCACCACCCAATGCCTCCTGTACCATGGACTGGCTTGGGACCCTCGGCTGGTCTCACCTAGGGAGAAACACTGGTGAGGGGAGTGACAGGCAGCATCCCTGCACAGTCATTAGTTGCTCCAAAAGTCACTTGGAAAGGTCTTACAAGCAAGAAGGCTTTTGTAAGTAGCAGGACTAAAATGCTTTTAACTGTTGCTTTAAAGCTTGGTGTTGGGAATCATGTACTGTGTTGCGGTGATAGTGCATTAGAGAGAGCAGGCAGCTCTGTTGTGCAAAGACCGAATGAATAATTCAGAGTAGAAACCTGAAGTTATTGATTCCCATGTGTCCTTCAGGCAGCACACGGTTTGCAAATGGCCACTTAGATCGATTGCTGGGTGAAATGTTCAGGTACACCCTTAATGGCAGAGGGACCCTTCCTGATGCAGCACAGTCATTCCCTTGCTGAAGGCTGGCGCTTCACTGGCACTAGTGGTTAGTCTCTTAGACAGCGCCACTCCGCAGTATCTTTTTAGCCACGCAGTTAGTCAGTTGTTTAAAATTCCCCACCGCCTTTTAGAAATGAATGCTTTTAGCTCTAGTTTATATTAAGAGATGAGGCACCTGGTGTTAGTCTGATGGTACTGACTTAAATTCTCAATTTACAGCCTTTCAAAAATTAAACATAGTTGGAAAAAGTACGTGTTGATTTCCCCCCTGCCCCAGTGTTAAGGGAGGAAGAGTGTTTGCTGTGTTAGTGCATCTAAATGAGCCTTCCATATATTCCTCCTAGTTAGTTTTGACAGCTGCTGCAAACTGTGTTGGGAGCAAATCCTGTAAAATCCCACTTCCAACATGGCACGCAGCTTCCTTTAGGCATTGAGTGGGGCTGAAGTAGCAATATTTTCTCTACTGTTTTGTTTTGCAGAATATTCCTGTTTTTCTCCTAAAAATTTTGCTGTTGTGTGTTGAGTATTCTAACAAGTCTTGAAGTATTTTTCTCATTCTGAAAAATAAATAAATAAAAGTCTTGAAGAAGATCATGGTATAAAGAAGTATTTGATTTTGTCATCCCCGGAAATATATATAGTTGTGTGTTTTTCATACTGCATCGCATATAAGGTTTTAAAAACATTTCTACCAACAGCATCTTTCATCTGGATAGTATAATCTATAGCTCTTTGCAAAGCTGATCAGCTGGCAAATTCAGGACTTTTTTGGTGTTTAATCCAAGTTTAGCCAAGGGAGGAAGGTAACCAGGAAACAGTATGGAAAAGTAGTGACAGAATGCCAGAAGTTAAAGCTGGAAAAGAGGAAGAAATTGTACAGAGTTTTAAAGGCTAATGATAAACTGCATCACAAAAATATCTCTACTGGCAAATAAATATATAAATCCAAGTCAATAAAAACTGTGCCACAGAACTCAAATTTATTTGATCCTCTTTAATGCATTCAGCCTTAATGACTAACTGGGAGCAGGAAAGAGAATAATTGAAAACAGTAAATTAAATATGCATGAAATATATGATCACTTGAGCACATCAATATTTTTATGGCATGCAATGCTATTGAACCAGTTGAGCATACTGTATGCTTTTATGATCCATTTTATTGTTGGATTTTTTATTGTTTTATATAAGTGCTCATATATGAAAGAACAAATATATGTAAAATTAAGCCTACCATGAGATTGCTGCATGATGAAATAGAACTTCTAGAATCAATGTTTCCTATGATTAGACTAATATATTAATTCATTCTCTTTTTGTGGGGTCATTGTTTGCAGTTAGCTCTCAGCATAGGTTTTAAATAATATTACTCATTCCTTAGAGACTGCAAGAGTTAAAATTCTACCATTTGCAATTAAAGTGTTGGCTTTTAAATTAATTGCTAAATTATGCATGAAATTATTTTTTATCTATATACTTTTGATGTGTCCGTATTTAATAATCATTTATGTATCAGTTTAGAAATGCTATGGCTTGATCTTGCTCCCATGGGGCCAGTGTAACTGTGTCATTGGCTCCAGTGGGAGTAGTTTTGTCCCAGTACATGAAGTCCAGACAGTGAGCAACTTGAAACATTCAGCCATAAACATCACATAAATAGTTTGTTTTCTGGCAATATTTTGTTTTTTCTCCAGCAATATTTGGTGTAATTTGGAGATCTAGGCTTGCCCTGAGGTAATACAGATGTGCAAGGGCCTGAGCACCTAAGAAGGTGTCAGAATAAATGCTTTTTTTTCCCATAAAGAGGCATGTGATTTCTACTAAAGGCATTTAGGGTGCTTTGAACAGGGACATTTAGTGATACTAACGTAACATTTAAAATCCTCCTCTACCTAGCCTACCTTGACTTTCATTGGAATGACATTGTTTCTGCCAACCTTACACTCCACACCTGCCTTAAAGCAGGTGAAATATATTGCCCTTGGCCGGTCAGTACATCCCTGTAGTTTTAAGCTGTGAAGGCCAGATTGAGTGACAGAGTTTGATGTACCAGGGTTACATTTGCACACCTTGAACAGTTCATGGCTGAGAAGTTATGTTTGGCAGCACACAGTACGGGCCTGGAAAGACGAAGGCAAATTGGAAGCATGAAGGGTGAATAAAGCTGGGTGTGCTGTATTGCTGGCCAAAGAACAAGAAGTGGCTGTGGTTGCTGTTGATTTCAGGTGTTTAACAGGGAAGTTGATAGTAGATTTTTGTCACTAGCTAGCATTGGAAGGACAGGACCATGTAGCAATGAGGAAAGTGATTTATCCTGATAACTGACAGGAGGAGCAGATGCAGGTACCCTCAGTAGCCTGTGCAAGAAAGGCATTTCGTGGCACAGCTTATCCCCAAGCAGATGTGCAACCAGTTCAGAGGGACACTCTCTGTTGTCTTCCGGGCCTGCTGCAGAATTTAGGGTGGCTGCCTTGGGTAGGGGCACGTGTCCTGTGAGAGATATGCCAGCCAGAGAGACCTTTGGCCTGTTAGGTTCAAAAGTCACTAGCAGAGCTGCTATTTCATTAGGTCTGGGCTGATGGGGAGGGAGTGCTTCAGAATTTAAGAAGGGAAAGTAACTTAACAGCGAGTGATTGCAAAATCCCGGGCTCACCTTTCGAAGCGAGAGGTGAGAAGCAAAAAGAGGACAATGAACAACGAAGCAGCAGAACTGGGGAAAGTGATAGGTAGGGTCTCCTGGGGAAGTAATCCAGGAGAGGGAGGGAAGTGGGAGATCTAGCAGTCATTGAAGGCATTTGTGTTGGAGGCACAAAGGCAGGCCGCAGGCAGGCAGGACAGGTAGGAGGCATCGTATAGAATATACTGCTGCTTTTAAGAGATGTGTGAAATACAAAGGGGCCATACAAGAATTGGAAATAAGGGCAACAGTACTAAAGGTTGGTATAAATGAGTTAGTAAAGCATGGCGGGGTAAAATCATGCAAGTGAAAGGTCCAGGAGGAGTTACTGTGTGACATAAAAGTCCATAGGAGAAAGGTTCTGTAATTATGTCAGAATATGAAGAAGAAAGGTGAAGTATGAATGCATTACAGAGGCAAAAAAATGAGAAATAGTATTGAATGGTATAGAAAAGTCTGAATTGCTCCGGCCTTTTCAGTCTACAACAGACTGACTTGACAAAACACATTTTAATAAGATGAGGGTGAAATTCAGGTAAGGAAAGAGCAGGCTGAACAATACTCAGGCAAGTTACATGCTTTCTGGTTGCACAGCTTTATTCACCCAATAGCTCAGAGCCAGTTGAAGTGATACAAAACATTTTATCATCCTATTTAAGAATTCAGAGAGGACAGGGGACTCCTAGGAGTCTGCAGTTATAGCAAGCTTAACAGCTCTCTCCCAAGCAGAAAAGGATGGGGAGTTACAGACCTTGCCGGATAATTTCTCTCCCTGGGAAGACTGGAACAACTGGTCTTTGAAAGCAGATGGACAAAGGGACAGGAGTGTATGTGGTGTATCTACATTCTTTGACATGCAGATTACTGTCATGGAATTTGGATGAAAGGATCCCAGGTACAGTTTGCTTGGACATCACCATCAGTAACAGCTGCTACTGCAGGAGAACTGGCACTAGCACAGGGCAGTGCTATTGGTTGTTGCAGCTGTCACGGCTGACATCAGCTCTTTGAGGCTGCACCCATGCGTAAGGACCCATCTCTCTTCCACCCAGACATGGCATCAAAGCACCTGCTGCTCTTGCCATGCCGCATTCTCAAGCAAGGGTTCAATCTCTGTCACTTTTATTCTTGCAGTGATGCCCCTGTTCCTCTAATTCTATGGCTGTCTCAGACCTTTTGTCATGTTGCCAGCAACAAGTGTCACCCTTGCCCGGACACAAAGCTGACTTGCCTTATGTCCAGGGAGCTCCAGGAAGAGCTGTTCACCCTGCCAGGGGGCCAGCATGGTGCTTAGGTGACAAGGAAACAGCTTGTAATTCCACCTCTTCTGGAAACACATGAGCGTGCTTGTGGGTGTGCAGTTGTGAAACTCCTCATGGCTCAGCAAGTCCTGATCTTTGTGATGACAAGAGGTTTGCAGCTGTCTGTAATAAAGCAGTCAGAAGATAAGTTTTCTTGCAAGATCAAGGACAGATTGTGATAATTTGAGTTTGTTTAGTCTGAAACAGAAAAGACTTGAAGGGAGACTTGATAATGTTTTCTTAGTAAAAGGTGCTTACTCAGAGGCTGGTGACCAAGTGTTTTCTGAGGCTTTAAGGGGAGGGACAACAAAAATTCAGCTTAGTTTACAGAAGAAGATTTAGGTTGAAGATTAGTGAGGAAAATTCCCCCTTTCCAAAATGCATGTAAGCATAGTAAAATGCTGGCTTTTCAAGAATACATTAGAGAAGTATCTCTGGCATGTTCTAGCCATGCTCAGTCTGCTCCTCTGCACTGGCTCAAGTGAGCGGATCTGCTCAGTCCTTTTTAGCCTTACTGTTGTATTATGCTGTGACAGCCTAGTAAAGCTCATCCCTTCTCTGGCAAAATAATATTAAACTTCTGAGTCTTAGATCTGATCACTGCCAAGCTCTTTACCAAAGCTTGCATTTTCATTAAATTAGTGACTTCACTCTGCATCAATTCATAGAATCATAGAATGGTCTGGGTTGGAAGGGACCCCAAGGATCATAGAGTTCCAACCCCCCTGCCACAGGCAGGGCCACCAACCTCCAGGCCTGAATCTACACAAGGTTGCCCAGGGCCCCATCCAACCTGGCCTTGAACACCTCCAGGGATGGGGCATCCACCCCCTCTCTGGGCAGCCTGTTCCAGCACCTCACCACTCTGTAAAAAATTCCCCCTAATATCTTCCTTCCTTCCTTTAGCTTTATCCATTCCTCCTTGCCCTGCCATTATCCACCCTTTAAAAACGTTGATTCCCCTCCTGTTTATATGCTCCCTTTGGGTACTGGAAGGCTGCAATGAGGTCCCCCTGCAGCCTTCCCTTCTCCAGGCTGAACAAGCCCAGCTCCCTCAATAATTTGCTCTAGCCCTCTAATCTTCGTGGCCCTCCTCTGAACCCTCTCCAACAGTTCCACATGTTTCTTGTATTGGGGGCCCCAGATCTGGACACAGTACTCCAGATGGGGCCTCACGAGGGCAGAGTAGAAAGGGACAATCACCTTCCTGTCCCTGCTGGCCACCCCTCTTCTGATGGAGCCCAGGATCCCATTGGCCTTGCGAGCTGCAAGAGCACACTGCTGGCTCATGTTAAGTCTCTCGTCCCCCACAATCCCCAAGTCCTTCTCAGCAGGGCTACTCTCAAGAAGCTCTTCTCCCAGTCTGTATCTATGTCTGGGATTCTTCCGACCCAAGTGCAACACCTTACACTTGGCAGTGGTGAACCTCATTAGGTTCACCCTGGCCCATCTTTCCAGCCTGTCAAGATCCCTCTGGATGGCTTCCTTTTCTTTTGTTGTGTCAATTACACCACTCAGCTTGGTGTCATCCACAAACTTGCTGAGGGTGCACTCAATTCCATCATCGATGTCATTGATAAAGATGTTAAAGAGCACCGGTCCCAAGACAGACCCCTGGGGGACACCGCTTGTCACCGGCCTCCACCTGGACATAGACCCATTGACCACCACCCTTTGGCTTCGGTCTGTTAACCAGTTTCTTATCCACTGGATGGTCCACCCATCAAATCCACATCTCTCCAATTTAGAGATAAGGATGTGGTGGGGGACTGTGTCAAAGGCCTTGCACAAGTCCAGGTAGATGACATCGGTTGCCTTCCCTTTATCTACCAATGCTGTCACTCCATCATAGAAAGTCACCAGATTGTTAAGGCACGACCTTCCCTTGGTGAAGCTGTGCTGGCTGTCCCGGATCACATGCTCTTCCCTCATGTGCTCCAACATGTCATCCAGGAGGATCTGTTCCATGATCTTCCCAGGCACAGAGGTGAGGCTCACCGGCCTGTAATTCCCTGGGTCTTCCTTGCTCCCTTTCTTATAAATGGGAGTGACGTGACCTTTTTTCCAGTCCCCAGGGACCTCTCCTGACAGCCACGACTTTTCAAATATGATGGAGAGTGGCTCAGCAACCACATCAGCCAGCTCCTTCAGGACCCTGGGATGCATGTCATCCGGCCCCATAGACTTATAGACATTCAGTCTCATGCGGCGGTCTTGGACTTGCTCTGCTCTTACAGTGGGGGGGGATTTACTCCCCCAGTTCCCACCTAGAGGTCCAGGGATGCAAGGTTCTGGGACGTGAGAATTATGAGAATCCTGGCTGCCAGAGAAGACTGAGGCAAAGAACTCATTCTGTACCTTAACCTTCTCCACATGAGTTGCAGCCAATTCTCCATTCTCATTTACCAAGGGGGGTACATTCTCTTTGGCCTGTCTCTTTTGGCCAATGTACCTGTAAAATCCCTTCTTGTTGTTTTTAACATCCCTTGCCAAGTTCAGTTCCATCTGCGCCTTGGCTTTCCTGATCCCATCTCTGCAAGTCCGAACAGCGTCCCTGTATTCTTTCCAGGTTACACATCCTCATTTCCAGAGCTTGTATTTGCCTTTCTTTTCCCTCAGTTTGACCAGCAGGTCCTTGCTTAGCCATGCTGGTTTCCTGCCCCTCCTGCCCGCTTTCTTATTCAGAGGGACAGAGAGCCCTTGAGCTCTCAGAAAGGCATCCTTAAAGAGTAGCCAACTTTCCTCAACGTTTCTGTCTCTAAGGACCACCTCCCAGGAGATCTTGGTCAGCAATTCCTCAAATAGCCTAAAGTTTACTCTCCTAAAGTTCAGGGTCTTGATCTCACTCTTTGCCAGGCCCACATTCCTCAAGATCACAAACTCAACCAGGGCATGGTTGCTGCAGCCCAGGCTGTCTCCAATCTTAACACCTTTAATGACCTCCCCCAAGTTGGTGAGCACCAGATCCAGCAATGCCTCGCCTCTCGTCAGTCTGTCCAATACCTGAATCAGAAAGTTGTCATCCATGGACTCCAGGAGTCTCCTGGACCTCTTGCAGCTCAGACTCTTTTTAAAGTCTTATACACGAAAGCATCTGAACAGAGCATACTGCTTTGAGGAGAAATCCTAAAGGGTTACTGAGGTGCAGAAGAGGGAAGAGAGATGAACGTGCTGTGTTTTAAGATGACAACTGGTACAAGAAGTGTTAATGGGCTGGGAACATGTGTGATGTTGCATGGGCCCTCACATGACACGTGTTACATGTGACATCTGTCTCTTGTGCTCACTGACAGCTGCCGCAGACTGAAGGTGAAGTAGATACTAAAGCTGTCTGGACATCTCTGTAACTTTAATATTTTAGGACTTTAAATTGTAGCAATAATGGAGAAGATACAGACATCTATTAACACAAAATGGGTTTCTGCTGACCTTGTGACTCTATGCCACATGGGCTCCACTCAGATGGAAACGCTGATCCCAGTATGCAAAGTTACAAGCAGCTGACCCAGACTGTGAAAGTGTTAAAAACAGTGAGAGCACTGCTGTGATGAGGATGATGAATGTGGGGAATGGGACCCTGGAGGTGTTCTGAGTAGCCATACCAGTGTTGGTTGGAGAGAACTTGCCAGCCCATGCCTCAAAAAGATACGACATTTGTGCTCTTGCTGGAATGGAGCCAAGATTTATTTTTCCACAGGAGATGAAGGATTTTTTGACACTTGGGAAATTTGGTTAAACTTATTTTGTACAATAATGGTGTTTCAGATATCACACAACTACTGAAATTCAGAAAAAGACTCATGGGTGTCTATGGTTTTGTCCTACTGCTTGATATACACGTATGATTATGAACCTGCTTGCATACTTGCTGACGTGGTGATTAGGAGAATGTTGGAGTGCCTTTTATGAAACCAAATACAGGAAGATACAAGGAAAAGTGTAAGGACAAGGTTTAGCAATGGTCTGGGATTTTTTAATTTGGTTTGGGTTTTTGTGGTGTTTGTGTTCTTTTGGAGGTTTGGGGGGATGTTTGTGGGGGTTTTTTCCCTTTCGTTTTGTTTTTTTTTCTTTTTTTGTTAAATTGAACAATAGCATATTTACCATAAAGCTATGAGAGTATCTTTTTAATGATTATTAAGAGTAATCCAGACACACATTGAAACAGTTGAAGCCTGGAGGGGAATTGCAAAGTAGAGGATGGAAAAGCAGTGGATTAATTGAATGATTACCTGGAAGAAATGTGAAAATGTTAAAAAAAAGTGACTGATCTAAGCTTTTGGATAGAAGGACAGGGTTTTAGAGGGATGGAGCACATCAAGGGTGTTCAAAGCAACAAGTTCTCATGCTAATAGAGTATAGAGCATTGGCCAGGTGAGGAAGCAAAGGATGAATGCATGGATGAATCTTTGATTAGAAAGCATTTGTTACCAAGAATGATCAGGTGTTGAACTTGCTTTGTGCAGGAGACTTGTTGAAGTGTGACTAAAGAAAAGTATTTGAAATCTTAAAGGAGTTTTATGAAATGGAGTAGCGTTAGCTGTGTCTGCTGTTTAGGATAATTAATATCCAGGAAAAAAGTCAAACAGCTAGAAAATTATTCCTGGCTATGAAATAAAGAACTCTTTATTTTCAATGAACTACAAGAAATGTTTCCAACAGGGTGGTTTATCAGACTGGTGTGGTGGTTTAGCCCTGGCTGGAGGCCAGATGCCCACCAAAACCAGTCTTTTACTCCCCTTTCCAGGTGGACAGGGGAGAAAAGATATATTAAAAGGCTTAGGAGTCAAGATAAGGACAAGGAGAGATCATTTTATCAGCGACAATATGGGCGAAACAGACTCAACACAGTGCAGGAAAGAACTATTCTAGTTTATTACACTACACTAGAAAGAACAGTGAAGAACCGGAGTCAGGAGTGCAATCAAATCTTAAAACAAATGCAACCAGATCTTAAAAACACGTTCCCCCCACCACTCCCTTCTTAGCAGACTTTAATCAGAATCTTGCTCCCTTCTTCCTCCCCGCTCGCAGTACAGGGGGGGGCAGGGACTGGGGAAAATGGGGTTCTCAGTAGCACCTTCCCCCCACCCCTCCATTCTAAGCAGAATTCCCTTTAGCCATGATTTTACTCCCTTCTTCCCCCCCTGCTCGCAGTACAGGGGGGGGCAGGGACTAGGAAATAATAATGGGGTTCTCGGTTACTTCATGAGCTGTTTTCCTTTCCCAGATCTTAAAACACCTCTACCTCCCCACCCCGCTCCCTCCTTAGCAGACTTCAATCTAGTCATGATTTCACTCCCTTCCTCCCCCCGATCACAGCACAGGGGGGCAGGGACTGGGAGACGGGGGCTTCGGTCAGTTCCTTGCAAGTTGGTTTCCTTCTCGGCCGGGGGGGAGAAATCCATTTCCACACACCCTCCCCCTGCTGCACCGTGGGGTCCCACACACTAGAGACAGTCCTCCACGAACTTTCTCCGTATGTCTCATCAGCTGCTCCGCCTGGATCCCTGCTGTGGCGGGCAGCAATAAATCACAATGTCTCTCAGTCCAAGTCCTCACACGGGGCACACCAGCCTCCCCCAGCAAACCTGTACCAGTGCAATTCTCTCTCTCTCGCTCGCTCATCTCTGTAGGTTCCAAGTGCTGGCAGGGGCTTGCTTCAGCGTAAGGGTCACAGCGTCTTCTCTATGTCTCCACCTGCTCCATCCAGCGTGGAGCCCCTCCACGGGCTGCAGGTGGGGTCTCGGCCTTTACAATGGGGTTTCTCCACGGGCTGCAGGGGCATCTTTCTCTCCGGCACCTGGGGTGCCTACTCCCCCTCCCCGGCCTTGGTGTCTGCACAGCTCGTTACATCTTCTCACTCCCTTCTCCGGTGGCAAAATGCAGCTGCTTCCGGGTTGTTTTCTCCTATATGTGATTCTCAGAGGCGCTGTGACTATCTCTTACTGGCTTGGCCCCGGTCAACAATGATTCTGGCCTTGGATTGTTTACATTTTGGAGCTCCAGAGAATTCCTGCAGCTCCTCACAGCAGCCATTTTGTGCACCCCTGTTCTTTTCCAGCACCCAACCTCACAAAACCACGACAACTGGTAAGCAAAAGGAAAGAGTGAAAGTGAGTTTTGGCCCACTGAACCCAAAACTGGGTTGGCCAGACTTTGCTTGCAAGTAGATAGGCAACCGAAGAGACCAGGCACAAGGTTTATTGCCTAGTGCCATCTGGACGCTGGCCCTAGCTCTGGGCCTGAGCTGTTGGTGTCCTGGGCAGCGGGTGTCTGTCACCAGAGCACGTGGTCCTGCACAGGGCCAGGGGAACAGCACCATCTGCAACCCCCTGCTCTGCTGCCTGTGCTCTGCCCCCAGAGACGTCACTGTCACGGGGTTAGGCAGAGATTAAATTCTGCCAGAACTTTTCTGCCTGTTGGGTTTTAATGGGATGGGTGCAGCTTGTTATAGGATCCAGGACAAAACAAGAATCACAACCAGGGTGTGTATTTACTTTGTTTTTACTCCAGAAATAAATTTTGGGTTTAAAGTAAGGAGATTGGAAAACATGAGAGACTCAGAGGGAGAATGTTGATCTGCATGTAATTGCTTCAGCTCCCTCATGCCTTGGCGTGACATCAGGTTGGCCACGGAGCACAGCTCAGTGCCTTGCTGCCCATCAGGAGGGCAATTACCCAAGGTAGAGTGGCCCTGCTGCTTGTCAAGCGACCACTGCGTGTGCTTAAGTGGGGGAATCTGAGGTCTGTAGAGCAAAACATATTTGAGGAAGTGTCCTTGCTTGGCACATCAGTCACGTGGGAATATTTTGACAAATCTGATACTTTGAGAATTACATGCTGCATTTAAGCCAGGATCTTGTAACAACCAGCGCAGAGTTTTAGAATGTGTCAGAAATTGTGCTCTGTGTGCTGGCTTAGTAAACCTTTTTTTTTTTATAATTTAAATAAAACTTTCTGCATGAGAGATTTTTTAATTCTTACTCTTTACTTGTGGCATATGCTTACTTGTTACCGTGCAGTTAGACCTGCTGGTGTGATTCCTTAATTTTCAAAGGTGAGAAGACCAACGCATGCAAATTTTCAAAACTTGAGAGAACCACTTCCTTGTGACTAGAGCAAAAGCTCTATATAATTTGTCTTTTAAATACAAGCTTCAGTGCGTTTTTGGGAAGCTCCTCAGGATGTCAGGATCTCATGCAGTGCCCACAGAAGTTTTTCAACGGTCTGAATGCCAATGACATTTTGTGTGGAATAGTGTAATTACAGGAACCCTTAACTATCTGCCTTTATTCTTGGAGAAAGCGTTTTACTGTAGCTGGAGTGAATGGGAGTCTTGAGGGATCTTTTTTCCATGGCATTGAATCAGATTCTTAAAGAACAAATTTGAAGTTTATTGTGAAACTTGGGGTGGCCTTGTGCCAGCAGTCTTTTAGACTTATCAGTGACCTCATGGTAATTAAGGCCTGACCTTTTTTCCCAAACACACCCGTTACAGTTCTAACTTTTGAGCCTTATCCCATTTTCCTTTGAAAGAGTGGCAATGCTTTATGTCTGTGTCCGGCATTTAATTAACTTTGCTTCCAGAAGCGAAGAGAGCAGTACTTGAAAAGACTTTCCCAGGCTCTGTGGTCCTCTGTTGGATCTGTAATATTATAATTCTTGATAATGCTTGGGGATGACACTGATTCTGTAAAGGCTTGTCAGCTGAAATACAGTTTTTCAAAATAAGTGTGCTCCAGATTTGATTCTAATTTTTGGCCGTTCTGGAAACTGTAAGCAAAGGTCTGGTTTGGCATGTTCTCTTAAACAGTCAGTTCAGCTTAATTATAGTGTAGATAAGGAGAATCCCCATTTTTAATAAAGATACTATAATTAGAATAGTCTGCTTTCTCTACCCTTAAAAAGATACTTAATTTTCCCAAGCAGTGAGCATAGAACTCTGCCTTATTTCCAAGGCCTGCATCTTGACAGAGCCACAGCGATTGCCTCACCTCCCTCAGGGAGTTCCTGGTAGACTCTGGTACATGGCAGTTCTAGTTATTCCTGCCTGATCTGATTATGCACTCTCTCCTGCCTCTTTTGCTTTCACTCTAGATTATGCAGCACATTAATGTTAGTGTGGGAAGGAGCAGTAACGATTTCAGTTGAGAACATGGTCCCTTGCATTGTAGGTGCTGGTCTGGAGCAGATTGTACTGTAGCATGAGTTCCCTAATTGTATGCTGGGTGTGCACCCACTCTATACACAAAAGGGCCACAACCCTATTTTCCTGCCACATTTACTTCTGAATAAGAAAAAGGGTGAGATTCTTCTGTGTCTTCATAGAATCATTGTGGAACCACAGAATGGTTTGGGTTGGAAGTGACCTCAGATCATCTAGTTCCAGTGCCCTGCCATGGGCAGGGACACTGTGCACTAGCCCAGGCTGCCCAAGGCCCCATCCAACCTGGCCTTGAACACTGCCAGGGAGGGGGCAGCCACAGCTTCTCTGGGCAACTTGTGCCAGGGCCCCACCACCCTCACAGGGAAGAATTTCTTCTTTATATATAATTTATACCTACCCTCTTTCAGATTAAACCCATTGCCCCTTGTCCTGTCACTACACTCCCTGATAAACAGTCCCTATCCAGCTTTCCTGTATCCAGCCTTCTATTCTCCATTCTGACTGTCTTCATGGGAGGTGCTCCATCCCTCTGATCATCTTTGTGGCCCTCCTTTGGACACCCTCCAATCCATGTCTTTCTTGTACTGGATACCCAGAACTGGACATAGTACTCCAGGTGGGGTCTCAGCAGACCAGAGAGGCAGGACCCCATTCTCACCTGAATTTAGTTGAATGAGGCCAGCTGGCAAAAGCAGACCATCTATTCAGGGGTACCAGGGCAGTAGATCAACTGGGTTTGTGACTGTTGATGGCAGAATGTTGCTGAGCTGGAACCTTTGTCATTGGTATGGGTAGTGGAAGGCCATGTCTGTCCTTGGCTTCGCTGGATCAACCCAATGGTATATTTCTTTGATTGGATAGATAGGGTGGATGTGCGAGCCATGGGGAAAACTCACTAAGAAACAGGAGATCTGAGGTGTCAAAACATGTTGTTAATTGGTGGATAGTATGCTTTGGTTACTAATAGGTTTAAGGCCATAACATTGACTTGTGGCCTGGCATGAGTAAGCTGACATGCTGAGGGTAATGTGTGTGTATATGTATATATAAATATATGTTGGAACTAGATTTAGCTGTTTTCTATTTCCTTGCAATTTGTTTGATCTATCTGGTGCTGTCTGTTAGCTGTCATTATCTAGGTCAAAATCGGTGGGTATCTGGTATCATTTAAATTGTCAGATACTGATGCTGTTGCTGCTACATGTGCTTATTACCCATAACTTGGTACTGTTTTTTTTTTCCTTTTTAGTAAAATGAAATGTAATGGAATTGTGTGAGTGCAGACATAGATGTGAATTTTGTGTGTGACAATTAATTTGCATTTGTAAATTTATCATGAAAGTGGATGTATTTGAGAAGTCATGATGAGGTATATCTGATGTGTTAAAAGATGCGTAAATATGAGTGAATTCTTGGGTGTAAATGGGGATCTTTTTTTGTGCTTGTCTGTGCAGGTTCGAAAGCATGTGAATGACCTATATGAAGACCTAAGAGATGGACATAACTTGATCTCACTTTTAGAAGTCCTTTCTGGAGACACCTTGGTAAGCTTTTAGATGAGAACGCAGTGCTCACGGTTTGTTACACATACATTCACTCTGTTAACCCTTTCCATATTGACTGCTGGTGGTTTCTTTGATACTTTCCACGATCTGTGACTTTATACCAAGGACACAAGTTGTATTTCTGTTGGTGAAATGTTCCACATGAACTCTGTGGGGGAATGCAGTCTGTTCTCTATTTCTTGTGGTCAGCGAGACTTCCTTTCTTGGTAGGGTAATGCGCTATTTTTTCTGTTCTTCTCTTTTCTTTACAATTTTTCTTTTAACAAGTACTGGATGCTTAATATCCCTTCACATTAAAGGGAGTAACTTACAAATAGCAAGGATAAAATGTCCCTGAAATTGTCTAACACACTCCTCAGGTGTCATTTCCTTTCTTTGTGAGCATTACTTCCCTTGCTTGGTATTTGTTCTCTTCATTATGTTCTTCTTTTCATGCTCTTCTTTTCATTTGTGGTCTGTCTTGTGTTTTTGCTGTCCTGTCTCCTGTCTGTTATATTCATTAGCCAAGAGAGCGAGATTTTTTGAAGACCTTACGGTTGGTGAGTTCAACAGAAGCATGCGCAAATGAACAGCATGAGGATGTGGAGGATGAGGATAAGGGGGTAGGTGCCGACCCCCGTAACTGTACTAACGTAGTGTTTGAAGTGTGGTGTCTGCTCATGTAAATTCTTAGTTTGGTGTGCTGCAGTAGCGTGCTGTAGAAAAGACAAAAGAACTCGCATTGGTAAACCAGGAAACGTGTGTTTATGATGGAGGTATGGAAAAGACAACTTTCTGTTCAGACTTTTTGTGAACAGCTGAAATGCAAACCTTGAAGATTTCTGCTTTGTTGCTTTTATTAAACTGTACAAAACCATGGCGCCAATGTGCACTGGGCAACCTTATCAAGATGTTACAAAATAATCTTTTTTTATAATGGGGAATTACGATAATTCCATTAAACAAAGTTTTTTGGTTTTACTTGCAAACTCTATTGCCCATATACACGTAATTTATTCAAAAGCTCAAAGGCTCTCCTTAGTGAAGTCAATGGCCAAAAATTTGATTTGTCTTAATTAGAAGCACCAGTCTACTGGGCCCATGGTGTATTTGGCATAATACTGGATAATACTTTGAAAAGAGGTCATTCAGACATGCAGATCTATTTGTTAGAATTTATCAAATGTAATTGGAGATTTATCAAAGCAGATAGGCAAAGTAGAAGTTAAGTGACAGCTCTCTGTGTAGTGGCTTCTAAGCATACAGCTGTTTGCAGGATTTATCTTTTTCCCCACAACTGCTGAGTTACCATTTCACTGTATTGTAACCACCCAGAAGGGAAATATCTGCTTACAAAGTGTCAAATGCTGAGTGCTTGTTAGCCCAAGTGAACTGTACAGTGCCTTTGTAGACCTCGCATTATTAGTGTTTGCTAAAGCAACTTGCTGCCACAGGGTCTGAGTGCCACCTTGGCTCCCCGTGTGTTGCGTTGCAGTGGTGATTTCAGTGGAATTTGTGTGCTTTTTTTTTCCTGGGGCATAACATAACTCAAAACGCTGCAATTTAGCTGAGTATTGAAAGAATATTTCCCCTCTGAGATGCTATACCTGACTATATAGTTTGGGATTTATTGCACCCTCTTTGCTATGGAAAACCAAGTTCCAGATCTGCGGTCCTTGGTTGCATCTGGAGAAGCTACTCAGTAGCAAGGGCTGCAGGGCTTGATCCTGGGCTACCGGTGTGGAAAAAACAAGGGGCTAAATTGAAGGTTCTATAATGGAAATTAAAGTTCTTTGTGTTTTAGTTTATGCTTCTTATTCAACTCCATTTTCCCATGTTTCCTTTTGGCAAGCATCTGATACTCCATGGGGGGCGGAAAGGCAGTTGAGGAAGGCTTGGGCTTACCTGTGTGTTTCGCAGTGATTGTCTGAGGAAATACTCATATTCATGGCTGATCCCTAGCAATTATAGCCCGCTTCAGCTTGTTGCTGTGGAAGTTTGTGAAAAATCTGAACTAAGGAAGAAGAATAGAAGGATTTGGATGTGGTAGTGGTGGTGGTGATATAATTTTAACTGCTTTCCCATTGCTGATCTGACAGCTAAGTAAAGTATGCTTTTTCTGTGTGATTCTTCTTCTTGGTGATTTTACACTAACTGCATGCAGTTTTGCCATTTTTCCATTAACACGCCTCTTGTGCTTATTTTGCAGTTTCTTCTTGCTAGTTTTGACTTTGCTTTGAGAAGAGTGATTTATTAGGGGTTTTCCACACTTTGTGATGTTCTACTCAATTCAAGAGTTTAAACATATACTCTGGGGTTATATAGGTCGTGTTATTCTGTTTGGAGGAAGGTATTATCTTTATTAAATGCTTAAAAATATATTAATATCATAATTATTATGCAGTCATGTCATAAATAAACAACATTACATCATAAAAATGCATACAGAGGTAGGCTTTGCCATCACGGAATTTACCAGAGCAACATAAAAGTCCATGACATTACATGTATTTTGCTTTGCTTAATATACTGTAAATCTTTTATAACGATATATTGCTGTTTAGTTTCTGTAGATAGATTAATGTAGGGCCTTTTTTAGCCCTCTTAGCCGTAGTAGTACTTTACAGGGAAACAGCTACCAGCCTACGTGGATCCAAGTTGCAGTTTGGGACCCCTGAATCCTCTCTTGCCATCCACTGCGCTAAAAAATTTCAACTATAGTTAAAAAGAAATAATAAAAAAATTGGTAAAGCATGCTTTTTGCACCAAAGGTATTGGCTTAATTAAAGTGCTTCAACTGTTTTACATGGTATCTTTTCAGACTGTTTGGGGTTTTTTTTTGACTGATAAAATCTGACATCTGTTGTTTTCCAATTTTAGCCCCGAGAAAAAGGTCGGATGCGCTTTCACAGACTCCAGAACGTTCAAATTGCACTTGACTATTTGAAAAAACGCCAGGTACGGTGAAAACTTCAGCAAAAAATGTTAATGAAAATTCTGTCGCCTGTAGCTGATAAATAATTCCTGCTTAGTCTTTTATGCATGTTGTGTAACAGCTGCTGGTGTAGGCTTGGCTTGATCTCATGCTTGAGACAGTTAAAAGAAATGTGTCAAAGGTAGCTTTACAGCACTCTTCTCTGAGCAATAACATCCACACATTCCATGTGGTATACAGTGTTAAAGAAGATAAAATTATGGGTAAGGTCCTCAGGAGTAGCTTCTAGTAGATTTAACTACCTTTTACATTGCTCAGACTCAGCTGATACGCAGGTTTGTCCATAATCTAATTTTTAGTGCAAAATGCAGATTCAAAGAAATTAGAACATTGTATGGGAGTTCCTTGTCAGGATTGTGTGCTTTGGGAAGACTTTCTCAAACCTTGATCCTGACTAAAGCAAAACTGGTGTCCAAGAAAGGCAGCAAAGTCCCCTGGGCTGTGGAAGACACAGGCTTAAATTCACCTGTATCTCCTCTAAGCCAAACACTTGAATCCCACACTGCTGAGTGGTTTGCTGCTGCCGAGTTTCTTTCTGCTTTTAATTTTGTTTTTAAACGCTTCCAGGATTCTTGCTTTTTCCTCTTGCAAAAGAGCAATATTAAAAAATGTCCAAAACATGAGCGGAAAGAAAAAACTGTTATCTCCATGTCCATCCCGTCTGGATGGATTGACACTGGAAAGCTGGTTTCTGATTGGTTTGGGCTTTTTTAAAACTTTATTTTATTTGCTGCTTTAAAGGTTTGAAAACATACATGAGTTGGCAAACCATACATAGACAGACAGTTGGCTTGGTTATAAAAACAGATGTCTTTTCGTGTTTTGAGCAAAACTGCAAGCTGTCTTCTGGGTCACTGAGTGCTGTATGTGCACTGAGAACTCAGACCGGCGTCGCTGCGTTCAAAGCAAACTTTGCCTGTTGCCCAGGGCGAGCCAGTGAAGAAATGCGGTATGAAATAAGGGAATGGCTGCTTGAAACGACAGTCACAGCGGCATTTTGGTGCAGCAAGATGTCTGGACTTGTGCTGCACCATGCCTTACGTATGCACCACAGACCCAGTGTATTGAAATGCAGCAGACACAGGATCAGGTCACCCTTGTGTTTGTGAGTGTGCGGGTGGTGTTGGGAATGGCAGGTGTCCATCATGCAGCTGTTGGTTGTGATCTGAGGGTTGTTGTGTTCCCTTTAGCCTCCTGGTTTTATGAAGATGGTTGAGTACTCTACAGCATGCTTGTAGGGTTTTGGTCGACTGGGCAAGTTGCCAGTGGGAACTTGAATTTGCTTAAAGTTTCAACCCCTGCTAGGCTGTTATGGAGCCATGTTGAGGAGGTAACTTGGTCATGTTGGCTGTGTAACCTCCAAATACAATACTTTATTGTGGTTATAAGGCAGAGAGATCCTATGTATTGATGATTTTGAAGCCTTGGGAAAAAGAACCTAAAGAAGAACCCAAAGAAAAGGCATATTTGGCTATCTTGCCCAGTTTTTATAATACAGTGGGAGGAGAACATTTGGATTTGTTTTTCTTATTTGAACTGTGGAATACACTCTCTTTCTTCCCAAGAGAGTGTTCCCCCCAGCCAATAGTTAAGATTATGTCTGCAGATAAAGAAAAGCACATGCCTTTGCTTGTTCAGTGCTGATAAAACAGGGTCTGTGTTATAGAGCATGTGCCTTTAACTTTGCTAACATAAGCATAAAATGCTTTTTAGCTGAGTCATCTTTAATTAGTAGGCTATATGGATACATAATACATACAGAGAAATTAAATGTAATAAATATGACAGTAGAATTACTGAACTCCCACTTTATGTGTGAGCTTATTGGAACGGCAAAAATGTCAACCTTTTTTAATCCTGTTAACCATCTTGTGTCTGCAGCAATGTGAATGAGTACTGCAGCAGGAGGGTTAATAATCATTGTGATTATTAAGCCATTGGTTATTTTAATGTGATACTAAATTCCTGTTTTATTAAGCCAGATCAGTGTGTTTTAACAGGCCAGTTCTGCTGAGTTCTTGCTTTGGTGCAGGAGATGTGGGGAGGAGGAAAGGCAGTGATAGCTTCTTAGCACTGTCCTAAGACTGATGCACCAGTTACTGATCATCATGTTCTTCTTGTCATTTACCCCTCTATCATACCTCCCCCCTCTAACACGGACTGAGGTGGAGGGTATTTGGCACAGGGAGCAGATCTGCTGGTGTAGTGACAGCTGAGGAATCTTCTCAGCTCAGCGTGGGTGGGAAAGGGCAATTCCCAGCAGGCTGCTTACAGCCAGAACACAATTCCTTTCTGCTTTTGAGAATTAAAAAACCTAAGAGTAGGCTCAGGAAGTGAGCAATGCATCCTTTACAGTCGCGCTGGTGTAGTGCAGCATGTGTTTCAATTTTCTCTGTATTTTCTTTCCACAATGACAGGTGAAACTGGTAAACATTAGAAATGATGACATAACAGATGGGAATCCCAAATTGACTTTGGGGTTGATATGGACCATAATTTTGCACTTTCAGGTAAGCTTGACAGTGTGTTTTGGTGAGATGCTTTTGTACAGTTATCATGAATGTGTCGATTTAGGCAGGATGCTATATAGGCTGTGCAAAGTATACTTTATGTTCTCTTTGCATATATGAAAGTTTTGCTGATGTATCTTATCTGCTGATATAAACTGAAGGTGTAGTCTGTTCATGGTCTAATTTCCTGCCTGTGGAGTGAGAGGAAAAGATAGCTTTGTTTTTGCACATTGTTAAAGACAGTGGTTGATGTGTTTCTTTCAGTGTCTGGGAAACTGGTCTTGTTTTACTCTAGAGATTTCTTTTCTTGAATAGATATATATGTAGATGCTCTTTCTTTGTTTTTGTTTTGTTTTTTCATTCTGGATCTGAGTTTTTCTGCTAGGACAAGTATTTTAGCAAGCCCTACTCCCAGCAGTTTGGAGCAGTCCCTAACAGAGCATTTGTTTTTAGACCCAGCTTTGGTAGCGTGGGTCACACTAGGTGGCACTCTGGTTGTTGTACACTGGTGGGATTGTGTACAGTATAATGCAGCCTTACAGTGTGTGGTGTTAAATTGCTCCTCAGAATGAGTCTTTCACAATGGCTGTGGCTGTAGATGATGTAATTCAGATGACAGATAATTCCCATTTAGTGACTGCACCATTGTTCATGATAAACTCCCTGCTGTGCAGACATTTTAAATGATCAGAAAATTACATGATCATACAGAAAACCCTGGTTCACTTAGGAATATCCTGCAGTGTGTTTATGGTTGGAAAGAAACCTCCTTAAAAAAACCCCTAAAACCAAAAAGGCTTCTAGGATCTCACTTGCCTTTCTGCAAATCCTAACGAGGCACAGAAGACATGAATAGGGCCAATGAAGCCCTGGGCTAAGCAAGGGTGCACAACTTAGCCCAGGCCAGTGCAGAGGGTGAAGGAGAAACCACTGACTGCTCACCACTGGTGAAGACCTGAAGCTCCCTCAGCTCCCCTCTGTTGTCAGTTGTGGCTCCTGTGTGGTTATATGCAGAAAGAAGACTGGGCTTAAGCATGACCCTCAGAATTAGGCAGTGGTTGAATGTTATTGTGTTTTCAGAAAAAAGATTATTAACAACTTACTAGTAGAAGCTGTTACTGGAAGTCAAACCTTTGTTTGGTGTATGTTTTATCTTTCTGAACCTGATTAACAGGCTTTTGCAGGATGCTGAATTGTTAGTTTTTCTCACTAGCTGAAGCACGGGACAACTGGGAGAGTTTTGGGTGCCTGTAAAAAGTGATAGTGTTACTAGTTATAGTTGTGAAAAATGATGAGGCATTATGACAAGGATTATTCTCCCCCATAAGGTAGCCAGCTTACATTTACATCATAGCAGAAACACACTTAATACGGTACAGACCTTGCACATCTGTCAGAATAGAATACTTCAGTTCGAAGGGATGTACAATGATCATCGAAGTTGAACTGCCTGACCACTTAACGGCTGACCAGGGGTTAAAGCAGGTTGTTAAGGGCATTTTCCAAATGCCTCTGAAACACTGACAAGCTTGAGGCATTGACTACCTCTCCAGGAAGCCTGTTCCAGTGTCTGGCCACCTTCTTGGTGAAGAAATGCTTCCTCATGTCCAGTTTAAACCTCCCCTGGTGCAGCTTTGAACCATTCCTATGTGTCCTGTCCCAGGGAGAAGAGCTCAGTACCTCCCTTTCCACTTCCCCTCATTGGGAAGCTGTAGAGACCAATGAGGTCACAGCTCAGCCTCTCTCTCCAAAGAAGACAAACACAAAGTCCTCAGCCATTCCTCACAGAACATTCCTTCCAGCGCTTTCACCAGCTTTGTGCCCTCCTGATGCATTCAAGGACCTTCGCATCCTTCTTAAACTGTGGGGCCCAGCACTGCTCGCACTACTCAAGGGGAGGTCGCAGCAACACTGAATACAGCTGATAATCACCTCTTGTGTCCAGCTGGTTATGCTGTGTTTGATGCACCCTGGGGGGTGTTTTGCTATTTCAGTTAATTTCTTTTTTTCAAAATAGTATCTCTAAAATATCATCATTACAATAATTTTAAGAGTGAATAGTGGCCCTTGGAGTAACTGTTAAGCCTCATTAGTAAATATGAAGTTTCTGAAGAACAGGAGTTTTTAAAAACCATTTTCTGTCTTTTTGCTGTTAAAGATTTAAAGATTTAAACCTTTAAAGATTTAAACCATCGCTACAAGAAAGACATTGAGGCCCTGCAGCATGTCCAGAGAAGGGCAACCAGGCTGGTGCAGGGGCTGGAGGGCAAATCATATGAGGAACAGCTGAGGGAGCTGGGGCTGTTTAGCTTGGAGAAGAGGAGGCTGAGGGGAGACCTTATCACCACCTACAACTACCTGAAGGGAGGTTGTAGAGAGGTGGGTGATGGTCTCTTCAGCCAGGTGACAGGAGATAGGACAAGGGGAAATGGCACAAAGCTGTGCCAGGGCAGGTTTAGATTGGACATTAGGAAAAATTTTTTACTGAAAGAGTTGTCAGGGCCTGGAACAGGCTGCCCAGGGAGGGGGTTGAGTCACCTTCTCTGGACATGTTTAAAACAAGGGTAGATGAGGTACTTAGGGATATGGTTTAGCATAGGATGGGAATGGTTGGACTTGATGATCTTCAAAGGTCTTTTCCAACCTTGTGATTCTGTGATATTGGGAAAGTTGCAGTGAGATTCAGCTCGAAGTTAGACACTCCCAGTTTCTGGGGAGCTGTGTTCATATGCGTTTAAGTGTCTGAATTGTCCATGTAGTCTGATAATCTGAGCATCAGAGGTTTAGTCTATACAGTTAGTATCACCTAGAAAGCATGTCAACTAGCCAGCTACTATTTAGAGGATCACTCCATTTGACTAAACATAAACATCTGTGGTGTTGGAGTTTTATGGGACACCCACATGAGTACATTATGTAGGTTTTATTGGGAGCTCACCATCTTCTGGGAAGAGACAGATCAGACAGGATAAACTGCATCTTAAACAGCAGTAAACATGTTTAGCAACAGATTTGAGGCCCGGAGGGCTAGTCAGTACATTGGGGTGAGGTTAATGGAGCAATTTGGATCACCTGTAGTAGGTGCCTAAAGCACCTACTGACTGAGATATTAAGTTATCCAGCAGAGGTGCTTAGTGTGAACTGACACTGGATATCCAGTTGGGGTCTGGCAGGATATCTCATCTAGAAGCCCATTTTTAGGAAAAGAAATCCTACCTCCACCTGTTAAAATGGTCTCTTCAAAACCTATTCAGCATGTAAACACAAATATGTAGACAACTGCATCGGGTATCTTAAATTTCCCCAGCATCTGCAGAAGTATTTAATTTCTCAGTGAGTATAAGGAGCTGTTGGCTGTGTGATGTTACTGCCTCTGTGCCATCATTTGTGTGTATTCTAGTAACACTGCAACCTCAAGATGCCAGGGATTTTACTTTTATTTTATTTTTATTTTATTTTATTTTATTTTATTTTATTTTATTTTATTTTATTCTGTTGTCTGTGGTTTCTTGTTTCTCTGAGTCATGGCACTTAACAGGAGGATAATATTTCCTTAAAATAGAAAATCCTTCTTAGTATTGGAATGCATTTAGGAATGATTTAGGGGAAAGACATGATGAACAAAAATAAAAGATGATAGGCATTTGAGGATTACATTTCTTCTGCATCTGAATATGCCTAGAGATGGTTATGGCTTTGTGACGTGCTACCCATAATTAGAGGAATACAAATGTTGTTTTGAGTTGTACTACTGACTTTCGCAGCTGTACAAGTCCAGAAATTGTACACCCATTAGTGTCCTAAGTAATTACATACACAAGGAAAGATGAAATGAGAAATCCAGTGGTTTATTGAGTGCATTAGAAAATAATTTGTTCTGTAGGTGCTGAAAATGCCTGAGACATATCTATTGGTAGGTTTTAGGCAAGCTTTCAATGTATACATTTCACATGCTTTTTATAATACGTGGGGTTTTAAAAAATTCAGCTGCATAATGCAATACCTACTCTAAGTTACTTTCCTGGCACCTGTAGAACATGCTAAATCAGATTACAGTATTTTGTATAATTATATGCTATATATTTAAATATCAAAATTAATACATGAGTGGACTCCCCTCTTCACCCTATACAATTTCACTGGTAACACTGGAGATGAACAACTAGAAATGAGAGCAGAATTTGGCCTCAGTAAGTAACCACAAATTTAGTAAGATAATTTCTGGAAAATTGGTCATAATTTCTTTTCAAACCACTGCAAACTTTCTTTAACAATGTTAAATATTTAGAATAATGTGCAGTTGTTTGAAAAAAACATGCCAAAACAAAGCAAAACCTGAAACTTTAAACCGTCAGGCATCCAAAATTAGGCCTTTGTGAATTCAAACTTTAAAAAAATCGCTGGAGCTTCTAAATCATGACTCGGTCTTTTTCTATTGGAGCTTCATTGTCATTTTGCAGTGAAGGAACTGCAGTGAAATGCTTTTCCATCCACCATCTCCAGCTCCCTGCTGTCAGGCTGCTTTGCAGGATGCTGCTTCCGAGGCTCTGGTCACCAACATTTTTGTCCAGATGTTTCAGTACCATCCAGTCCTCTCTAGGCAGATGGGCACTTTCTCTCAGGTCTCCTTAGAGCATGTGTTGCCTCTTTGCATTTCTCTTGGCAGGTGCCTTTTTTTTATTCTTTTTTTTTCTCTTTTTTTCTTTTTTTTCTTTTTTTTCTTTTTTTTTTCTTTTTATTTTAAAAGTTGACTGGGTCTTGCACAAACTGTGGGTCTTGGAGCCAAAGGATTGGAGTTTAATCTGCCTCTGCTTTCACATGGCTGCAGCAGCTCAAGATATGATCTCAAAGATTTAAAGATGGAGCTATGTGACCGTTTGTCTAATCTCTGCCTATAAGTAGTTGTAGGATAAACTGTATTCCACCTGGGAGTTGTGGTTCCCAGTCATGGGCCATTGCAGCAGACCTGTCATTCAGCATTTGGTGGGGTATTCTCTTCCTGTATTGCTCTTCTCAGCTGAAGTCCTAGTTAGCTTTTCTGGAATCCTTCAGCAATTTAAAAAAAAATTGCTAACTCTCAGGTAAGAAAATGAGCATGGAGTTATTGGCATTTCTGGGACTCACCTGAATCACAGCAAGGAGAGGCATTAAGGCTTGTCACAGAGTCATATTTAGACTTGATCTTTACAAATAGTGGGATATCTGTAGCAAGATAAGGTTTACAAGCAGTTAACTCATCCATTTGTTTCTCTTCGTCTTCAGACGCATAAAACCACCAACAAAGAACAAATCCCTACTTTTGTAAACCATCTTGCTGGGTATAAAACCTCTCCTGTTCAGGGTCGTGACTTTTGGTACCTCCGTGGTACCTGAAAGCTGAGCATCTCTTTCAGACTTGGAGCGGTGGTTGCCAGTTCAGCTCAAACAGCTTTTTGTTTGTGCTGGCAAGCCCTTATTTTTACTTTTTTTTTTCCTCCTCTTTCCCTTGATTTCTCTCTTGTGCTGCTTTAATTTTCACTTTCTCTTTGACCTATGATTATCTCTCTGTCATTCTCCATGTGACCCTTTGGCTGTGCGATAAAATGCTTGCTGATACCTGGTACCCTGTTCCAGTACTGTGAAATGACACGTCCCATTTATGCTAAATGGTCCATTGCTTTTGCTGTGGTGCATAAACAAAAAAATACCCTATAAAGAAGAGGGGTGAAGAGAGCTTAGATCCTAAACCACTAGAAATGCATTCCTAGTAGGCTTTTGATCACATTATTCTAGGATCAAAGAAAGGTACCAGGCTCTGTTTGATTGGCAAAGTGGCATAACCTTTCCTTTACAGCATCTGGTAAGTATATGAAACCAGTGACAAAACGTGTTATCAATGTACAAAGGATGAATGGTCTCAGTGTTTTACAGACTAACAGATATGCAGATGCTCGACAGCATTGCCACCACAGTGTACAATAGCACCTGTCCTGTGTTAAGGACATAATGCATTTCAGGGCTACAGACGTGCTTAGCACGTTACACAGATCTAGGTGCAATGCAAACCCATACAAATCTGCATCAGCTATTTCATGTCTCCATGCTAATCTTTTGTTTGCCGTGTCTTAATGTTAACCTCTTGTTTGTGATTAAGCAGCCTCTAAGACAGATCAAATTGCAGACAAGTGTTGGTCTAATCCTTTATTCATTCACATTATACTTCTTAAGGGTTTATGCGCCAGAAAAAGTCTTTCACTAATCTCTCCTTAAAACTTCCCAGCATTGATGGATAGAAATTTGTATCTTTGTGTTTTTCGTTAAGGAAAGAAGCACCATGATCCATTACAGTATTTTTAACAGCTTTGATCATCTGGCGCTCTGGCATTGGCCAGCGCTGAGCTTCTCTTTGGGTCTGGGCATATATCTGTCTGAGAGAAAGCCCCTGGTGTACTCAGGTCTTGGCTATTTTGTGGTGGTTCTTGTAGGCTTCACGGTTTTAGAAGAACTTTTAATTTCCTGTTTCTGAATCTCCAGGTTAATCCTGTTTTCTCTTATCTCTTTCCTGCTGAGACCAAAGTTACAACTTTATAGAATTGATCATGTTGTCATTAGGTACTTGCACTTTTGTTTCTGTCTTCCTTTAATGTGGAATATGGTTTTGTGCAGGTTTTTTATAAAAAAACCCTCCACAACTGATATAAATGCAATTTGTCAGTTCTTTTGTCCTTGACCTTTTCTGTGGTTCTAGAGCATAAATAACTTACACAGTTAAAGTGAGTATAATGCTTATTTTTCATGGAAAAACAAGGAGCAGAAGAAAGAATGGTTAATAGCTGATGGCTTTCTCACTCAAGAACTGGCAAATATTGTTAAATTGCTTATTAGGTATCAAAAATACATATTTCTTACCTATTTTCAGGAAAATGTAAAGGCACAAATACTACTAATAGTCTACAGAAATATATTTGGAATGCATTTATTCCTAGCTAACATTCAGAGGTGGTTAAATTCTCAGAATAGCACCAGGTAAACCAGGTACATTCAACTGAGCTGACCTGGAGTATGCAGCAGTAAGCCAGGATTGATGGGACCACTGAATTTGTAACCAGTGTTTCAAACTGATTCTTGTATTTTTGCTGCCTCAATTTTTTAATTACACTTCAGAAGCACCTGATTTTCTGAGAGTAAACTACCTACTCTTAAGAAAAATAAATAAAATATCGAGACATGCGGTATATATGTGCCAGATCAGAGTCTTTCTAAGTTGCTCATCCCATTATAAAAATGCATATGTCGGCTGTAAGATAACAGTATGTGTTTCTTATGACCCATCTTGAATTAGATTTGATGTTTTTATGACAGTCAGGGTGACACCAGTTCTAACAGGAATTATGAAATAACAGAGGGTGCTTATGGGATGTTTTCTTTTTGGAAGAATGTGGTAGCCTGTGGATGGTTAAACATTTAAACAGTTTTTTAAAAGTGTATACTAAATCGGTCCTTTAAAGCTCAGTTAGTCAGGTATTCCTGAGAAACCTCAGTGCCCATGTGCCTTAATTTAAATATACCCTTGCATTGGAAAATTTAAAATTTGCAGTATCTTAAAGCAGGTTCATAACTCCTGCAGAATTTGTGGATGAACAACAACATTGGTAGTGTACTTGTGTTGGGCTGTATTTACTTTCATACGTTTTTGATTAGACAATTAATGGAGTATGAAAACTTCCTTTTTTTAATTCAAATGCTGGAGACTCCTGTCTTTAAACTTTTACATTATTTCTACTTGATCAGGATACTAAAATTTCTTTTCTGAGTACATAATATAATACTTCAACATTATTATACTAAAATGTATTTTACCTTTTATTATTAGACATATTGTTAAATCAGAAGCTTTATCTGTGTGAAATTAAATTATTCTTGATCTGTTGCACTGCAAAATCCTGAATGAATTTAGGAGAGGTGTGTTTTCAAGTGTAAAAGCCATTTGTTTGTACAAACACAGCAACGTCATCCACAATGTCTATATTTTAAGATTTTTTTTTTTTTATGCCCTTTCCTGTTAGAGGGAGAGGTCAAGTCAGGACCCAACTCAGCCTGTGTGGATGTGTGTTTTAAATCAGTGAGACCTCTTGGCCTTGGCTGAAAGTCATGTTTCTAAGCTGAGTAAAATACAGGGTTTTTTTACTGCGAGCAAATGTCAGAACCACACTGTATGTTAAGCATGTAACAAACACCGATATCAATCAAGGCCATAAAAGAAAATGTGCTTGTGGCATTAATGTCTACTTTGAAGAGAAACACATTAGCATTGTGCCTGTATAGCCACCTGTCAGTGGTACAGGAATTCTCTAGCAGCCTTCTAGTCCCTTCGTGTCGTGGGTAACACTTTCTAAGCGTTACTGTCAGATTTTACCCCTGTGCCGTGCAAGTGATCAGCGATGAGGCATCTATTCTTGGAGGTTCTTTGGAGGCTGATCCTACCACTTTGCTGTATTATTCATTTGTCAGTAAAATGTCATAGAATACTTCAGTGGAACTGTCCCCTGGGGATAAAGTCTCCGGGCTTCATTATTGCAATTCCTTTTCAAATAAACAAGGGAAACTCAACGATAACGCCTGATAATGCTTGGCAGGTCACTCAGCAGTTCCTTCTCAGCATGAGAAGTCATATACATCTACCCCTGCTGACGCTTTTGAATCTGTTTTGTGTATTGGTAACAAAATGAAGCTGAAGCTTTAAAAAACAGGTATGTTTCAAAGCAAGAATGCTGATGATTATATTGCAAGCAAGTCTAATTAATAGTTTACATTTCTACCTAGTTTTCCTACGTAGATGGATGCTTCTTGGCTGTCACAGTCAGAGCTATGCAGACATGCCTACAGAACAGGAGCACGGGAGGAGGATAAAGCTCCAGTTTTATAAACTGTAACTTTGTGAACAGTTTTGCCCTTAAGATGTGTTTTGTTTTTATCTGTCAGAAGGTATAAATCTGTGGCAAAGCTTCAGTCCCATAGTACACAGCACTGCTGCTCTGAGCAAGCTGTTCTACTTGTATGATAGTAGTGAAGCAGCAGGTTATTTATAGCCAACAAATCAGTGAAAAATCACATCAGCTCCACATACAAATAAAAATCTGACCCCCAACAAGCTGTTAGAGCAGTCCCTGATCCTTCCCTTTAATCTTCCCCTCTGCGGATCACTGGTTTCATAACAAAAACACACGAAGTGCAAACCAAATCTGCTAACTAAATCCCTGCTATTTGCTACGCTGCTTGCTTTTGGATCCGGAGTGTAGCTAATAGTTTCAAAGGTTGCTGCATATATTCCTACTTTATCTTGCTCCAGTCACCAAGTGAAACGGGAAGTTAAAATGCATCCGAGAATTTTCTATTGCTCATAATTGCTATGTCATCTCTGTGAAAGGCCATCAGCATTACAGCCCAGCGCTGAAGCAGTGATGTTTATTTAAGAGGATTGGTGGCCAGAAATAAGCCACAGTGTCTAATCAGACACAGGCCCTGCCTGGGCACTGTGCCACAACGTTTATTGCGTGTGCGTTTTCTCATAAGCAAAATGGCTACGTACTGAGGAGGGTGGACCTGAAGTCTGGAAGAAATTACAGTGCAAACGGCGGCTCTTAACTTTCTGAGGAGGATTTAAGTGTGTGTAAATATACTGGAATGAATGAGACTGTACGACTGTGAGTTACCGAAAGCCAAATGGGGAATGTCTGTGGATGTGTGAGGGCTGAAAAGGAAGAACAGTATTTAGATCCTGCCAAAGCTCCCTTAAGTCCAGCTAAACATTCCCCTGGAAGAAAATATTTTAGAAGAAAAACGAGAAAGAGATCAACTGAGGAGAGACCAGATGCAGCACAGGTTAAAGGAAATGAAGAAAAAAGCCAGTATGAAGTGGGGATTTCAGAAAACACCAAGAATTGTCCCAAGGCTGTGGGATCGACCGATTCTTTTCCTGGGAAAGTGACAGTGGCTGGTAATGCTCTGCCCGTGAGTACAGACCTTTCAGCTGATCTTGTTAAAGCAAAAGTTTTACTGGGTGAAACAAAGAGTGTTTCTCTTTGTGGGGACAGTTTTCATGCTGATACTCAGAGGCTCACCAAGTCTGATGAAACAGAGACATGGTTAAAGGAACAAGGCAAGCAGAGTTCGGAGGAATGCTGTATGTGGAAGAGGAAATATTCAGATGATAGCAACAGGAGAGAATTAGAATTCCTGAAGAAATCTAGTGGTCTTTGTTATGGAAAAGCAGCCAGCTTGGATTCTGCTATCCACAGTTTAGGCAGACAACATGAAGAAACTGGGTTAAACATAACTTCTTGCAGAATTGTTGAAGATGTCCCAGAAAGGAATAAAACTGCAAAGTTGCATCATTCTCTTTCTGAGAACAAAAGTGGTCTGCTGCTTGAACAAAAGAGGTTTTCTTCTTCTGATGCTGTGCTTTCCCAGTTGCCAAAAGAAAAGGCATCATTTAGCATTCCACCGAACAGGAGCAAGGTAAGTATTTTAGCACAGTACATTATCTGTCAAAGTTTACTCAGAGTAAGTATTGTAACAGTATTCGTAATGTTACTAAAATACCTTCACTTTGCTATATGTAAGCCCTTTTTTTTTTTTTTTAAACATGTGCTCTGATACAACAGGTATTCGTAGGAACAAACATGTTGCTTCATCTCTTTCACAGGTGAAGTAATACCTCTGTACTTCCAGAGTGCTGATGCATCCCTGAGCTGATTTGTTTCCTAGTTTAGGAAAAAAGATTTTCATGTTAAAATGCTTCTAGAAGGTGGGGTGAATTTTAGAGATGTTTAAGTTCATATTCACTATCATCAGTAAATTTTCCTACCAATTCTTGACGGTCTTATAATTCCTTTGGGTTTTGTGTCAAGGAAAGGAATATTTCTTTTTTGGTTATGGCCAATAGGAACTAAATAATGAAAAAAATATGTAGGCAGCTTGAAATAGGAGTGAACATCAAACATGTTAATAATGCTCTACACTTCTTTTAAAAGATCTTTCCTCCCAAACTGTCTATATGACCTATCAATATTAATTACTCAAATTCTTTCTCAAGGTTGGATTATTTTCCTTTTACAATAAAAGAAACCAAAGTGTGAGCTTAGTTGCAGAGTATCTGAAGGAATGCAAGCTTTTGTCTGGTGATTTTCATGCTTACCAACTCAATCCATGTTACTAGTTCTGCCCCGTTCATCTTCAGCACAGCTGAGATCTGTACGTGTGGGTTAAATGCTGAAACCATGATCTGGTCCAAAACTGATATCCCTTGCTCAGCAGGGTCATCCAAGCTTTGAGGTGGGTGAACGGAAGGAACGGACATAGGCAAGAGGTGCTGTTTCCAGCAAAGCAAAACTACACTTCCATGGTTTATATAACTTTTGCAACAAATGATACTTTTTCCGAGCTTGGTTTTTAAGTACAGATAACACACCCAGTTACAACACAGGGTACACAGCAGCACAAATAGCTTCCTAATACGCACAGAGATCTTTGCCCTCTTAATCTTAGCCGGAATTCACAAACAGCTTAGCAATGTTACTTGATTTGAATGAAACGTCATTACTGAATAAAAGAGTATGAGCCTTGGCCATTCAGCCAAGCATGGCTGCTTTTTCCTGTACAGCCAGAGTAACACAACTTGTAATAGTGCTGTAGTTGTTACTCCAGCCGGGCATGGTGTCTGCCTAGTTACCACAGGGACAAGGGGGAAATGAGATGTTTGCCGAACACCTACTTCAGTACTGAGACCTGGGCTGGTCATACTGATGAAGTGCTGCATAATGAATATGAAATCTACTGACAGATCAGGCTAAATACTTGAGTTGCTGGAATATCTGGTTTTCAGTTCAGTTCCCTTTTACCACCTGAGATTCTGATTATGGGTAGTTTCAAGAGCATCTAGCTGTGACCTGAACACAAATCCAGGAAGGAGACTAGATTTCAAGACTCTAGCCTGTTTTATGGTGTCATGACCATTTCCCTTTTGTGGTTGAGAACTCAACAAGTTTTTGAATGGTTTTTATTTCAATATAAAACAGTAAAAGTAGTATTTATACAAATCCACAAAGTTCCTGTTACCAGCCTGAGGTAATACATGAGGTTAGCAGAGCCCAGTCCCAGTTTTTGCCATTTGCTTTGCAGTGATTGCAGCAAATTGGGGGTTGGACCCGATGATCTCTTGAGGTCCCTTTCAACCCCTACGATTCTGTGATTCTGTAATTGGTAGGCTCCACTCACCTTGTCAGTTTATCCATGCTGTAATAGTTTCAGCTTACACAGTGCCTCAAATGTAGCTGATTCTTGAAAGTGTATTGGTTTTCCAAACTGACACACAGATACCAGAGGGGACTTACTGTTAGAGCTGGTTAATTTGTGCTGTAACAGAGATACAACATCTGACCCTCTGAAACAGCATAGTCCCCACTACTAGAATATATATCCTCTGGCGTTTCTTTCTGTGGCATATCTTCCTATGGGTGTAAAACAATTACAGTGTGTTCAAATATGTGCTACCTCATTACTTCTCTTTTCCTTTTTCCAAAATTCCAGTAAGCGGGGTATTATGAAGCTTCACTCCTGACTGCTTGCTAAAAGCTTTGACACAAAAGATTTTTAGGTTGGCTTTTTTTTTTTATTCTCAGCTGGAGCCTCGCTTCTGTAGCCCTTGTTCCTAATACAGGAGGGTGACTTCCTTGAGCAAGATGCGCTCTGATACTGTCCTCACTCAGAGCTGTCCTAGAGCAGATGGCAATTTGCATTGAGGTCACAAGGTTGTGAACCAAGACTGGAAGAGGCTGTCTGCAGCAGACCTTCTCAGTGTTGTTTTAGCACAGTGCAGTTAGAGTAGAAAATCAAGGCTATAGTTTCAGCTCCTCTACAGGAGATGCTACCGCTGTGATGCTTGATGTCTTCTGTATTGAAACAAGTCACGATTTTCATTCTGTATCAGCAGAAGATAGCTATCAGCTACCTAGCATCCAGGTTTTGACAGTTGTCAGCTTGTGTCAAAACCAGTGACATGTCACTTTCAGCCTTTATCATTATTCTTCCAGTCTAATTTCTGGTAGTTTCAGTTCTGGTTTATGAATGTAAATGTTTCTAGAAAAGCCTGATTTATAAGCAATCACTCATCTACTTCCAGTATTCAACCATTGTCTTGGCTGCGGGTTCTGCGGCTGTTTGGGTTTTTTTGCCATGCATCTATGTTGTGGCTGATACAGTGGATTTCTTATCTTCTACAGTACTCATAATAATCTGAAAGAAAAAAACCCCACCATGTATTTGAGTCAGGTTGAAGGCAATACACCTGCTTTTAAATTAAAAAAAAAATGTAGATTATTTGTAATCCATATATTCAGTAGAACACTTCTGGCTAAATAGTCATCTGTTTATTATTTCAGTTCTGTGTTGTAAGATAAGAGGACACTTCCTAAATACATCCACCATCATATAATCTTGTCTTTTCTATTTATGTAGTTACAGTTAAGGAAGGAAGAGATGCCAGTTGCTCTATTGGGATGTGATTGGCAGGGCAAAGGTGCCAAAGTCAGGAGTTTTACTTTATTGGCATAGTACTGTTTGCTTCCTTGTAGCAGTTACAAGAAGCAGGCGCAATCCACCTTAAATGCTGGTGATGGAGGGAGATCTATAATCATTGATGGAACTACAAAACTGAGGCTGGAAAGGTCATCTAGGTCATCTCTGTACCTGAAGGCAAGATAATTTAATGCAAATCTTTCTTGACTGATATTTGTTCTTCTGTGTCTGCCTTATGGGTGTTTTCACATGCTTCCTGAGGAATTGTTCCTGTGCTTATCTGCCTTTTGTATTAAAAAGGGGGTTTGGCTGAAAAGCTATGGTCATTTGAAACTCATCAGTTCTTTTCCCCTTCCCAGAAAAGTTGATTTGTTACCTTCTTTGCAGCAGTATTTTGCATATTTGAAGACTGTTGTCACATCTCCCCTCAGTTTTCCCTACTTAAGAATAAATAAACCAAATTTTTCACTTTTTCCTAACTGGTCATATATTTTTAGATCTTTGTCATTCTTGTTTTTCTCTTTTGGTCTCCTTCAACTAATCCAGTATTTTGAAAGGGTGGTGCCCACAGCTGGGCTCGCAGCTCTGCAGAGCCTTGTGAGAGCTGAATAGGAGCATTTGAATTTACAGCCGAATGGGAGCTCGCAAAGTCCAACTGTAACGTCGGGGGAGATGACTTCTTGTGACCACATGCAAGTTCAAATTCCATTCCTATAACTAGACTTCCCTCAACATGCTGCTAACAGTCCTTTTCAAACACAACACATAACTAACTTCTTAGCTTAGGTGGAAAACAGCATTTCAAAATCTCTCCATATTCATGTGTTCTTACTTCTGGCTTAGGGCAAGCTGATGTCAGAATACATTTCATTGTTGTACATCATACATTTCCAGCCCATTTTATACCTTCGTGCAGTTAAGTACATTATGTCAAGTTTAGGCTTGCTTCAAAATATTTGGGATGAAAGATGGAATCAGAAGAAACACTCCTTACTATATATACCAATTTTGTTCTTCTGCTTACACTGTAAAAAATGAGCTGCAGAAATCCAGCACCACTCTTGATCCCTTTTGGAAGGTGTGCTCTGCTCTGCTCTTTGGACTTAAAACTGCATCACTTGAAATCAGTGCAAGCAAAGAGCTTGAAACTTTTTGGTGTGTGTTTTTTGTATGCTGTGTGATGCAGAGGAGAGTTACAGGCAGAGAAAAAGCACTTGCAGTAGCAGAGGTGAACTAGTTCTCCCTGTTAAAAACAAGAAATAGAGTATTTAGTGTCAAATAAGGCATTTATCTGGGGATACCAGGGCTGTGCAGAGGACTAACTGTCTCTTTTTCTCCTGTAACATAATTCATGGTCCTTGAGATAATTTGGAGAACTGGATCTCGAGCAAACAACTGTTCAAACTCATGCAAAGTCAGTGATTTGTTCCATGCTTAGGGCTTGTGGGACATAAGACTGGAAGTTTCACACAAACTGTTTGCTTTGAAGGACAAAATTTAAACAGCAAAAGATTTGATTTCCCCTTAGCTTAGTTTCTGCTCTAATATTCCTAATTTAATAGCCTATCTGTTTCTTTCCTGTGGCAAATGATGTTACAACTACTGATGATAATGCATAGTTGGTAGATGAGTATCTATACTGCCCTTACGGGGTTATCAAAGGAAAAATGCACTCTTACCTCCCTCTCTGACACCTTTTTTGTGGGGGTGGCATTTTACTTGTTTCATAGTTCCAAGTTAATAGGGCATCTTGCAAAGTAGAGTTTGTGTTTGTAAACGTAATAAAATACAGCTCTCTGACTCATCATTTCCCTCTGTGTATTCTTGTACTTTTTAAAATATGAATTCAGTGTTTGTGAAAAGGTCTGAAATCTTAGCTTTGGAATCTGAAGTATTTTATTTAGAGATCAGAAGTGCTCAGGCTGTTTCAGGTCTCAAGCTAATGTTAGTGTTCCTTACCCTGGACTGAAACAGGCTGCCTCTATAAGTGAAAGGCAAGTACAGTTTTTAAATCCAGTCTAGCCTACTCTTTTTTTTAGATGGCCAAGTGGGGTGCTGAATGGTGCCAGGAAGATTTTTAGATTAAAATCCTGTTGATCTTAGGGTAATAAGCTGAATTCCTGGTTTAGCCATCCAGAATTTGGATTGCAAGCTTGCTTTAGCGGTCACTTTCAGAGTAAGAAATATGCTCCTTCAGTTTGTGACCATAGCGACAGATGATGTTTGCTAATAACAACAGATACAAGTCTGACCTTCAGAAGTTGCCACTATGTCTGAAATCACTTGTTGCCAGAGGAATCTCATGTGAGCTCAAATATGCTGCGTTTGCACTCTCTGCGTCTGAAATGTAGATAGCCATCGCCAGTCAATTAACCGTGAAGGAGGCTAAAGGCTTGAACATAGCAGTAAGGAATGGCCATTAGCAAATTACATTGTTAGCTTGCTTATGCTAGAACAGATTTTTAAAAACGTTATACTTGGGGATTACACACAGAGGACTTTGTGAAAATGATGGGGGAAAAATACAGGTTGGCAGGGTGGCTTTTTTTGCTAGACATCTGGCACTTCCAGATGACATCATTTCTTTCAGAAGCATTGTCCTGATAAGTGGTAAATGGTTGACTTCATTTATATTGTAGTCTGGTTGTTCTGTGATGAATAGGAACTTAAACTACTGTAAAAATACTGAGTTTGCTTTCTTGCTTTGAAATACCAAAGAGTAAAGGTAACTCACAGGAAGGAAATTTTACACTACAGATTCCGAATCCCTAGACTTTCACAAGAAAATTTTCAGCATGATTTTAAGTTGGTCTTTTGCCACATTGGATTCCCTGTTGTCTTCATACAGACTCACACTATATTTGGTGTGGTTTCATGTAGTAAATACTCTGTGCAGGATTTTGATGCCTAGAAATTTATAATCAGAACTGCATGTGTTTCTTTTCAGTATTTTAAACAAAAAAAAATTTTTTTTTCCTCTCTGATTTTTCTTAAAAACGTGCAGTGCTGAAGCTGGAGACATGGAAGAAAAAAAGCAAAAGGCTGTCAGATCTTTGGAAGTATTTATGAGTAGTTGAACAGTTAAAGATATTTTGCTTTCTAGTGTTGGCGCCTGTATTTTTCCCTTACCTAGGGAACCAGCAGATACGACATCCTGTCACAAGCACTGGAAAAACTGCTTTTACAATTTGAGATTTTGTGGATACTTGGATAGAAAGTGTAAAATAATTGTTCCCTGCGTAAAATGTACATAGAATTTATTGTGTAGCTGTAAATGCTTATCACCCCCTGAAAGTGTGAAAAGTGATTAAGCAGAAATTGTAGTGAGCACTGCAGCCGCCACATTGCCCTGACATGTCCAAGGCTCCTCCTTTAGTCCCCAGCTTCCTAGGTCTTCCCACCACCTCCCCCAGACATCAACATAACAGCATCAGTAGGCAAGCTGCATCTCTTGTTCCTGGCACTCTGTGTGGCTCTAGTACTAAAAAACCCCCTTAATTTCCAGGCTAGCCTGCCTGAATTCCCCCAGGAAGACCGAGGACAGAGGATAGCTTTGTGTACAGAGGTTTCAAGGCCAGGAGGTATTGCTATAACCGTCCCATCTGAGCTCGTGAATGTAGCTCCCCGGTTTATGCTAGAATGGGATTGCTGGAACTGGTACAGCTCAAGTTAAGGCTCTTCCACAGATAACACTAGTGCCTGCCTTGCCCCCAGATTTGTCTGTGGGCAAATGTCCCATGGACCCTGTCTGTCTCCTGTGGCAAGTCCAGCGGAGGGATATGAAGATGGTTAAAGGCCTGGAGCATCTCCCCAACGTGGAAAGGCTGAATGAACTGGGGCTATTCAGCCTTGAGAAAAGAAGACTGAGAGGGGATCTTATTAATGTTTATAAATATCTGAAGCATGGGACTCAGGGGGAAATGGCCGGCCTCTTTTCTATGGTCTGTGGAGACAGGACAAGGGACAATGGCCTCAAGTTGGAGCACAGGAAGTTCTGCACCAATATGTGGAAGAACTTTTACACAGTGAGGGTGACAGAGCCCTGGGACAGGATGCCCAGGGGGGTCGTGGAGTCTCCTTCTCTGGAGATATTCAAGACCCGTGTGGATGCCTATCTCTGCAATCTGTCCTAAGGAACCTGCTTTGGCAGGGGGGTTGGACTTGATGGAGGTCCCTCCCAGACCCTGTGATTCTGTCGCCCCCAGTTCTGGGTGTAGGCTCGGATGGTGTGACCCTCTTCCAGGTAGGCTCATGGGGTTGCTTAGTGTCCACCCACAAATCTGGTGCTGTCTCAAGCCCTTCTATCTCTGCCCAGGCCCCTCAGCTTGCCGTTTGTAATGTGTAAACTACAGTACTTGGGTTCTTACACAGTGCCTCGTGGTGCCTGTGTTCTTGGTGTTTGCCATAATAACATATTATCTGCTGTCCTTTGAACACATGATAAAAAAAGTCACTTAGAAGAAAGACAACCTGGGATATCACTTTGTTTATCAAGGCATGTCGTCATCTTGTTCTATCTTGCACTTCAGATATACATTGAATACGGTTTCTGTTATCTAAGGTGCAAGCAATACACATGTGCAGTAGGGAAATGTCTGCTTCATATTTGTACAGTGATAGTTCTCTGAGTGACCTGAATTTTCTTAGGGGAGAGTTTAAGATACTAGAAAGTACTATTTGCATGTAATCTTCCCAATAGTTCCCTGCTTTCTCTGACATGAAGTTGATAATGCTTAGGTAATACAAAACCAAACCTTCTGTATCCGGCAAAATTATAATCCTTCAACCCTTCAGTCATTGCTAAAATGCTTTCCAGAAAATTTGTCCTAAAACCATTGCTGTCAGTTTTCATTTAAATACTTGTTTTATTATTTAATTATCAAAAAGCATATAACTTAACCTGTTTTAAGAGAGAAACATCGTAGCTAAGTATAGGATGTATAATTTAAAATGTGTATTACAAAGATGTGAATATATACTTTAAAAATGTGTTGTATTTTATGTGTAATTATTTAAGATTTATATAATAGGCATAATAAATAAAATAGTCACATTTTCAACTAAAAATAGCTTTATTTAAATATTTTTCATTATATATAGTATTATATTGAAACCAGACATGGGGATAACTATCTAACTGAAGAAAATTACGAAGCTCTGAATTTTGTATTTCCATCTTGAAGCTGCTAGGAGTACATAAGGATATGGCACAAAAGCACAGTAACACAGTACATTCATAGTCAATATATTCATATATGCAGATGTCACGCAAAATTTTTCAGTAATTTTTGGCAATATTTTAAATGTTACTTTGTGTTAGATGTAACTGTGGTATTTATATTAACTATGTTTTAGATATCTGATATCCATGTTACTGGAGAGTCAGAAGACATGTCTGCTAAAGAGAGACTGCTCCTGTGGTCACAGCAGACAACTGAGGGTTATGCTGGAATACGTTGTGAAAATTTTACTACCTGCTGGCGTGATGGAAGATTATTTAATGCCATCATTCATAAATACAGGTAAGTGCTTTCCCTGTTCTCTTGGAAAACACTAATTATAGCATTCTAATGTACATAGGGCGCTCTGTGGTCTATGCCTGTGGTAGCAGTGGATATGACACTGACTCCTCCTGTGCAATTCCCTGCTCTTTGGAGGCAAAGAATGCCTCAGTAGCCTTTGTGTGTCCCTCCTTCCTCCAAGGAGCATCTCCAGGAATCCTACACATCTCCAATTGGGCACCTCTAAGCTGCTGAGAAGAATATCCCCAGGGTTCAATCTTCTCCACAGTCCCTATTTGTCCTTCTGGCCTTTAAGCATCAGCAGGGTAGAGTCAGAACAGATCAGCAAAACCCAAAACTGCACTGCTGGTGAAATCCATCAATTACTGCAGGACCTGAGATATACTGAAGATCCTCTTAGCCTTACCTCTGTGACTTTACCGTGCCCCTGGAGCCTAGAGCTTCCTTGGCAGTTCTACTTGAAGCCCAAATGTACTGAGTTGTGTTTGTAGAACCACTGGTGGCTGTGGCTAGAAGCTAAAGGATGTGTTGCATTACATTACTTGAAATACAGTTGAAGATGTCTACTGACTAAAGGATTTCTAATTCTGGATTCTAAGTGAAAACAGGTCTTTCTTGAGAAAGCCAGCTTTGGCATCAAAACTCAGCAGGGAAATGAGTTTTAAGTTTATTGCAGTGCTCAACGTTCTGTCTTGGTTGGTGACGTCTCGCTATTTTTGTACATTTTATGGTTCCTGAATTGAACAAGGAAGTTTTTGTCTTTAGAGAACAACATGGGAGAGTATTATGGACATTGAATTAATTAGTGTGTACTGACTTGTCCTCCACTGTGCAAGGCATGTGTAAAGAACTTGTGCTGTGTACCCTGGGGCATCGGGAAGTTTGAGGTACATGATTTCCTTGGAGTGTCCCAAGGAGAGAGTGCCAGATACGGTATGTCTCAGTGCAGCTCCAAGAAACAGATGCTGGAACAGACTTCTCTTTCTGTTCTTGAATTTTCTCTTGTTGGAACCATTTGTCTCTCCACAGAAAGAACATGCTTGTGGTACGGAGGCACTGAAGTGGTAGATGAGCCAAGCAGATGCAGCCTTTTCCTCACACACTGTGTAGAGAGGCTGCAAGCATAACATGCAGTGCTCTGAGTCCGAGGAACTTAGCTGAGCGATGCATAGCTTCACGGTAAAAGGAAGCTGCCTGTGAATCAATGAGGTCTTTCTCTCTGTAACGCTTCTGTTCTGGGTAGACAGTCAGGGAGGAGGTGCATGCCAACAAGTAAGTCGTCTTTTAGTAACATTGGCAAGACAAAGGGAAATAGCTGGTGAAAGGCTAGGCTGTTTTACTTCAGGACAGTGCAGCCAAAAGAATGAACACAGTGCAGGCAAATATTTGAATAAATAAACAATTTGAAAGATACAGAGAGGGGGGAGGGAAAAAAGGAAGGAGCTTAATGAGATGGAATAATGGAAAATATTTCCCAGAACTTCTTCAGAGCCTCACATAGAGCCTCACCACTTACATAGAGCAGTGTAGCCTTTACAGCTCAGCAACTAGCAGTTGTGGTACAAATCAGTTAATAAATAATGAAAAACTTGAATTCTGCCCTCCAGCTGTGCAAATGTTAATGCCTTGGACATGACTGGGTACCTGCAGTTGCTTTGCTGGAGCAGTGTTTCTGGCAGCGCTCCATGACTTTTCATTCACAGCATTTCCGTGGGGAAAGCACAGGCACCTTTGACACAAGTGCATTGCCCAGAGCAGATGATTCAGTGACTGAGGGGCAGAGTCCCCATGTTGTGTTGTGTGCTTCCGTGCCAGTTTCTATTTAGCTTATCCTCCTCCTGTAAATACATCTTTTCCACATAAGGATCCCGTGTCATTCCCAGGAATGTTTGCTGTCTGTATCTGATGTCTTTTTGCTGTGAAAGCTTACAGATTCTTGGACTTTGCCTTGATGATGAAATCAATGAGTTTCTTCCATTGATTTCAGTTAGCTTCTGTGTTTCTTTCCTTTCCTGTTTTATACCATTAAAGCAGAGATAATAATTTCCAGCTATTGCTCACAAGATAGGAATGGTCTTCCCAAACAGTTGTCTGATATTTTTAACTACAGCGTTTTACTCCAGAGAGCTCTCTTAAAGCTTGGTTCGTGTTCTGAGCAGTAAGTAGGTTAAACACTAATAAAATGTGAGACTTTCTGGCAGTGATTCTCCGTATTTTCTGTTTGTTTTAGCAACTCGTAGTTTGCAGACACAGGTGGTCCTAGGAGCTGGGCTGGACATCTGAGGGTCCTGCAGATGCCACCAGCTGGTGTGCTCCATCAGGGTGGGTGACCAGGCACACCTGCTTGGGCTGCGGGTGGGACTGTCATGCTGTCGCCATAGAGCACTTCCATGGGTGCATGTCTGTCAGTCATGGTGCAGCGTGCCACCCCTGCTGTGCCAGGGATGCTGTGCTCGCTGGAGATGCCTCTCCTTACAGAAGGACCTGGCCAAGAGGAATGTCCACTCGCTGCAAGTGGGGATGGGGCTTTTCAGCAGGGATGCGACTGCCAGCCCTGGAAGGGATATGGATGGGCCCAAACCTAATTTTAAGGGTTGACATGTAGTGCTATGACATTAATAACCAGAAGGCTCAGAAATATCCAGGCATGTTACTGGTATCTAAAACTGCAGCTGCACTGAACAACAGTAAGCTGCATGTTGGATGGAGAACACATGCCTGCCCTGGTCTGGGCACAGTGGTGGGGGCTCCCCATGGAGGGGTGGCAGGGTGCCAGGGACCTGTCCACCACCCCAGCCAGGATCCTGGCAGCCGGGGCACCGGAGTGGCCCTGGGCATGTGGCAGCTCCCTGGGGGTGGGTTGAAGCTGGGTCTAGGACACGGGTCCATGGGTGGGCTGCACCACTGCAGGGGCCACAGCTTAGCTGGGGAACAGAGGCAAGGGCACCAGCAGCTCCCAGAGGACAGGAGCTATGCTGTCTCTTATGGCTGAACCTGAACCCAGACAGGCAAACCCTGTACTCACAGCCCTGAAATCATGGCTGAGAGACCATCTCTGGATGCGTCACTGAGAACACAAGCCATATGCGTCCAGCATGATCCCTACGGTGGATCATGCGCGAGATAGGATGGTGTCACTGTCCAGTTCTAGGTGACAGGGGACTAGAGTGGTAGGTTATAATTACCTCCTTTCCAGGCATAAGCAATTTTTTAAAGCACAAGTACACAACAGCTTCAATACTTGGGGAAATTGCTGAATCTGTGGAGGACTGGGTGTGGCTGGGCTGTGAATCAGTCGCCAGCGGGCAGGGAGCCTCTCCCCTCTGCAGGGCTGGCAGCCTGCCTGCCCTTAGCAGCAGGTGAGCGTTGCTTTGTCTGGGCTGCCAGTAGTGGTCTCTGGGTTTTTTTCTTCTTTTTTCTTTTCTCTGCACCAGCAGAGGATCCCAGCACCTTATGGTGCATGCCAGCTAAAATTTATGATGTAGAACTCTAGGAATAGTGTGTGGATTTGCCACACTTCCCTGCATCCCCCCAAGGTGTGTGGGAGGAGCAGGATAGGGACGGACATTTCCTTGGCATGACTAATTGTAGTACCTGCTGCAGCATCTCAACGGAGATCAGCAGGCCAGTGTGTGGTGGCTGGGTGAGCTAGGTCCCTTCTCATCTCCCTGCCCTTTGTGTACCCACAGCCGTGCTGGCAGTGCTGAGCTTCAGTGCTGAGCCTGGGGACCTGGCAGCGTGCACGTGCACGTGTCGGATCACATGCCCTTGAGTCAGTCACCTGCTCTCCTGAGCAAATGCAGCGTGTTTGGATTGTTCTTCCTCTCCAGTGACAAGGGTTAGCTTGTCAGAGAGCTTTCTGTAAGGGCCTTCAGTCACTTTCTGTCATACCTTTGTTAAGAGTATGAATGAGTTTCCAGTGATTCCTTTAAATCAAAGGACAGTAATTTTATGAATGACAGAAATGAGAGGAAAAAGTTACTGTATTTGAGCTGCTTGGCTCCATATACAGCATGATTATGTCCCCCACCCCCCTTCCAGATTTAGGCAAATGTAATTTGTTTTCATGTAAGAAGGTTGCTTATGTTTTCATCAGGTTCCAGTGTTCTGTGTTTATAGGGTAAGATCGAAGATTACTCCGCTGAACTTGTAAAGCATATATAAAGCTTCTGGTTTAAAACATCCCATGGTTAAATCCATGGGAAACAAATGGGGCACCACACTGGCCTCAGGAGCAGCCTCAGAGGGCTCCATTGCAGGCCCTGGATTTTGCCTTTCATGTCATTACTCTGTGTGAATATTTGTTCTTACACAGAAAGATCAAATAAAATGACCAGATTAAAAGTCTTTTAATACTGAACGTTACCATGTTTGTTAATTGTATGATTTTATTTAAATATATCATCTTTCAGACTCTCTTTTGTGCCTTCACACCTTTCTCTGAATGTGTGATCAGGTCCGTTACTAAAAGGTACTGATATGCCCAGGAGATTCAAGAATATTCTGTGTGTCTCATTTAATATTTAATTGGCCTTTTGTAGCTTAATTCTTTGTTGAAGACGTGTGTTATTTGCTCTAGTATGTTGTGTTGGAAGAAATCTGACTTCAGGCAGTTTAAAAAGTACGTGATGTTCCTTTCATACCAGCATATCATACGTAGCAGTAACCTGTAAGCCAGACCTCAGAGTTGGAGGCTGACTTTAATCATCGTGTAATGCCCAGATTTTGCCAGATACACCACCATATACACAACAGGTTTTCAACTTGCAGCTCCATCACCTCATGTGTTTCTAGTCACTAGGTTGTGTTTTAGGTAAATGTTCTTGACTTGTGTTTTCATTTTCGTATGTACGTGCATTTTGCCCAAGAAGAACAAACAGCCTGTTGTTAAAGTACATCAGTGTCTGTTGAGAATGAAGGCTTCTCTTCTTTCATTAGGAATGGCATGCCAGATTGGAACCAATAATGCATTTATTTTAAAGCAAAGTAAATCCAAACGAAAACTTACACCAAAGTAACAAACTTTTTTTGGGGGTTGGTTGGGGTTTTTTTGACCTCAGACTGCCCTGAGCAGTTGGTGCATAAGAACTGCAGGCAATTTCATTTTAAAAGTGTCTGAAAATTGAATTTAAGAAATAACAAACAATAGCTGCTAGGTTTACACTTTAATGGTACTTGCAGACACTCTAAGGGCAGCAGCTACTGATATTCTGAACACACAGATGTGGTTACAGACCAGCTCATCTTTCTAAGAAAAAAGAAGTTTGGAGGATAGGAAAAGATTAACATCAGACACGACACACACATTTTTTTTGTAAAAAATATGTGCATTCCTATTTTATTTTTGTATTCTTTATATTTTTATAATACAGAGGTAATTTTGCTTTTAGCATTTACAAAAGGAATTCCAGCAAGAACAGTATGTTCTTGTATAACTAGATAATAGCATTTAATGAGTCGTCCCCGTGATGCATGTATGGTGAAGAGTAGTGCCTGCTCAGGAAGGACTACAAGCTCGGTTCCCAGGTAAAGCTGTGTTTGTCAAGTTCTAGTTTCAGGTCGTAGGTCTGTTCCAGTAAATGAAGTGGGTCCAACCCCTGCTCTCTGGCCCTGTGGGTACATGGTACAACAGGGCTTGGGTCTGCATGGCTGAAGTCATCCCTTCATCCCCAAGCCAGGCTGCAGCCTCTTGAGAGCAGTCCTGGGTCAGTGCTGTCCCTTGGGCTGGGACCAGGGAGGGTGTGAGTGGCAATGGCCGTGGTCATGCTGTGGGAAGTACTAGCAGTTAGAGTCATGGGTCCTTGATTTGGGCTTCTGTACACTTTCAGCATTGGTTATGGTCCAGTTATATCTGGACTTCTGGGTGAATTTCAGCAACCATACAAAACGGAGAGACACTGTTTAGGGAAAAAAGTGGATAAACAGCAGCCTGAGAAGCAAGCAGAGCTGTAGTATAAACATGAAAGGTTTTAGGCAAGAAAACAGGCGAGGTTATTCCATGTAATGCTGTACCAAGGCTTGCTGAGACCACATAGAGACAGTTGTCTACAAATTTTGGCACCGCTTAAGAAGAATGCTAAGTATTCAAAAGGCTACAGAGAGGGAAAGTGGTGATAAATTTCAAAGGGGGTGCATTTTGAGCAGAGTTTGAAGGAAAATGAGTTTTACTGTATTGCTAAAGAAAGGTGGGCATCTGATCCAAAGGAGCCTTTGGTACTGGTAAACTTTGTGCGAGACCTTAACAATGCCTATACTTTTACGTTGTATGCAGTTTAGAGAGAGAGCAGGGAGAAAATGGTTATTATTCGCAAAGGAAAGAGGAACAGAAGCAGCACAGAAAGAGCAGTGCACTGGGTGCTTCATGTGGGAAGAAGGGGAGTAAAAACTGCAGCAGATTGTGTGCAGGAAGGATCGGTGTGAAAGCTCCATGAACGCTGGATAAAGTGAGAGAGACAAATTTGCCAGTACCACAGCACTTTCCTTTTGAAATATTACTACAATAACTCCATATGCTTTCGGAATTACGAAGCGTGTGGGGTTTGGAGTGTGGTAGAGCACAGAGCAAGCTAGTCTTCTGCCTTATAAATAACTGTTTGGAGGCAGAACAAGCTGTTTCAGCTTTACCCAGGATGATTTGCCATGTATATAGTTTGTTGAACACTAAGCTCCTGGCCAGCAGTGCATGTGACATCCCTGTGATGTTAAAACACGTTACAGCTGATCAGGTACTGACATGAATGCATTCCTTAAGGGGAGGGATGGTGGTGCCTCAATATGCAGTAACACGTTAAACACCCTGGGGGCATGAATGAGAAAGAAACTAAGTATTACACAGTGTCAAGCCTTAAAAATGCTAGGGGCTATATTTTAAATAAAGAGATTAGTTGGTTCTGCTAGTTTTGGCTTGCAGGTTTGCAACTCCTAATTTGTTGTTACCCAGCTTTAACAAAAAAAAGTGAGTTTGATCACGTTGCCCCCCACTTCCCACCCACCTTATTGTTCAGAAGTGTGATTGTTACAGCTTTCAACAGTTTTTGTTATGTAGAACAAACAAACCTGGCATTAAGAATTGGCAATTTGGTAAAGGATAAGCAGCGTTTAAGATGATTAAAAATATTGACTAGCGGACATGCTTTTAATGTTACTTGCCCAAGTATGTGTATACATATAGCTAATGGGTTTAGAAATAGAAAGTAACCTCAGCAACAGTTTAATTGAATGCACTCAGGAAAAAATTCTGATGGCTATAGGTAAAGGCTGTATTAAAATAGTACTGGAAGTGGGCCTGCAATTTTAACATTTTGTGTTGTGGTGGTGGTTAGCATTAGTGGGTATTAGATGGAAGGCTTCCAGGCAGTTGTGTTGATTAATTTCAGATCTGGACTTCAAATGTTCCCAGTGTATGTTGTGCTGGAGTGTACTGCAAAGTAGCAGCTGAATGACACATAACAGGCTTATTTTGCAACAACTCAGAAAACAAATATTGGGATGAAATAAAAGCTTTTCTCTTGTTCTAGCCAAATAGGAAGAAACAGAAAAATAAAGCTTTGAATTGAAAGGCTTTTTTTTTTTTTTTAAATTTGGTTTCCATGTGTCTCTGATTAGAAAGGACCAGGATACCTAAGCCAGGATACCTTTCTTGGAAGCCAGTATTCAAAAGGTTGTCTGAACAGTGATGTTGTATGTACCTCAGGGAGAGGTCTCAGTCTTCTGGCAGTGTTGCACGTGGACAAATATTTGGCTCCAAGGCAGGATGGCACTAAAATGTTGGTTTTAAACTTACTTTGGTACCTCACCCTTCTTCCCTGTTGGTAACCATATTAATTCCACTGGAAAGCTAGTGCGTCAGTCACTGCTGGGGTCTGGAAGGAGTTTTCTCAGGGAACAGGACAGAAAAATTATTTGGTTGGGTTTCTTCATTGTCTTCATGGTATTCAGACACACCAAGAAACCATTATTTATGGTTATGTGTGTAGACTGCACAGTGTGGGTTGAGGTTAACAGTTATGAGCCTTGCTCTTATTTAAATTTTATCATAGGCAAAAAATTGGCAGAGTTCCTATATAATTACTGGTTTCATAATTACAAAAGCATCTCAAATTACAAAGGGACTGTAAAATGTGGTTTTGAAGCTGGTAAAAGGACTGAGAACCTTTCTAGTTTTGTTCTTGTATATTGTGAGCTTGAAATCTACATTGCAAACTTGCTGCCAATTTGTGATTAGGGTTGGTTAGGCATGGCTAAAGCTGAACTCCACATTTACATAATAGATCTTTAATGTTACAATGCCTCAGTTGTGTCTTTATCTACATCAGTGGTACAGTAAGTAACAGGTAAAGTGTGTGCTAACAAAGGTGAGACAGGAGGTTTCAGTTGGTTTATTAAATTCGGTGTGTGTTAAATCAAGGATATGCACGATAGGGATTATCTGAATTACCTGTATATATTGTTGTTGGGGGCTAAATTAGTAAGTTGGAAGAAAAAAGCCCTCAGGTGCCCTTATTTGTAGTGCAGTTGAAATATTCATTCTTTTTCTATTGGAAGTCTTGATACAACGTGTTGGGAGGCCTGAGGAATTGACAAGGAACCTTACCTGTGAATAGCGTGTCCTTGTTACATTATTTCCAGCTCACCATCGCTTGCGGTATTTTTTTCAGCATTATTCACCGCATCTGAAAACTAGTGTGAAAAATTGTGATAAAGATATATGGAGGAGGGCTGAAGAGTCCAGATTACATGAGGGTGTTTTAGCTTGGGAGAATAAAAAGGCATGATTGCTCATCCTTAGAGAGGCATTGAATGAAATCTATAGAGGCACATGAATAGTGCAGGCATTCCCATCATACCAGTGCAAGAGAAAACGAAACCAACAAGAGCAGGGCAGTCACAATGATCATGTGAAATACATTAGCACAGTGTGTCCTTGGGACTGGGGACCTGTGGAGCTTGAGATGTGAATTTGCCACAGACTTGAACAAGCAATATGCAGAGCTATAGGCCGCAGCACACTTCTTGGTTTATCACGGTTCATCACACTTTTCTATAAGAACGATTTTTAATTAGAGAATTTCTTGCATTTTCCCTGAATTTTGAAGTGTTGCCTAATTTCAGTGATGATACTGCTCAGCTTCACCATGCATTTTGATGGTTTGATCCGTTGGAGTAATCTTTGTGTCACCATGTCATGCGTTAGTTTAAGATGTAATAAAGTCATTTTAGTCTCACATTTGAGATTGCATTAAATATTTTCTGTCTGAAAAGTAGTCAAATATTTATGAAATTTACTTCAGGTAACCTGTATCAGTTGGCCAAGATTGAAAACCTTTAAAACCTTCTTCTTCTTTAAACCTCTAGTCAAGTGTTGAATGATGATCTATTAGGCATGATGAATTGTGCATCTCCTTAATTGCAGTAGTAAAATTTTGGTAGATTTTTGGAATTAATTTCATATTAATTGAATGAGAAAGTCTTCAAAAAGTCCTAGGCAAATCCACAGTAATCATTATTACCAACCTGTGAGAGCAAATGAAGCAATTCTGCATTTAAATGCACAGTATAGCTTTTTTTCCTGTGCATGTCAGTCTCAAAACATGTGTGTTCACTGAGGCAGCACATTTCATGACAGCTTTGCAGTTATCTAAACTTCTCAGTATGGTCAGTTGATGTGGCTCGCTCTGAAGTAGTTCTGGATAGCTTGCTAGATAGGTTGAGCTGGATGTTTTGGTCAGGTTTCCACTCACTGTAATGAAATATGCATAGACACTTTAATGTAGATACCTAAATTTAGATGTCTGGACACGGAGCTGAATGTTACCCCTTGCTGCTTTCCTCATCCTCATATAGAGGACTGTGGTCTCCAGGATGTGTAAAATCTTTCTGTGTTCTTCCTTGTCATGCACAGGTGAATCTGTTAAAAAGAACCAAAACCATTCTACAGTCTGCAGTTACTTAATCCTGTGAATGCTCGAGGCCGATAGCAGATGATCAGACCTGGCTGTGTGTTATTCCATGCAAACCTCCTTTTCTGGGCGACTCCACTTAATAGTGCAGTAACTGTAGATTAAAAGCCTTGCCTGTGCTTTGACTGTTTCCTCTAAAGGACAGCTGCAGCCAGTTCTTTGTTTAGGTACTCCAGAAAACTTCACAGTCTATGATGTATCTTTCGTGTTCAATTTTCTTCTTTTCTACTCAAGTGTTTCTGAGTAGCATGCAAAACTAGCCATCTAGCAGATGTGACCTCAAGCACGGGTGTCAAGGGGCTTCAGGCAAACCTGGGTCAGACATTTGGACATCTGGTTCAAAACTTAGTTTTGCCACTTGGAGCCCTTGGGTGTGGAAATTAATGCTTACATTTCTCTACTGAGGTCTGAGACTGAAGGGTTCTTTCCCAATGTAGAACAAGGAATGCAATGAAGCTAGAACACTTCCTTGTGTGATTGTTGTCCATAGAACCTTCTGAGACAATTTTGTAAGCAATCCAGAGCTTCTGGAAGGGGGTAGCCAAGGTATAGTGGAAGATAGTCTTGATACAGGAGTCAACATTGTTCCTCCTCCCCTTGGTTTTTGACACCAAGTAATCTGCTACGGACCTTTGTGCTCTGTGTCTGCATTGTAGTCCTTGATGATGGAGGAATCTGTTCCTCCTTAATGCCTCAAAGTCATAACTGTATGCTGGTTTTGAGCAGAAGCTCTCTTCCTCCTCTGTAAGTGATCAGACTGGGGAAGGAAATCCGGATTACTGTGCTCCCTGAAACTTGGGTTTCCAAGTTCTCTGAAAGTGGATTGCTGAACCCAGCTAGTCCTGTATGGCCTTTTTCCCCCTGAGACATGGCATCCTTTATATTGCAGCTCCCATATGACCCTGGCAAAAAGATCAGGAATTAACTGTGGTAGGCATACGCATTAGCAAAGGATCCGTCCAGTGCCATAACTGGATCTCGTGGTCATGACAATGTACAGAGCACTGTGTTTGCAAGCACTGGGCATCAACAGAAATACCCCCAAGGACAGTATGTGTTAGTTGAAGTCCAGGAGTCATTCCCATGGTGTTGATGCCTCAGTCTTTCCGAAGCAGGCTCTTTAGCAAGCTTTTAACAAGACTTGGATTTTTACCTGACATGGAGACAAAATAATAAGTTCCCACATGTTGACACTGCTCATAAGCTGCTGTAAGTATATTTTTAGTGCTTTTGAAACTCTACTAAGAGTTAGGTTAAATGCTAGGCATTACAATATAGTAGGTTGAATAATAAATAGATTTTGCTTCATTGTCTTATTTGTAGAGTTCTTGGGAAGGTAATGGAAAGTAGTTGTTAGAAGAGATACAGGAATTTTAGCTCTTTTACATTGACTTTTTCTACCTTTGGATTCCTTTGCAGTCTTTCTGCTATTAACCAAAGCCTTTGAGTAAATGATAATATAGTTCTTGTGCTCCCTTTTGAAATACGTGTCAAGTGAATCTGGGTTCTATTTTTGTCTTAAAAAATTAATTTTATGGCTTTGTATTCTGTCATGTCTTTCATTTGTTTCAGTAGTCTTCCCATCCCTGAAAAATGCATGCATGAATCTTTCTTGCCCCTCTCCTTTTCAATTGTTTGTGAACTATGAAGCAAGGAATTTCTTTAATTTTTATAGGCATTTTCTAATTACAGCAATGGAAAAGCTAACTGGATTATAGTGATGTATACACTTTGCTCTGCATCTTCAGTCATGTTTTCTCTGAGAGCTCTGTGTGAGACTCACGGCATTAATATTTGTGCTCTATGTAAGCCAAGAGAGAAATGCCCTTCTAGTATCAGACAACATCCAGAGTTCTGGCTGAAACAGAGTTGTGCTGAATAAACAGCTTAGATGGCTCACATAAATAATGAGGTTTGTCAGTTAGCCTCCTGAACTCATTAACAGTATTTCCATGTGGAATGTTACTTTGATGTATAAATGTTTTCATAAAGTTATGCATCATTGTAACTTGGGCAACTGTCATCCGGGAACACTGAAGAGAAGGATGTGGTTTCTTGATCGTTGACTGGGACCATAAAAGTTGAGTTAAATATCCTGTCCCACTTTGAAATATCAAATTCCCATCAAATCTAGCCTTTTGTTTTAACAGGCATATATTGTAGCTGCTAGTTTGGATCTTGAACTGTTTGGCTAGGTATTAGGTTTTTGCCATGGGAAGGTCTACGTGTGCCGAACTTCATTGGTTGTGCACAACTGATATGAAACTTGCATTTGACCCATGTAACTTGCAGTGTAAACCCCTGCATTTCTTCATGCTGTTCTGCAGATATTGTCTTCTTTGTCTCTTTTCAGTGCTAGGTATTTGTTTTCTTGAACAGCTCACTATTTTCTCAGCTTCTTAAAGGTATAAATTACTCCTTTTTTTTTTAACCTCACTTCTGGTACAAATTGTGTCTAATTTCTAACACCTACACTGAGATCTCAAATGGCAGGCGCCCGAAATGATTAATGACTGGCTATGTAGAAGCCAAACCCCTTGACTTAGGTGCGGCTGCAGCAGAAGTATCTCCTTTGCATGGAATGTTCCAACTCGCTGGTGTTTGGGATGTTTATGTGTGTGTTTTGATGGCAAGGGCCCAACCCACTGAAAAATCTGCTGTAAGATGACTCACAATATTATGACAGAAGGTAGAGTCATCGTCTTTTACTTAAAAGTATGTTTAATTTAATTTGTTCTTGACCCATGTTTAAAACCACTTATATAGTGCTATGCAAATTGGTAGAAAATATATTTACAGTACATGATAACTAGCTTCTACAAAACTCATGTATTTCTCTTTTTCCTTAAAAATTAAAATGTTTGCCATGATGGATGATGCTTTTAAATCTAGAGTTTACTTTAATTAAGGCAGTTAAATCAATATGTATTAGAAGGATACTCATCACGACTGCAGTTAAAGCAGTTAGTGACATTTCAGAATTTAATGGAGAAATGAAATACTAAAGATAGTGGAAAATATTTGAAGGCCTTTATAATACAGCCCCATGACACTCGCTGTCATCAGCCTGTGTGCAGTAACACTGAGTTCCCATGATTCTTCAGAGAAGGATGGTGATCAGTGATCACAGCACTGCAGTCTATGTGTACATGTTCAAATGCAAATTCCCCTGTACTTGCTTAGTGGGCAGGTATCTCTGCAAGCTTACAGCAGATAAAAATCACTTTTATTTAAAATTGTGAGAAAATACTCTTAAACAAAAGGAACAATGTGGCAATTGATGATTTCCTGAGTTGTATTTTTCAGATGTGTTTTTCTGAGTTGTTTTTTTTTTAAGTTTTTTATTGAGGTAAGCTCCTTTTTTCTGTGGTTTTGCAACATATCCCTCTATTATTTGGGAAGGAGAAAGGGTGACCTGCAGAGGGTGGCAGCCACAAAACCCCTGGCACCGGGCATTTCCCATGGCCAGTACCAGGCACTTTTGCATTCAAGTCATCATACCTGTGTCTTCCTTTTTATAAGCCATCAGTGGGCTTGTTTTCAGCCAGCTGTTGAGCCTTCTGTCTGCTTCAAAAAACCAAAGGCAAGCACTGTCAAGAGAGAAACAAATTGCTGTCTTCCATAGTGTTTTCTGGTAGATGAAGACTAGATATATATAGAACAGTTAATCTAGGTCGGTATGCTATGTGTTAAGTGTGTAATTAACTGAAAACAATAGTATTCACTGCAAATTTCCTTTGTTCTTAAGAGGGGAGCGGAAATAACACTATGGTGGTTGGAGTTGCAGGGATGGGAGAATATGTTTATAAAGGAAGGGGGGGAGACCTCATAGAGTGGGGTCACCTTCAGATGCCTTGTAAAGCTTCAGTGGTGATGTAAAATAATGTGTTATGCAACAACAGATGTTTTATTGATTTTTACCCATATTACTGTCAGAAAAACCTAACCTATTCTGAATTTAAATGAAAGCTTTATTTTAAGGAGATTATCGTGTTGGTGGCTCTGCAGCTTGCAAGTTGCTTTCTGGGAATACCCAAGGTTTTTATAATAACTTGTCCTCTCTTGTTCAGAGAGTTGGCAATTGAACAGGCAGTGTAAGAGATTCTTGAGCTGTTTTTATCAAGTGTGAAACAAACATAAAGAAGGCAGGCTTCCCTCATCAAAACTGTGCTGTGAAAGCAATCTTTATTATTCATACCATCTCCATTGTTGTTGCAGAAACAGGAGGCTGGAGTGCTCTGTTTCCTTTTCTAGCAGTGTCCTTTATTTTTCATGGATTTTCTGTGCTACTCAGAGCAACGGATGATACTGGTTTCGTTGCATTGTTGCTGTTGTGCTGATATTCTGAGAAGAATAGCATGAACTTGATCATGATGCCACTGAGCATATTGGAAGTGGAAAGTCCCGCTGGTTTAGGAGGATTATGTTTCTTTCTATACTGCTTTTTATTATTAATTACATGTTCTTTCAAGAAATAATAGGTGTAGGCTTTTCTGTCTTGTAGACAGATGATGCTAAATGGCTGAAAAGAAATACATTTTTACTTACAGTGCTCTTGTAGCTTACTGAAAGACAAGCTTGTATTGAGTTTCCCGAAGTTAATACCATTTTGCAGTCAAGGGGATTTGGGGTGTTGCCAAATGAGATGTTATCATTCGTTTTGAAGAATGTGATGTTTACCTGTTTCATTTCTCTCTGTTGCAGTTATTTAAAGCTTCTGCTAGGTAAAGCTAAGAAAATAGTTTCTCTAGAAACAAAAATGAGAAAATTCAACTGTGAACTGAATTGCTCACTAAAGCTTTTATGTCATGCTTTTTCTCTTGGGCTTTTGTTCCAGGGTTTATTCAAGGTGGGTCTGGTTTTCTGTAGCGTAGCGTTTCAGTAGCGAAGGTTTCTGACTTTACTTGGCTTTAGTGAGATGAGTTTTTGCTCAGCATCTTTGAAAGTCCGTTCTTCCTTCAGTTAGCATGGTTTCAAGGATTCCCAGTAGTGCAAGAGGCCGACAGTAACACAGTCATCCCTGAGAACTGCAAGGTGTAAAAGTGAGGCACCAAATAGCAAACCTAAAGGACAATACAAATGTTGAAGTTTTACATTGATTTTAAACAGTAAAATAATTATGTTTGGGCCTTAAAAATGTTTGTAGGTAAAATTGACTGAAGAGGAGTGTTCCATTATAACAACAGAGTTATGGCTGTAGAGTTTAGCAGGGTGAAGGTGTAAGTACATGGGGCTGAGGCCTGTCTGCAAGAGAACTGGCAGCAGTGTTTATCCGAGAGCAGGGCTTCAATGCAGTTTGAATAAGGCTCCTTTAAAGACCAATACGAATACTTGCCTTCCAGGCTAAAGTGATGTTTTTGTGAGTGAACGTGGTTTTTTGGGGGTTCTGACGTGCATTGATTGGTGACTTTGATGCAGAATAACTAAAAACTTGTGAAGGCAGTAGAAATGAACCTCCTTACATAAATGAGTCTGGCAAGAAAAACAACTTTAACCTCCTTAAGAGCAGTGGAAAGGACAAGGTGTGATAATACAGTGGCAATGCATGTGAGTAAATATTGCACAGGGAAAAAAAGTATATAGGGGATGCCTAGGTTTAGTTTATAGATGAAGAACTGTTAGTGTTGTACTAGCCTTCTGCTTGTGCTTATAAGTCCTCAGCTTGTCCACATGATTTTAATGAAAACTTTTTAAAAATGAAAGCTCGTTTGCAGTATCCATCTGTGCTCTTGGTTTGATTGACTAATACAACAGTGATTAAAACTAGGAAATAGTTGTAATCAAGTGTTACTGTTTTTATTTGACAGGCCGGACCTGATAGACATGAATACCGTTGCTGTTCAAAGCAACCTTGCAAATTTAGAACATGCTTTTTTTGTAGCAGAAAAACTTGGTGTTGCCAGACTTCTGGATCCTGAAGGTAAGATAGCTGCAGAAGGCATTGTTGCTAAACCCCTAATATTAAAATAAAATCCAAGCTGCCTGAAGACTAGCATATTTGCGGGCATTCTTACAACTATGTGATAAAGTGCTGTTCTGTCTTGCTCTTTTAGATGTTGATGTTTCCTCACCTGATGAGAAATCAGTAATAACTTATGTGTCATCACTTTATGATGCATTTCCCAAAGTACCAGAAGGTGGTGAAGGCATCAGTGCAAATGTAAGTGGGAGAAAAAGACTTGTGCGCTGTGTGAGCCTCACTAATACAACTCTTGATGTCAGTTCCAGAATGTTAGCTGGATCTTTGGTAGGACTGCTGTCAGACTGTTTTTCAGCATGATTTGCCAGGTTGAGATTTTAGCAGCTTAGCAGCATTTCCATGCTCTGGACATAAAAATATTTATGCAAAGAGCTTAACTAAAACCAATATACCTGAAGTTGGAGAAAGATAGAGAAAAAGTTCTTACTTTTCAGTCATGGACATATAAATTGTGCCTCTGATTCTTATCAATTTGAAGTTTATTACACTAGAAAATTTTGTGTTTTCGGTGTAATTACTTGGGACCAAAACTTAAGAGTGAAATCATATATTTGGAAGCTTTAAATGAGCTGTAACGAGGAAGTAAATACTGTTTCAGAATTGCAGGGTTTAGAAATCTCTCTTTTATACATAAAGACCTCAGACTTAAAAGATAGAGCAAAGTGAGCTCTCAGATTGTTTTCTTCTGATCTGTAACCTGGGTTGTGCTTTGGTAGGATGTTGAAGTCAAATGGGTTGAATATCAGAATATGGTGAACTACCTCATGCAGTGGATCAGACACCATGTCACGATAATGTCCGACAGAACATTTCCCAACAATCCTGTGGAATTGAAGGTGAGGTGTGGCCACTTAAAATGTCATTCCATCAATGGAGTTAATCTTGCTGACTCAGAGCATGCTTAACAATGAAGTGCTTTGATTTATACAGTCAAATCATCTGTTGAACAATACTACTTCTTAACCTTTACAAAATACATAAAGGACATTTCTAACATAGGAACAATCAAACTCAAATCTTTAGCATGTCACTGATTGTTATTCATAAAACTGAAGTAGAGCAATGTAAGAATGTAAGCTTACAAAGCATATTAGATGTGGTTTGGGGAGTAAGGTGTTATATTCATTGTAAGTAAAAATGGATGTTTTTTTGTCTTTCTATAGGCACTTTATAATCAATATTTGCAGTTTAAAGAAACAGAAATTCCACCAAAGGAGACAGATAAATCAAAAATTAAACGTCTATATAAACTGCTAGAGGTAAGTTTTAACATGAATTAAAATGTATGGAAGTTCCCTTTCTGTTGCTTAAAATAACAAATCTGTATGAACTTTTAAGGTCTGGATAGAATTTGGACGCATTAAACTTCCTCAAGGCTATCATCCAAATGATATAGAAAAAGAATGGGGGAAGCTTATTATTGCCATGCTGGAAAGAGAGAAAATCCTTCGACCTGAAGTGGAGAGGTATGTTCGTGAACACTTGACAGGCTTGGTTGGTGTTATTTTCTTTTGGTTTAATTCATACTGAAAGTTGTGTATGTCTTCTGCTATGGTAACATCCACATTATTTTTCTAGATCAATTGATTCTGCCTTTGTTCAAGCCTCATGTCTTTGTCAGTTTTATAGAAGTAGGTCCAGATGGAATGGCCTCACAAGGTCATAATAAACAGTATCTGTGCTTCACATCATCAGTGCACTTAAGCACAAATAAAACCATCTTCTTTGTACAGACGGGTCAGAGCCAGGTTCATATCACTTTGCTGTTTCACTTAGACTTTATTTCATATAAGCAGCATCCTCGTCCTTTACATAAAATGCATATTTCACTTGGTGCACAGCATTGTGGGCTAATGTCCTGTTCTGAGGTTGCTTAAAAGTTGGTTGTACTCAGGGGCACACAAAGTGTTTCGATGTTCAAAGCACATAGCAGCTTTCCATTGAAGTAGATGGTGTGACACTATTCTGTACATCATTAATGACACACTGAGCATGTTAAAAAACTCTGTGCAGTCTTCTTTCTGCTTTTAAATGGTACTTCTTTTGAGTTGTAGCAGACACTGATGCCATCCATTCATTAATTTAACTAATTTTATTTAACTCTTTAAGTTAAATGAGTCTTTGGACATCTACCTGCAGGTAGGTTCAGACCCCTGGGTCTGGATTCATTTTACTTAAAGTTAAGTATCCAAAGCAGACACTTAAGATCTGAATCACTGTCTAGAGAGTCCTGGCACTGCTTTTCTGGTGACAGTAGGGTGATCATTCTCTCAGGTTTAGGACCTAAAATTAAATGTGAAGAATCAAAACCATCATCTAGGAAGTCCTCAGAAAGGCAGGTTTTAGCAAGAGGAGATCCCAGAGACAGTTGAGTTGATTAAATATGTGTCATGCTTATAAAAGCAAGAGCATGACTGAAATGGCAGATGCAGCAGGAGGTGTTGATTCACAGCACTCTGCTATGAAAGTCCTGTAGAGGAATCCAAAGTTGTCTCCACCGTGCAGAGCAGAACACTGGAAAGCAGCGGAAGAAATACAGCCTGCTGGATCTTGTAGGCTTATCTGTCCAGACTTGCCAAAATCAAAGTTTAAGTGCCTGCCTTCACCAAAAGGAATTCTATTCATACTTGCAGAAAGCTGGGTTATTGTTGAGGTTGTGTATGAATCACATAAGTTTATTTCTTTTTTATTCATATGGACTGCACGCAGGCAAACAAACACAAATTCCTTCTTATGTTTGAGGATTGGTAAACACACTTTGACAGCTCGTATGGTGATGGTCACTACGTGTGGTAATCACTGCAAAAGGAAAGAGAGGATTAAGTGATTCTGGTTTAGGTATCAAGTTAAAATTGTTGGTTGATCTGAACACAAAAAGTTGATCCATGTTTGCTGTATTGGTTATTAGTGCATCTCTTGGTGTTGATACAGTTCCTGAGGTGGTATTTGGTTGTGGCAAAGATGTGACCTCAGCTAAAATGGAAATTTTGAAAGTACTAAAACTTTGCCTACGAGTTTGGTGAATACATCTGAAAGTATCTACGCAGATAGGCAGTGTGGGACCAGATTGGTGTTTGGTGTCACAACTAATGTGATGTCAGTGAGAGGAGTGCCAAACTGAGCTGTAGCTTGCAAGATTAGCGGAGTTCAGAATTACTGCAGGCATCTGTCTACACCTTTGCTGTGCTCCTCTGTGTAAACACAGTCTTACGTTGAGGGTGTGGTTTTCAGAAGGTCCTAAAAGCTGGGGGTGAAATGCTGAAAAAATCACCCCTTACCCAAATTCTGAGTTAAAACGTAAACTTAAGGGCAGTGATCAGATTTTTCTTACTTGTTTTGTGGTCAGAACAGCAAGAACCAATTAGCTCTGAATGTGGAAGAAGTTGGAGTGAAATTTGCAGGAGGAGAGATTAATGGGACGGGGCAGTTAGTAAACATGCATACTTGGGCAGTGGAGTCACAGTGGTGGCTTGGATGGTGTACAGGTGTCTCCCCTTATGTTGTTACCAGCTGATTAACCATGATATTCCCCCAGTTTTATTGTGTGGTTCCATTTGAAGGAATAGGAATCAAGCCAACCTGGAGGTGTTTTGGTCCATACCATGGACACCAGAGTTCTCCCTTCACTCCTTTTGGAAACTTCATTGATAGTCTGAGAAACACTGCAGAGACTTACTTGAAGTTCTTACTTGGCTTACCAACATTTAGTGACACTTAGATAAAATATTTGGCGCGTCTGTTTCCTAGAGACGCCCTAACGATGCTGCCTAGTCTGTACTTGCAAAGCTTTAATGGGAGGTAGGGGAGCCAAGAGCAAGGTAGCGTACATAGCCCCAGGTAAAACCCTTTGAAGAGCTGGCAGAATATTAATTGCTGGGTTTTGAATATGCGTACTGAAGCCTATTTAAAGGAGGAGTGCTAGGTGTTTCCAAAGCCAGTAGTGAAATTTCATCCCTAAAAGCTGTACATTTTGTAGGAGTTTTATCTTTTCATTTTTCAGCAAATGTAAGCAGCCAGAAGGATCGTGCTCTAGATATAAAAATGAATAGCAGTAGTTATAGCTATCACAGCAGTGATTCACTGTTTAGCAACAGTACTAGTGCTCGAACCAGTGTTGAGTCTAACGAGAATTTCCTTTCTGTAAATTGTGGTCCCACACTGATTAAATCTTGTATAAGCTTTGGTAATGGCACCTTAGAAGGAAGCAGGTAACTTGGCATATGTATTTATTACATGTTGTTTGTTTGTTTGTTTGTTTTTAAAGTAATGTAATATGTACTAAATATAAGTAATGTTAATGCTTATTTATTTTTCTGAAATGCTCTGGCATTGCTTAGGTTGGAAATGCTGCAGCAGATTGCAAACAGAATTCAGCAGGACAGCCGGAGCTGTGAGGACAAACTAATACTCGCCCGGAATGCTCTGCAGTCTGTAAGTCAGCCAGTGATTCTACTTACCTGTGTTCATGAAATTGCTGCAGTGATAAAAATTCTTTAGGGTTTTTGAGTGCATACTCAATACCTGCTACTTCTAGTTTCATTGTGCTGTTATTTTTAATTTATCATTTCTCCAAGAAAAAAAAAAAGGCCTGGAGTGAGTTCTGTTAGATTTAATTTTTTGGTTTTGTCAGTAGTTAGATAAAATTGCTGTTCACAGTTGTTTCAAGATCAGAATAAATTCTTACAAAAAAAAATATTTAAAATCGGGATGTCGTACAGCTCATTTCATTTGGCTTCACTGCAGGGCTTAATGACTTTCTCTTACCTATTCAGGACACCAAGCGGCTAGAGTCAGGGCTCCAGTTCCAACATGAGGCAGAGATAGCCGGGTATCTTCTTGAATCTGAGAACCTTCTCCGCCAGCAAGTGATTGATGCCCAAATTCTTATTGATGGAAAATACTATCAGGCAGACCAGCTTGTGCAAAGGTATTTTACTGTGTCTTTATATGAATAAATAAATACCTCAGATATGGATAGATACCTATTATGGACGCTATTTTCAGGTCTTTATGGATAAACTTCTCAGTCTGTCACTGGGTGCTCAAATAAAGATTACCAGGTATTTGGGTGGGTACGCTGCCCACAGATGTTATTCAGGACAAGAGGAGCTGTTTGTACTCATTTGTGAAAACAAAGTCATTCACCAGAACATGACTTAAACATTTAATGTATACTAGGTACCTGAGTGTAAAGATGTTAGCTCGGTTTATGGCACAAATGCTTTTAGAATTCACTAACTTTGATATTAAAAATGAAGGCAAGTTTTCTGGTGATGGCTGTGGGTCTCTTACCCTAACAGGCAATAAGTTGGGTAACATTGTAGCTTATCTGCGGCAGTGTGTACAGTCCTGGCAGAAAGATGCATTTAAACAGCATAATTGAATTTTATGAAGAAGTGGCTCCAAAGTTTTTTTAGGATTTGTCCTGGACTGAGTGAGATCAAGCACTTAACAGCCCCTTGGCAGTGAACTGCAAGTGTTTGATCTACTGCAACATGTAGTATCTTGTAAGATTTCTGCTTTGCTGATTGTTCCCTGGAACTGTGCATGCTAGTGCCCGTACCATCCTGGTTTTCTAGTCATTGCCTGATTTCTGCATCTATTACCTGGTATTTATAGAAGTATAAGCTGACAGACTCTATACTTTCTGAAAGAAATGCTATTTATACTTAAGTACAACTGAAGTGTAAGAGATAATGTGAATTCATGTTGCTATTCAGTTCGGTATAATAAACCTTAATCAAAAGCATTCATTGAATTTTTTTAATTTTTAATTAATTTTATTTTATTTTAATAGAGTTGCAAGACTTCGTGATGAACTGATGGCCATACGGACCGAATGTTCTTCTGTGTACAACAAGGGCCATGCTCTAACAACTGAGCAGACAAAGCTGATGATATCAGGAATAACTGAAAGCTTAAACTCAGGATTTACAACAAATCTAACCCCTGAATTAAATGCTGCAATGACCCAAGGTTTAACACCTACTTTGACTTCTTCCAGCTTGACATCTGGTCTTTCATCAGGTCTCACTTC
>VZTU01000119.1:0-34712 GCA_013400835.1 Zapornia atra | reverse complement strand
TGAGGAACACCACTCGTCACAGAGGAAAAGTTTGGACAGAAAACAATGCCATTTTGTGTGACAAACCCGAGGCACTGTTTCAGTTCAGACTTCCATCATTTGGGATTTTATTCTGGGATGGATTTGTTTGGGGAGAGGCGGGGGGGAGGGGGGGGAGCTGGAGTTTTTTTCCCCTAAGGGATTTGCACCCAAAAATGATTTGCTTTAAGCTCAGTACCACCTGCATGCCAATATACCTCATTTTCTGATGTGTCTTACAAACTTGTGGTTTGGTGTGGGAGGTTTCTGAGTAACTGAACAGCTGCAGCTGATAACGCTGTCACATGGCCAGTATTGTGTAATACTTGGAGTAACCGGATTATTATTTTTTTAATCTGCCATTAAATAAAATTTAGTGATGATATTTAAAATCATAGGCACAAATCATACTTATCTGCTGTGCCTGGGATGATTAGGACTGGAAAACAGATTTTTTTTTCCTCTGTTAATTTATGCTGTTGCTTTCCCTTTTTTCAGGTTCTACAAGAAGAGTCTATCTACTGAAGTTGTTTCAGGTGTTTTGGCAGCAGTGCCTTGTTCGCCTAGAAGTTTCTGTTGGAAGTTTATATATACTCTTGATCATACAAAACATTGAGGGCAGGATTATTATTTTTTTCCCCTGACACACTCTCACAGACATCTGCATGTGGAAAACAGTGAAACTCGGCATTGGCCATTTCTTTAATAAAGGGGTAGGGACAGTCATTGATTCTTCTTTCCTCTTCTCAGAGAGTTTTGGTGGTTGCAGAGGGGAGAATTAAAACAGGGGAGGGGAGAAAATTACAACCCCGCTGTTCCAACACACCTTCAGGAGCTGCTGAGTGCAACAGGTCCAGTACAAGCAGAGAGAGATGGATCTCTGTGCATGCCCTGCTTGGCCTTGGGGCGCTCCAGAGCTCCCACCAGCCCCGGTGCTTCAGCAGGCGCTTGGGTTCTGTGTTTTAACTTTGCCCTGAGCTGCTGAGGCAGCTCTGCTCCTGCACCAGCTTCTGCGTCCTCTCTTCAAACTGCTGACCTACTCACTGGCCAAAGATTAATGATTTGGTTCGTGGTAGCAAGGCCTGGCAGCAGAGTGGGGGTTGTCTGCAGAAGCTGCTCTTGAATTCTGGTACTTGGTGGCTTTCTGATGGAGGTAGAATAAAGAGAATGCTGTGTCACTTCACAGTGACTCGATACCACCTGGAGTCCTGCAGGCTTTCGGGCTTACTGCGGTTCCTTGGGAAAGGTTTAAACAGAATTACATGAGTGGCCTTCTGGCTGCTTGGTTTAAAGCATGTCATTCTCTTCTGAGAAGAAAAAAGTCCCAAAGCTTTTATCAGATACACCTCATTTTTGTATGTCAGGGACAGACGGGAGAATTTTAATTAATTAAATGACAATGATATAAAACTTCAACCAGTTTCTGATGAAACCTCTCGAGTTCGAAGGCTCATGGAGTTGGGTGCTGTGTTTCATTCACCTCTCTTTTTATACTTTGTGAATGATCAGTTTTTCCTTCTGAAATCCTGATTCCCTGTTTTCTGTGGTGACCTGAGAACAGGGCATGCCTTCCCCTTCCAGAGGAATGTCCCCTCTTCATCCTGCACTGCTGGGGTGGATGCTTGTTCAGGACATGGCTGTTTGGTTTCCAGTCCTGGAGTCTTAAGTGCATTATGAGATGCACACTAGCTCAAGGCAGTAACTTAGTCTTTGGGGAGAAAAGCAGATTTACTCCTGGATTCAGCTCTTTCCTAGCTTTAGGAGTCTTCTCCAGTAAATGGCCTGGAGGTGCAATCATGACCCAACCTTAGAAGAAATGTCAGGATCAGTGCTGTCCCATCTACTCCTTAAGGGAAAGGCTGTCTGTAGCCCCGAGGACCGCCGGCAGTCTGCCTCCTGGGCCAGGCGCAGATGCCCTTGGTGCCTTGCTCCTCCGCCAGTGTTCCTGACCCGCTTCCACAGCTGCCCCCCGAGGCTGTGGTTTCCCAGTCACCCCACTCCGGCTCTTACTGCTCCTTGGTACCCCAGCCTCAGGCACACAGTTACTCACAATGTCTGGTAGCTATCCCAAATTTTAAAGCTGTCTGTGAATGTGACTTGCCCTTTGGCAGGTGACGTGGGGATGATTCGTAAGAGTGATCTCTTGACATAGTGGCAGTGACCAAAGGGGTCACCTGGGGCAGCTTGGTGGAGTGTATTTACTCAGTCAAAGCTCTGAGGAGTGGTAAGTTTGGGCGTGCACTGAGGTTGCAAAAGGCTATGTTATTTTTTCCCTTGCACTGCTTCCCAGGGATTATTTCTATTTTGTGCTATGACCTATGATTTTTGTATTTCTAAATGGGGATTGGCCTCCACACAAAGTGAAAATCAGGTGTGTGGGGACATGTGTGTTGACTCGGGTCCAAACTCAAAATGTGATGTAGAGTATGGGGATACCAGTGGTAATAGTCTTAAAAGAGCTGTTTTAGCAAACCTTGATGCCTAGCTCTCCTTTCTGCAGCCCCTAGGAAGCCTGTGTGAAATTCATCAGAATACTCTGAAGGCCCTCACCTCATCCACAAGGAATGTAGGTGTCTTTTAAGCAAGGTAATCTCATTTCTCAGGGAGCAGATTCAAGCAGAGGCAGGTAGTGTTTGGGGTTTGGTTTTTTGTTAATTTAAAAAATAAAAAAAGTTTTAAACCCAATGTGTAGTAATGTATGATGAGACTAGAGATTGAAACTGCATCCTGCACACAGCTCTTGAGAACGGGACCAAGCTGTTTACTTGGCAAGGAGAAGCGGGGTTTATTTGTTGATGTGGGTGGGGGTCACGTCTCCACAGACTTTGAGAGGTGCTGTGGCTGCACTGAGACAGCCTCTGTTCCCCCTGCTCCTCCAGCTGCCTTTCCCCATGCCGGACCTGCAGCTCCCAGCCCCACACCTCCCCGGGCCCTTCTCATTGATCTCCAGTGACACCAGCTCCCCGTTCGCCAAACGGGTGTAGCTTACCTTCTGCAGCAGAAGTTACACAACCTAAATAGGACCTCAGATTTTCATCCGTGCTTAGCAGACAGCCAGCCCTGAGCCTTTTTGACAGCTGTACAGACAGGATTCCTAACAGGAACCAGTTGCAACAGAGATGATGATTCCGTTGCGTCGCAAATCACGCACACCCGAATCACGCTTGGAAGAGGGAGGAGGAGAATGCCTGTGTGCTGTTGAAAAACGGAAGTGTATCATGGCATAACGCTGGGAACTGTTATGTTGTTACTGTTGTTACCTTTGTGACAGTCATCTTCCAGAGCCCACAGGTGGGTGATTAATTGCACCACGTGAGAATATGAAGGAACTTTTAACTTCTTCACTTGCACATATCTCCCGGGCTTCGCTAGAGCTGCGTTCATTCTAGCCTGTATTTCATCTGCTTTCTGTTACGTAACAAACCTGCTGTTAGCAGCAGAGGCTTCCATTTGTGATTGCTCAAGTTGTTTCTGTGCTGCTTTAGGTTAATCTCTCCCTTTGTGTCTTTTTCTGCGAGGTTCTTTTAAATCCCCAGTTAAGAGAGAAACTATGTCGATGTTCAGTTGCAAAAGTCTCTTCAGTTTAATCACCTCGAAATCTGAGAAACACTTTTTTTGGTCACCAGTAAAACCAAAGATGGAGTACTTGCTTTATTCACTATGCTATTTATCACATCATTGCTATTAAGACTGATCAAATCAGGAGAGCAATGTCTGAATTTATAAACAGTACCTTTAGAAACGTGTTGGCTGTAATTAGCACGATTATCATTTCTCAGTAGCATTTTGTGCAGGACACCATTCGTATTCTGTCGCTGAAGTCAGAAATAGGTGTTTAGATCCAGGATTACACAAGTTGCTTCCCTCTGAGAATATTAAACTAATAATTCCTTCCAGGAATAAGAATTTTAGTTTTAGCATTCCAAACCTAAAAATAATGATAGCAAAAGTGTAATAGGCTTAGTGCACAGTAGTTCCTTCTCTGTTGTGTGATTCAGTCAAAAGCTAGGCTGCAGAAGTAACGCTCGTTTATTCCTGGGACAGATGAAAAAAAGTGTGGCAAAACCAAAACAAAACAGTTTTCCATAGGACAACCGTCCCTGCTGGTTCAGCAGACAGTTTGTTTCTCATGGAGTCACCAGCAGATCAAAGAGCTGTTGCTCTTTGGTTCGGCGCAGGATTAAGGCCGCATCAGTGATACCAGCTTCCCGCATGGCTGCGACCTAAGGCACCTCCTGCTGAGCTCGCTGTCCCAGGCAGTATTTCCCTTTAAGGGACTTTACAAAAGGTAATTGTTTTACCCAACAGAATCTCTCACCCCTTCTTATTTTGCGATTCCCAGTAAAACAATCCTTTTGCTAACGCTCGTGACCTGCTTTCGGTGGGTGCCCGCCTTTTCCAGGCTCAGCATCTGGTTAAATATTACCTTAAAATGTGAACGCAGGGAGCGAGCACGTGGCGGGGATCTCTCTGTGTATGTGGGGGAAAGGCAACTCCAGACGAGAGCCGAGATTTGAACGTTAGACCCGGTACGTGTCTGGTGTCGTGTATGAGGATTATATTTAGGCTGCTGGAGCAAGGGAAGTCATTGTAGCAACCGCTGGATCATATTCCTAAGGGAAATAAACTGCATGGATCCGTTTCCTGAAACCAGAAATACTCTGGGGCTCTTGATTACCGGTGTGGTACTGAAAAAACACCCCAGAATAATTACTCAGTGCTGCAAAAGAAAGAGATGTCTCCAAAGTTCTCTGCGTCAGAGATGTTTGCTGGCATGCGTGGGCGGGCTTTTTTAATTCACTGCTCTTAGTAAAGTGCTGGGGACCGGCGCTGCCGCTGCAGCGCTGCTTCTGCCCTCCTGCCGGTGCTGGGGGCAGCCCTGCTCTCCTGTTCCAGCAGTCAGCGGTTGCCTCAAATTTTGGCTTTTCTAGGACGCGTAGCTGCAGGTAATCTGTTGTTTCAGCGTGGCTGGAGCATGTGGAATACACAGAACGAAATAGCGGGTGGCTTGTTTTGTGACTGATGACTGTGCATGTGAAGCCTTTCTTCATTGCTTACATGTCTGAAAAGAAAAGCTCAGATCTATGGTGCTGTAAAGGTGAGTTTTAGTAAGACAGACCCAGCACTTCCCATTATTCAATTCAGGTTTTAGCGGTCATAGTTCAGCCTGGATGCTCTGTCTCCCCACGCTGACTGATTCCTGCCGGCTCACATGGGAAATTTTGTCCAAGCAGTTCTGTTGTTTCCAGAAAACCAGGGAAAAAACACCACACTTTGTTTTGCTTTCATTTTGAACAACTGATCTTTGATTTGAGAGTCTTTGAAATCCCCTTGTTTCACTGCTGGGAGCGCAGCTCTCTACTTCTTCTCTACTAAGAGAGCTGGAGGGAAATACAAACCAGGGAGGGGGAAAAAAAAGAATCAGATACCGAATCTACTTCCTATCCCGGATCTCCCCGTGCTGCTGGGCTGCCACCTCCCTAGGTTCCCTCTGGTGACACTTGTAATAATCAAAAGCTGTCTAGTCACCTATGAGAGGGGTCCTACTGCACCAAGCTCAGATGCAATCCAGTTTGCTTGACTGGATAAATTGGGCCAGCCCAGTAAACCTCAGAAGCTGCCATGTGGGTAAGTGGAGGTGCTTTATGGCATTTCCAAACAACCGGTGCTTATAATACAGCATCTGAAATTGTCATTTGGAGTACGCCTGTGGCAACCTGATGTGTTTTCATCACCTTGCAGAATGTTTCAGTGAGACACCTCGGTGGTCATCAGCAAGTATTATCAACACCAGCTCGTTCCAGGACCCCCCACTATCTGAAGTTTGCCACGTTGGCCATAATCCCGAGTGTCACAGAAGATACGTGGCTTGAATCTACGCAGAGGAGCCAATCTGCAGTCAAGCAGAAAGGGGGAAATTTGCTCCTCTTCTTCCACTGGGTCATTGCTTCTACTCACTGCTTAGACCTGAGAGTGCCATACAGTGATAGCTACAGGGGTGTGTGGGTGGAGAGAAGGGGGACAAGAAGAAGAGGAGGCACATGATAAATCCCAATTCAAAAGGAAGAGGCAGGAGGGCAGGTGAGGGTTGAATGATAAACCTGGTGAAGGAAAGGACTGTCATGTAGAAGGAAAAATGTAGAGTCTCGGATACATGAATGGGAAGAAGCAACCCCAACTTCCATGCATCCCTCCCTGGAGATGCAGCAGCAAAGGGAAGACATGGAGTTCTGCTTTCTCCATGGAAGAGGGGCAAAAGGAGGTTAGATTAAAACTAAAGGAAGGAAGGTTTAGGTTAGATATTAGGGGGAAGTTTTTTACAGAAAGAGTGGTGAGGGGCTGGAACAGGCTGCCCAGAGAAGTAGTGGATGCCCCGTCCCTGGAGGTGTTCAAGGCCAGGTTGGATGGGGCCCTGGGCAACCTTGTGTAGATCCAGGCCTGGAGGTTGGTAGCCCTGCCTGTGGCAGGGGGGTTGGAGCTCTATGATCCTTGGGGTCCCTTCCAACCCAGACCATTCTATGATTCTATGATTCTATGAAATGGAAAAAAAAATGCTTAAAAGTCTGTGAAACGGATTTTCTCCTGTGCTGGGGTAGGAGAGGAGCAACCTGGGAAAGCATCAGGAGCAGCGGAGACAGCCTGTGTGTGTATCCCAAGGCAGTTATCCCCTGAGATAAGGATTCACACTTCTGTTCCAGAAGCTCACAGAGTGTAGGGGTGGGAGCAGAAATTACCAGGAGCGGATTACAGTCAGTCAGACAGCACATCCTGCCCTCGCTGGCCCGAGCCTATGGAGTGCGCTCTGATCCTTAAGTACTTAGAAGATGTGGGCTGGAGTCATCAGTACTGCTGCCTTTTCCTCCACAGCCTCAGTGGCAGTGAGGGCTCCTGGGCTTGCGTGCCTGGGGAGCACCGCGCCAGCTGCTTGGCTCCACAGGTCATGCGGTGAGTAAGGCGGCACTGTCACAGCCGGCTCGGTGCCTGGAAGCTGCTGGGATTACTGCTTGGGAAAATAACTGTACAAACCTTTACCCAGGTCCTAAGTCATCATGTGGTGGATGTGCCATCTCCCAGGCCTTAAGGTAATTAATCTAAACTTACTGGTGTTGAAGGGCAGAAAGCCTGCCTACGGCCTCTGGGCTTATCTCACATAGTGAAAGATGAGGGGTTGGGTGCTTTCAGCCCCCTTACTGAATTGTAGGGAAAATTAATTTGCTTCTATAGCTCTGACTTTTTCCTATGACTGCAAAGTTTCAAGAGCAGCAATTATTCAAAAAATCATAGATTTCCAGCATCTCAAACAGCAATATCTTCCTGATACTATCTTGTTCATTTAATAGCAAGCACTCAGGACCACAAAAAAGGTCTATCCCCACTGAAACCAGCAGGTTTCTACTTCTGCACATTCAGACCCAAATCTGTAATCCAAGCATATTTCATTGTAAACAGAAGATACAGAATTTACAGGGTGCCAGACCAGTAAAATTGATTACTTTGGAGCAGAACGTGATCAATACCAGGATTTTTTCCCCAATTAATCGTTATCCTGATTTAAAAAAAAAAAAAAAAGAAAAACAAAGAAAAAAGAAATGTGTGAAGAAAATCACAGATTGTTCTCTTGCTATTTAAGGTATTTTAGTTTTAAGCATTCATCCTGTGGAGTCTGTAGGGTTTTGTAAATATGATAAATGTCTGGTTTAAAACCTTTTTATCGATTCAGTAACTGCCTGTTGGCTGTAACATTTTAGCTGCACAGATCAAATGATAATAAATACGTGGCAGACATATCTTGAGTGGCTTGGAAACCTGTTACTGTGAAGCACTGGGGAAAAAACCCAGTGAATTTTGTCTTCTGGAGTTTCATAACAGCGTATGCCTGAGATTAGGATTGGGTCCCCTATCATCAGCATCTGCAAACTGTTGTTTAGTGTCTCATAAATTGTGTGGCTTTTCAACAATTTTGCCTTTACATTTTGGCACCATTCAGGTTTATACCAAAGTCTGAATCTATATCAAAACGCAGAGAAATAAATTTCTCATCGTTACTCCCTCTGGATGCCTGTTGTCAAAACGAGTGGGTGTTCACGTCAGCAGGTAGAATAAAATGCTGTTCCCTTGAAATTCTGCCTCTACAGCTCCCAGTGTTATTGCACTTGTCACTGTGAGCTTTTGAAACGCTCTGGGTTTGAGTTTGGAATGAATCTGTTCCGCTCGTAAAACCCACCCACGTCTGCAGGAAGAAGAGCGCCTGTGCACGGCGCTTGAGTTTCCATACTGTGACATGTGTTTTCCCTCTCTGGTTCTCCTCTCCAGCACTGTTTTGAGGTGCCACGTGACACTGGCCATTATTTATCCATATTTTTTTTCCCCTCAGGGTTGTCATGTTCTGTTAAACACCCCGGTGCCAGGATTGCACTTGACTTGCTGCTTCTCTGTTCACATATATTTTAATCGGCCTGTTCAAAAATTATTTCAGTGTAAGAGTCATTGAATGATTCAGTGGAGAATTAGCAGATACGAGTATTCAGCTTAGAGAAGCGAGTGCTGAGGACTTTTTGAACCTTCCCCTGTCATAAACAGCACAGCATTAATACCTCAGAGTTGATGATGATTGGGTTCTCCTAAAAAAAGGTTTTCATTTGCCAGAAATTTCCAGGGTGGCTTTACAGTTGGGCAGTATCACCGTATAATTAGTTTGCTGTTATTGGTATAATTAGTTGGTGCAGTGGCAATACAGCAGCCTACATTTCTTGTAAAAATAACTACCCAACAGTTGGTCTCCTGCAGAAATAGCTGTTAAATATCATGGGGCAAAGATGTCAGCTAGAAGAAGAGGCAGAGGTTAAGACCTTCCCCTCCCCGCCTCCTGCCCTGCCCCAGGTTTTATCATAGCTGGCACTGATTTACTGGGCAGCCTGCAGCAAGTCACTTAATGCCCATGTGATTAATTTTTCATCATCAGATAGCAGTGGGCTTCATGTTCATAAAGGTTTCAAGCCATGCTTTAAATCTCTGGGAATAGGAAGATGGATGCAATCATTGTGTGTTGGATGCCCCGTCCCTGGAGGTGTTCAAGGCCAGGTTGGATGGGGCCCTGGGAAACCTTCTCTAGATCCAGGCCTGGAGGTTGGTGGCCCTGCCTGTGGCAGGGGGGTTGGAGCTCTCTGATCCTTGGGGTCCCTTCCAACCCTGACCATTCTATGATTCTATGAAAGAAAACTTCATAAGCACAATGTCTTGGCTGCCCTCTCAGTCTCTCAATTATCTTTTTATAAAGCAGGGAAAACTGTTTCTACCAGGACTGCAGATACTGTGTGTGTTATTCTGACTTCTACCCCTGAACACTGTAAGAAAACGGAGGTGTTAATGAGGAAGCAGGAGCTATTTCCTATGCTCCTTTCCCTTCTAATACCAGAAAAACTCCCTTGCATACTAAGGACTTGCGCATGCAGTACAGTGAAATGTTTAAAATGCAGTGGGTTTAACAAGCCCGTCCCTTTCCCTTGGCTTGTTCCTGTGTCCCCCTGAGCACGGTGCATGACTTGAACTCCAAGCAGCTTGGAACAAGTGGTGACCAGAATATCTGGCATAGCCCAGCCAGGACAGGTAGCGGTGACTTCCAAAAGGAACCTCCCCCCCGGCACTGGCTGGAGGAGGGCTGTGCTTCGTCTTCAAGCACCACAGATTCCTGCCACTGTGATTTTTGATGTCCCCCAAAGCACCAGAGTCCAAACAAATCCTCAGGTTCCTAAAAAGAATCAATATAGGCAGAACGTATTGGTTATGTTATAGGGAACTAACTCTCCTCTCTACCTAAAGTAGTGGGCAGGTGCATGCTCGTGGTGCAGCGTGGTGCAGCCATGCCCAGGCCAGGCATGCCCACCAGGCTTTGGTCTGCAAGGGATGACAGCACGTTCCTGGGACCAGCGTAGCTGCTCCTGTGCACACAGACCCACACTAAAGCACTTGTGCTGAGGCCTGTGCTGGTGGCACGGACCTGGACTGAGGAGCTGGAAAAGTTGGCAGACTCGGAGGTTTTGACCTCAGGCTCCACACAGAATCATAGAATGGTTTCAGTTGGAGAAGGCCTTCAAGAACATCAAGTCCAACCGTCTATCCAGCCCAGCTAGGTCCAACAGTAGACCATGTCACCAAGTACAACATCTGCTCTTCTTTTAAACACCTCCAGGGGTGGTGACCCCACCACCTCCCTGGGCAGCCTGGGCCAATATCTGACAGCCCCTTCAGTAAAGAAAAATCTTTCCTAGTATCCAACCTAAACTTACCCTGATGCAACTTCAGACCATTTCCCCTTGTCCTGTCACTAGTTACCAGGGAGAAGAGACCGACCCTCACCTCAGGTCTCTGTAGAGAGAGATGAGGCCTCCCCTCAGTCTCCTTTTCTCTAGGCTAAACAATCCCATCTCCCTTAGCCGCTCCTCCTAAGATTTGTCTTATAAACCTTTCACCAGAGTATATCTGGACAAGGTGCTTGGGATTTCATCAGAAAGCATGCCTGGGAGCATAAGGTTATGACCCTGGATGTGCTCCATGGGTTCCCATCTCAGCTGAACAGGCCATTTAACTATAGGTCTTCTACTCCTCATCACCTGGTCTGACAAAAGGGGTGTTTCTGTGCCCAGCTCCGTGGGTTGGCCATGCCTCCTGCACCCCAGCAGCACCGGCTTCAGCCCAAACACTTGCTGAATTGTTACCCAGTGTGTTATTTGGTTGGCCATGAGCATGCCTTCAGTGTGCAGCAGGCTGTCCATGTGCCACGGGAGGATTATATTAGCGTAAAACACACAGAGACAGAGACCAGCCAGTGGGTTATGTGTGTCACGTAGGTTCATGATGTGCTTCTGTTAATCACCAGCACAGGTAAAAATGTCTGGCAGTTCTCCTTTGATGGATAAACTTTAACAATCTTCATGAAATAGTCTACATTTTGGAAGACTTATTGCTGCCATTAAAATAATGAGTCCAACACCTACGTGTTTCTCACTTATCTATGGAACTTTGCTTCTTTCTCTGTAAGTATTGGAGGTGGCTTTTTTTTTTTCAGACTAGAAACTTTGTGTTTACACTAATAACAGGTCCAACCCAAACTTCTAGGTCAAAATAAGACACTGATCTGGGATCCTAATCCAGAGTTTTTAAATCTTGATGTGTCAGCCCTAAAGTACACGGGAGAAAGAAGTGATTTTGCTCAGATTTTGTCCCACTGGACCAAAAGCAATGGGTTTGGGGTTTTTTCTGGGGGGTGGGGTGGTGGTGTATGAGAGATGATTTGGGCTGCTTGGGAGACAGCTATATAATACCCAATTCACAGGACAATATTTCTACAGCAATTCTTGTACTCCATGTAGAGTATTGCATGTTTATTCACAGGCTTGGATATATTTGTTGTGGTCGGTTTGCTAATGAAATTCTGGTTTTGAGCTTTAATTTCTGCAGGTACCTTGGCAGAGCAAAGTAGCAGTGAGCAAGAGAGGTACGATCGTATTAGAAAGCAAACCAATTATCCTGAAGGTTACATGGGAAAGTCAGAGAGAACTGAGTCAGGTGCCATTAGCAACTGAAACCCCAATTTTCTGTTGAAGAAAAGGCTGATGCTTATTGTTGCTCATAAAAAAAGCGACAGATTTTGGTTAAAATCTGACTTCTCTGACTGCAGAACTGCAACCCCACCAGCGTCGGGGTGACATTAAATGTCAGAGCAGTGATGGAACTGGGAAGGGAGGGAAGGGGGGTTATTTTGGCTCTGCTTTGCCTAGGAGGGACAGACTGGTCACATGCCCTGGGTTGCGTGTGGCTGGAGAGCTGCCTTGCCTTACTCACTTGCAGTGATTTGTCCTACTACATAAAAATCAACTTCCAGAGCACAAATAGGAACGATACAGAGTGTACAGTCCTGGGGCCTAAACTCCCCTGCATCTATGGCGAGAAGGAGACCTCTACTAGGCTTTACATTTTGTTAACTCACTTCCTAAATTCAAGGTACCCTGCAGGACGTGGGTTCCCACAGGATGGAGGCTTGAAGGATTCAGGTTTATGAGGCAAGGGATGGTTGGGAAGCTCTACCTGAACCTGGTAGAGCTGACAAAATGCTTGCATGGCCTCCACGGGTTTGAATTCCGATGGTAAGTGATGTGAAACGGGAATAGGAGTTGGGGATTGGACTGAGGGGGGCTGTTTGCAGTTCTCTCTGGTCTCACTGAGAGCACCGTGCTTGTTTAGTGAGCCAGGGATATCTGCTGTCTGCAAGGCAACGAATCCCAGTTCCTGCTGAGCTGCCAAAGCTGCAGGAGCCAGAACTGGCCGTCTTCCAGGGGCGAGCTACCAGCGCTCCCTGTGATGCGGCAGCCTCCTGGGCTGAGGTTGGCAGTCTCTCTCCCTGGCTGCTGCCTGCAGCTCTAGAAAACCATCTAAAATAGAGAATTTTTAAAAAACACGACTAGTGTTTTACAGCAGTAACCAGAACAAACATCGACCTCAGATACCACGTCTGCTTCAGGTATCCTGGATGCTCTTCAGTGCCTTATGCAAAAGCAGTTTAGGCACACTTATACCAAATAAACCCAGCTCCCCTCTACCTCATTTTTCTCTTCTTACTCGAAGGGAAGCCCCTTTATTTTCCCTTTACCTGGAGGCCCTTCTTCCTATCCCAGACGCCACAACACAACATGTAAGACAAGGTAAAGGTTGTGCGTGTTCCCCATGTTGTTGGTCCGCTTGGAGTGTCACTGAGTGATGATGGAGGAACCAAGAGTTCCAAGAGGCTTTGCAGGCATTCACATGGGGTGTCTCAAACAACAGGCAAAGGTCTGGAGAGCCCCTTGGGCTGAGCTTGTAGCTCTGCTGTTACCTTCTTGTGCCCTTTCTCCTGTCCCCTTCCTTGTATATTGCTAATTTATTTTTGAGATTTGTTTGCCAGCAACTCTCACTGAAGCATCTGGCTTCTTCCAGGCTGCTTCTTGCTCCTGGTTCCTTCAGTTCTTTGAGGCTGAGGTTACCATTAATTTCAAGGGAAAGCAACTCCAAGGCATGGAATAACACAGCCTACGTGCCGATGGCCAGCAGTTGGGTTTTCAGGCTTCTTTAATCCCTGCTTCTGGACAGATATGAGGTGTGAAGGTGTGTGCCTCCTGGGATTTGTCATAGTCCAGCTGGGCCAGAGGGAACCACGAGCTCTCCCTACTTCTCCTGACAGTTGATCAGTAATCTGAATGTTGGAGGTAAGAGAGGGGCAGGCTGCAGGGCTCGGTGGTGGTTCCCAACTGTGCAGGCAGGCCACCTTTCAGCTCACTTTAGCTCCCTGGCACAGCTTCGTCTACAGCTAGTACCGCTGGTGGGCTGGGGTGGAGTGGGGGGGGAGAGGAGCACGTCACACAGAGATGTGCCCAACCCTCCTGACTAAATACAAGCCAAGAGAAGCCCCTCTTCCCAAAGGTCACATAGCGGGCAATGGCACACGAGTGTGCACTGCTAAAATCCATACCTGTGTCCAGTTCTGACCTGTCCCCCCTGACTTTGTGCCCTTTCCTGCTTGGTTTGCATACAGGATTTGTTTAGTGCTGCAAGATGCACAGCAGAGGAGAAAGTTCCTTCTACCCTCAGGCTGCGGGCTAAAAGCAATGGCTCTCCTGGAGCAGGCAGCAGCTGACACTGAAACGTTTCCACGCTCTTCATTTGCTAATGCTGCAGAAGCTGGCAGCTCTTTGAGTTGGTGATGGCCCTCTACAGTCATCAAGCTTTTTTCATATATCTTTTTTTCTTTCAGTAATCCATCAGAATGGCAAAGCACCTTCGGAGAGAAGAGCCTTGTGATACCAAGTTCTTCCAGAAGTCGCAGAGAGAAACACAGCCTATCTGGTAATTGTTTTCCTTCAGTGCCCTTTGCTGATACTGGGAGCTTAGAAGAGCTCAGGAGCGATTTCAATTACTTGGGGATAAATCCAGAAAATGACAGCGGAGTCGGTCCAGATTTACATAAGTATAAATGAGATTGTTAAGAAATGTCTGCATAGTTTCCTTTCAGGCTTTGGATCTAATTATCTTAATTAGCCTCTCAATTCAAGGGTCTGATTTCCATCATGGTTAATGAATTGCTCTTTTACATGGTAACTAAATTATCTTGCCTTTTTTTTTTTTTTTTTTTTAGGGAATATTCTAAAGGCTCCTAATGAGAAAAGTAGCCTCAAAGTTCTCCAGCCTTGTTTTTCCAAGTATAAAGACTAACTATAGTATGTGTTCCCCAGACAATGTGAGTGACAGGGATTAGTAATTCACAAACGACGTGGCCCATTTACAGTCCTTCCAGCACAGAATTCACCGTGGCATGGAGAGCATCAAACAAAACCAGCGTGGTTGACTTTCCTGCATTTAAAACAATTGAGGAATAAAGGCTTAATCCAGGCTAGAACTGCAAACGCTCCCTAGGTTCAGTTAATGCCGCTGAAAATATTAGATAATAGCTTAGAAATAAGCTGGAAAGTGAATTTTAAAAGGCTGAAACATAATGAGTAAGAGCTGAAAATGAAATTGTGTTCTGTGAGAAGGCTGTCATTTGCTCCAAGAAGGCTTTTAGAAAGCCCTCCCCAAACCCGTGGCTTGGATTCTATTGCTTTAAATCCCAGGCAGCCCCTTCTGAGAGCTGGGATGTTGTTTCTCTGAGCAGCCCTTTGCGCCCACGGTATTTATTCGCAGTTGATCATTTTCACACAGTTGCCTTTTACAACAGACCTCAGCGTTGGACCTCGCGTGGTCCCCAGCTCCTCAAGCCTCATCTAGGAAGGGATGTCCTGGCATTTTAGGCTTGACAACCTTGGCAGGGGTGGAAAGGAGAGCGGAGCGGTGCTCCTAGGCAAGGTGACCACATCCCACGTGGTATTGCTGGAGGATGGTAGACTTGCCCAGCAGCTGCCGGAGGGGCTCCAGGCCACTGAGGTGGTGGCCGTGGCTCTGAGCAAGGGTGGCAGAGTGTGCTGCAAACCCCCACAGAGGGACGTGACTCTGGGCAGACCTGCCATGTCACACGGCGCTCAAGCGCTGCAACCATCTTCCTGCCTTGCTACCTGTATCCCTCTATCTGTATCCTGCAGGGCCAGCAAAGGAGCAGCAAGCTTCGGACATCCCAAACTTATCAGGTAAACCACTGGCTCGAATAACCTTTCGATGACTGGCATATCTCCAGTGCTCGAGGCGTGTACTGCGAGCCTGCTTTTTGCTGTGTTGTCATGAAGTACCGCGGTAGCTTGAACAGGAACTGCTGTCCTTCCCAACAGAGGGAACGTGAATTATCCAACAAAAGCACTCCTACTCACCCTCCTAAAATATTGCATATTGTATCCGCAGAACTGGCCCTTTCCCTAATTGCTGCCTCGCTTTGTTCTCCTCAGCCGGCTTCTGAGAGCACAACCCGCTATTTAAGCCTGCCTCCGTGCATGGCTTCAACCCAGTCTTTTTTCCTAATGTCATGCTTCTGGAAAGAGGGAAGTTGGTCCAGCCTGCACCTCCAGTAGCCATGAGTAGGAAAAGGGATTTGTTTGCCGGTTTCTGTTCCCCTATAGAAAAAACTTGCCTCCTCCCGGGGTGGAGCAGGTTCCCAAGAGCGCCTTTGAGCTTTGGCTGCACACCTCTGCTTTGGTTCAGGCGTAAATCAACCACACAGCAGGCATTCGCTGCCTCCTGTGCTATGAAACATGAGGTGCTACCCACGAACGCTGCATGGCTGCTGCGCCCCAAGTGAGCCGGGGGCCGGGGAAATGAGCTGCTGCCAAACAGCAGGCTGCAAGCCAGGCCTTTCTTTACCTGACTGCAGCACGTAAAGGAACTTACTGCTGGAAATATTTCTCTCTCTGGCCTTTTCTTCACTGCAAAAAAGAAGTACGTTCCTAATAGCTAGGAGAGTTCCAAACCACAAACATGTTAAAATATAGAATCGCCTTGTTTATTGTAGCATTTTAATCTGCCAGCTCCAGTGATGCTAATGCAAAGGGAAAAGGCACTTTTTTCCCCGAGCGTGGGTTTGTTCTTGGTGTGCCCAGAGCTGCAGCTTCATCTCTGGGAAACCCAAAAGCCATCTTTTCACGCTGTTTGGGGCTTTTGTTTTTTAACATGTGAGGAAAAAAATCTTCACGTTTCTTGCGCTGGAATCTGCTAATAATCCTGTATCTGTATGTCTGACCTGGGTTCGGCCAGGATAGAGTTAATGTTCTAGCAGCTGGTGTGTTTGGGAGTTAGGATGAGAGCACCACTGATAGCACCCTGATGTTTTTAGTTGCTGCCAGGCAGTCAAGGGCTTTTCAGCTTTTCATGCTGCCCTGTTAACCAGAAGACAAGAAGGTGTGCTGGGGTGCCCAGGGAGCTGGGAGGGGACACAGTGGGGACAGGTGACCCAAACTGGCCAAAGAGGGAATGCCATGCATTTACATCAAGCTCAGCATAAACTGGGGCTGGTGGGGGAAAGGCTGCACAGCTCCAGGATGCAGGGTTTGGGCACGGTCTGGTTTCAGGATGACTCCAAGCTGTATGGTCTCAGCTGTGCAGTTTGGCAAGAAACTGCACTTAGGTATCACCAGCTTTGTACATTTTCCTACAAAGTCCTGCTATTGCTATTTCCCCCTCCCTTTGATGCCCCAGTAAACTGTCCTTATCCCAACCCACAAGGTTTGCCTTTGTCTCCCCATTTTTTTTCTCCCCCTCCCCCCAACTTTTTCCCATGGCAGGGTGGGAAACAAGCAAGGGGCTGTGTGGTGCTCAGCTGCCGGCTGGGGCTACCCCACAGTGTCCCACCGAAGACAGCGGTGTAGGATGAATACCTCCCCTGGGCTCAGCTGCCTTCAGGAGCTGGGCCTAAGGGAGGAGGTAGGCCGCAACCCTGCCACCGGTCCCTGGTGGCACGGCTGGCTCCAGCCGAACACCAATCCCAGTTTCCCCCATGTTGCACCGGTGAGAAGGCAGCTGCTGGATAGGCATTTGATCTGTTGCCATGTGGCAGTCACCCCTGGCAATAGAAAAGCACACAGATAGGTTTGCTGCTGACATCTCCAGCCTTCCCTGCGACTAAGCTCTGTATTAAGCCATAGGAGCCTCCTCCAGTATGTGTGAATGGTGTACCAAATAGCAAGTAGATTCTGCCTGTATCTGTGACAGCTGGCAGCAGAAGCCTCACTGTGCCTCACCTTCCCACCTGGGTCTCCGTCTCCTGACGTTTGTCTTCCCCCACGCAGCCAGCGGCTCCAGCCCCCCTGGCCTCCTCTCACAGCCTCCAACACAAAGCATCGCTGGTTTTACACGTCCCTACCCAAAGCTTTGCAATCAGGAGCTCAGCTTCTGCCTCGCCATGCACATGATGTTCCTCCTGTCTTTAACTCCACCTGCCATTTGCCCCCTCCTCTCCTTAGGAGGGTTACAGTAGTGGCACAAAGAGGGCAGCTTCTAGTATTTTCCTCCACAGAGTTGTGCCTCTTAGGAGGCACAAACAAGCTGAGGAGTCCCAGCAGCCCCAGATGTTCCCAGTTTGTATCCTGCAGTACCCCTTTAGGCAGAGAGGAGGCTGCCTTCATTGCTGGGAAATGAGAAACAAACATCAGTCCTCACAGGGAGGGAGCCAGGGAGGGCCGAAGGGGAAACCTGAGATTGCTCACTGAGGAGAGACTCCCCAAAGAGCTGGTTAGCCATAGGCAAGCCCGCGGTGCTGGCTGGCGTGGCTCCTGTGCATGGCTCTCCACCTTGTTTCTTGCCGATGCATGGATCCAGTGGGGACATTGGGTGCTCGGAGAACTGGGGAGTTGCTGGGGAAAAGCTTCACTTTAGGGGATGCAGCCTGGGTTTAGATCCAGGGGTCTGCTGATGAAAAAGCTGCAGGTACACCACGTTGCCTGCATGTCTGTATGCTTACTGCGTACTGAAGTCTCTTAACCTACTGAGCTGAGGGTCAGTGTCCCTTACCACCTTGGCAGGGTGGGCTGTACAGGCAGAAGCACTGCTCCTCCAGGCCTGGAGCAGCAGAAAATGAGGAACACCATGGCTGTGCCTGCAGCCTGGCCTCGTGATCCACGTGACCCATGAAGCCTGTGGGATAAAAACATCCTGGCAAACAGGACAAACCAAGACTGAGCAGCTTAGTGACAAGAATCTGTCATTGCTGTAACACTGAGCTAGCTGGGAACCTTGGCAACCTTTCATGGTGTGAGTTGCTCCGCTGGAATAGCCAACCTTTGCTTGTGGACCTAGTAAAGTGAGGGCTGGGCCAGCACGGCACCTGTCCTCCCAGCCTCCACACCTCTGGGTAGATTGGTTTTCGGTGATAACTACGCCTTGTACATAGCTCTTACTCAAAAGGATTGTGTTCTCCCCAGCCTGCCCCTTCAGCCAAGCCTTCTCTGAGCTTTTGGTCTTATTTTAGGAACACCTTGACCCTTAGAATCGCAGAATGATAGAATCACCTGGGTTGGAAGAGACCCTTTAGATTACTGAGTCCAACCACAGCCTAACCCTGCCTAGTCCACCTCTAGATCATGTCCTTAAGCACTTCATCTACACGCCTTTTAAATTCTTCCAGGGATGGTGACTCCACCACCTCCCTGGGCAGCCTGTTCCAATGCCTGACAACCCTTTCAGTAAAGAGATTCTTCCTGAGATCTGACCTAAATCTCCCCTGGTGCATTTTTAAGCCATTTCCTCTCCTCCTACCACTTGTCACCCAAGAGAAGAGACCAACCCCAAGATCTCTGCAACTGCCTTGCAGGTAGTTGTAGAGAGCGATAAGGTCTCCCCTCAGCCTCCTTTTCTCTTCTTACTAAATGCTGCCACTTGAAGTGCTTCAGGAAGGATCTACCATGAAGGCTGGATTGCCCTTTTTTGTCCCAGCAGCCACTGGGATGAGGGACACACCTCTGCAGCGTGGCTTTGTCGTCTGGGAGCTGAATCGCTCTGTGAGGGGTCCCCACTTACACAAGAGAGGTCCTAGCTGTGGGTTCAATGCCTGGTAGTAGGTGGGATGAATCCAGGTCCTTTCTGACTGCCGGAGAGAGGTGTCCCATCTCTTATGGCACAAGCCCAGGCACTGGATTCTTCCAGAGGAAAAGAAATCTTCAGGGTTAATTAGTAGCTCCTTTATAATAGCACAGGTCTGCCACTGTCATTAGAGTAAAGGAGCAAATTGAAAGGAGAGTCACTTGTCTTCTTCTGAGGGAGGAAAAAGTCTCTGGAGAATTTTTTTTCTTGATTTTGATTGCTTCCCTTTTGATTTTAATTTAAGCCTTTTCTCAACAAATAAAGACTTCCAAATAAAACTTGCTCTGCGTGAATGAATCACTGGCATGCCTTTTCTCCCTTGCCTTTAAGAAAGGTCATAGGATGAGCAATGTTGCCTGTGCTGAATAAATAGAAAACAATGGAGAAAAGTTAAGTGAAAGAGGTGAATCTCACTATCCATTTGCAGCTGAGATGACCCTAAGACAGAGGCTGGAGTCATAAGCAGGGCCTGCAGCCAAAAATCTCCCTGAGAAGTGAGAGCAAGCTTCACGTGCCTCACCTGTGTGCAGGCAGCAAACCTGCCAGATACAAAACCAACGAGGTTTTACAGTATTTTAAGTCAGGTCAGGTCAGAAAATTCCCATCTGTTTTCCTGTTGGCACATCTGCCACAGGGGAATCACGCAAAGCTGAGTGTAAAGGCAAACCCGGGAAAACACCGAGCCTCTTCCCAACTCCTGCAGGAGCAGTTGGCATCAGGCTGGGAAGACATCACCTGCAAGAGAGGAATGCCCAACTGACTGGATTAATTCTATTTTTTCTTGGGTTTGTTCCTTCCCCTTCCCCTTCCCCTTCCTCTTCCCTTCCCTCCTCTCCTCTCCTCTCCTCCCTTTCCCCTTTCCGCGGAGGACCACACAGGGATGGCCTTCAGGTGAGAGCATCTCCAGCAGGACCCAACTCCCCCAAAATCACAGAATCACAGAATCTTAGGGATTGGAAGGGACCTCGAGAGATCATCGGGTCCAACCCCCCTGCCAAAGCAGCTCCCTATCTCATATTACATAGATAGGCATCCAGACGAGACTTGAATATCTCCAGAAAGGGACTCCACCACCTCCCTGGGCAGCCTGTCCCAGGGCTCTGTCACCCTCACTGGGTAAAAGTTCTTCCGCATGTTGGTGCGGAACTTCCTGTGCTCCAACTTGCAGCCATTGCCCCTAGTCCTGTCCCCACAGACCACTGAAAAGGGGCTGGCCAATTCCCCCTGCATCCCATGTCTAAGATATTTATAAACACTAATTAGGTCCCCCCTAAGTCTTCTTTTCTCCAGACTAAACAGTCCCAGCTCACTCAGCCTGTCCTCATACGGGAGATGTTCCAGGCCCCTAATCATCCCTTCCTGAATCCCTTCTGCCTCTACCTTGCTGCACTTTGGTGGGGTAAGCTTGTTTAGCTGGCATGCTTTATCCCCTAGTTCTGGTTGCAAAAACCCCACGTGTGCGTTACACAGGCAGCGCCCACCCTCGTGTTCACAACGAAGGGACGTTGTGCCTGTAGTGAAGAGCACAGGCTGGATGGAGCCGCCTGCCCAGCTCTCAGACCAGGCCACCTGCTCACTGGTCTCTCCTCCCCGGGCAACTTCCATACTCTGCACGGCCCAGAACAACAGCTTTTGTCTCAAGGAAGGGGTGCAGAGCTCTGGCATCAGCCTCCCCAGCCTGCCTGCACTTCTCCCAGCAGGTCTCCAGAGAAGGGCTGCTGAGGACACTGGGAAACCCGCTCCAGCCAGATTCAAATAAACCTTGTCCTTTGCATGGACGAAGGGCATCTCGCATTGCAGTCTCTTGCAGCAAACCCTTTCATTTCCCTGTTCCTCACGCATGGCTACAGACCTACCCTGCCTTGTGCTTCCATCAGTTTTACTGTCTGTATCTGTCTGCACCTAACAAAAGTGTTTGTTCCCTGAGACAACTGCTTGAAGAAGCTGCAGATGTGTAGATTCACTGAAATACAGACTTGGGGTGCTGCTTCAACGTGCTATGCAGATTTAGTTTCCCATTTGCTAATTAGGGCCACGGTGACAGCACACACATTAGTTAGTCCTTAGGTAGCTATTGCCACATGGCTCATGGGCACCTAATCCATGTGTGCTCCTAGTTTGTTTGCTTCCCTGACATGATGGTCTTACATCCTGTAGCACTGACCTGATGGTGGGTACACAGCAGGTAAGCTCTAGGAGACCTCTTGCCACTGGTCCTGCCCACCTGGTGTGCACAGCAGGACTCTGGGGTGTCCAGCTGCAGAGCTGAATACTGCCTTCAGCTCACAGGTGCCTTCCAGAAGGGGAAGGAGATGAGTGAAAGCTGCTCTTTCTGCTGTGTCACCTCAGCTTTGCTGAAGAATCGACTGCCGGAGGGAGCCGTGGGCCTGGCAGAGGAGCAGGACACGCTGCGCTGCGGCAGGCAGCCAGCTGCAAGCAGCTGCCAGCTTGGGCTTACTCATGGCCGGCGCGGTCATCCCGGGACACCTCAGCGGGTCCGAGGCAGCTCAGATGGGGATGCACAGTCACGGTTTGGCTGGGTGCTGCTAAATTAGCCATATTAGCTCATACACCTCATCTGTCAGACACAACAGGCACGTCACCTGCTGTCCCCGGGGACGCTGCGTCCAGGCTCCAACTTGTTCACCCAAAGCAATGGGAAAGGAGCTGTGCAGTGGTGCGGGCTTGTTCATAGGCAGCTGCCCACCAGGGCCCTGCCTGCTGTTTCCATGCTGGCCACCGCGCTGGGCAACAGTTGTCTCATGGCACTGTGCTGCGGTTCTCACAGTCTCTGCAGCACTGGAGCACCACGCTGCTTGTACAGGAGAGGCTCACACCCATCTGGGTCCAACTGGAGCCGTACACATCATGTGTGTGCACAAAGCCTCTGGGCACAAGCTTCTCTGCTCGCTGTGGACCATATGCAGGGAGAGTGTGTGTGTGTGCCTCTATATATGTATGTATACATGTGGACATATATATGTGTATGTGTATACGTATGTGTAACGGCAGGCCAAACTGGCTACATTAGCTCCATACCCTTAGTCTTGATGTGCAGGTATCTGCACAGGGTCAGGGTGTGGGAGGAGACTGGTACCCAGTGGCTGAGGTGACGATGAAAACGTGGAAGGTCACTATGGGAAGACGTTTGGCACATTCCCCACGGGCATCATGGAGACGTGTGATATGCTACTGACTCCTCTCAGATAGAAGATCGTCACCAGGACTGCCATGGTGTTGGGAGGAGAGCTGCACATCTGTTTGAATACCCTTCATCTCTCATTCCCCATTGCTGGTTAGTTGGGAGCTAGAAACTGTCAGTAGGGAAGTGATTTGGCAAGTAAGGGCTTCTGCATGGGAAGTTTTCATCTTGCATCTTCTTTAGTTAAGGACACACAGGTGATCAAAGGAGGTTTGGCTCACACAGGCTCCTTACTTCCCTTTTAGCTTCTTTAGCAAGGGATATCACTGCTCCATGGTGGTCCTGAAGCCTCAGCAAAGCCCCAGCAGTGCTGGCTGCAGCTTGGGAAGCCAGTCACTGGCAAGTCTGACTCTAACCCAGACAGCCTGCAGCTGGCTCTGAGCAACTGCCCGATGGACACGGGTCGAAAGCCCAAATGGAGGTACTCGCCAGCTCATCGCTCCCCTGGGGAAGGCCTGTCCAGGAGAAATAACACCAAACCTCTGGCTGCCTCTTGTGCTGTGAAAGTGTGCCTGCACTGGCCAGACAGCAGTCACTCACTTCCCTCAACCTTTTGCCCTCAGCCTCTGTTTTCTGTGGCCGGTTCATACCGAGAGCTGTGCTCGTGGCCCTCCACCACTGAGACCAGGGGCTTAGGCTGGCTCCAGAGGCTGCATACAAAAAACCAGTCACAGCCAAACAAAACCAGCAGCTACTCAACGTGTCCTGAGCCCCAGCTGACTTTTGCTTTGCTCTGCCCAGACAGATGCTCTACCAATGGCGTTTGCCACTGCAAATTGTGCTCTGTTTCTTTCTCTCCCTTATCTCTACAGAATTACTCTTGTGCCATTGCTGCTGCCCAACTGGTTTGTAGTCACCTTGAGCACCCGTTATTTTTGCCTAAAAAGAGCCCAAAGGATTTAATTTTCCTGGCAGCCCCTACCACACCAGTTAAAGGCAGCTGCCCAGGTTGTTGGTGCTTCTCAAGGGCTCAGCCATCTAGGTATATGTTTTTCCTCCAGGGCTTGAAAAGGGGAATGTCACATAGGGCTTGCTACATCTTTTGGGCTTTCAGGAGAAATATGGATCTTCTGCCTCCAATGGCTTACTTTCTGATGTTACAGCCTGTTATATGATGTGGTCTTATGGGGTCAATTCAGCATCAGACCCTAACGGAGTGCCCACCCTGATGTTAGGTGCATAGCCCCAGGTCTCAGCTCTGCTGCCAGTCCCTGTGCACATGTCTTCAGCTGCTCTGAGTCCTCACCATCAGGACAAGCGACTGCCTCCTGTGCTCTGTAGCCTCCCAGCCTGGAGCAGTGACTCCAAGGGCTCACATTGCCCAGGGCTAGAGGGGCTTCAGGTCCACCCCAGGCACCATGTAGCACCACCTGCAGCAAGAGGCAGCGGCCATGGGTACAGAAACCATCTGTCATGCTCTCAGAGAGGGTGAGTCAACCACAGTCATTCTCATTTATCCTCTCTGAAGCTCATCTCAGACTATGGCTCTTAAAAATAAATGTATCTGGAGGGCATGCTCCTTGGGAAGATCTCATGGCTGGGATCAGAGGTTACTGAGGTGGCCACATCTCCTGACTGACTACACAAGTGCTGATGGTTTTATTGCTGCTCTCAGGACCTCTAGAGCAGAGTCATCCCACAGTATAGATTACCTGGCACATGCCAGCCCTGCGAATGTGGCCTCCATTAAACAGAGATGTTGCTTGCCCAGGGAGAGGAAAATGAGCTAAGTCATGCCTACCAGCATGGGTGATCCCTGCCAGACACCCTGCTCCCAGGAAGATGAGCCACTGGTATCCAATCCAGTGCAAGACAAGCAAAAGCCAACCAAATGAGTTTTGTCCATCCCATCCTGTCCCGTCCCACGTGTTGTGTCCCCTCCGCTACTCCCAACTTTAATCCACCTCCAAAATATCCCCCAACCATTGACAGGCCAGGCTCAGAGGGTTGCTGCCTGCCTGCTTCACTTTACCATGTGAAAAGGAAAAAGCATAAAGCACATGGAGGAGAGGCTGCGGAGGGGCATGAGGTGCTTTCAGGCTCCCCCCAGGCAAGACCCAAGGGTGAGCAGTCCTGAGTTAAAAGCAGAGCTGTGCCCGGGATTTTGGTTTCACTGCAGGGTGGTTTGCCAAGGCCACCCATGGTCCCTGCCAATGCTCGTCCTTGTCCTCAGCACACATCTCCTCCAGGATTGCTTACACTGACTTTTCCCTTTTCTGGTTGAAAAAAAAGGGAAATCCATCTCTTTCTGCCCTGCAGACCTCTGCAGTTTCCTCACGTTTATGAGGATTTGGGACAGAGGCAGATATCCTTTATTAACAGGTATAACCCAATAGGTTTCCCCAGCGTGGACAATTTGGAGAGCTGACATTTGCATAATTTTAATGAAATACTGAATCAGAGCCCTGAGGCTGATCACTGTTACAGGTGAAAGGAAACCACTTCCACGTGGGTGGGAAAATTGAATGCACAAAGAAGCTGTGCTGAGGCCTGTGCCCACCACTGCCCGGCCGGGCACCCGGGTGGCTGTGTTTGAGGGAAGAGAGAGTTTGGTGGGGGGACTGGTTGGTGCAGCCACTGCCTCCAAAGAGCAACCTGAATACAAAAGCAAGAAAACTCCTTTCCTGTTTTTACCCTTTCTTGGTATTTCTGCAAAACTGAACCCACAGCAGGCTTATTCTGGTGGCTATTCAATTCTGCCTGAAGGAAACCAGCATTTCCAGCACTTGCTGCTCCCTCCTGCTGAGCTGTAATCATTTACCTTGGGGCAGGAGGAGAAATGAGTCTTCTTTCATGCTCTCCAATCCCAGCTTCAGCACCTGGAAAGTGCAAGACAAGATATTGTCCCATCCCTAGCGTCCCCAACACCAAGCTGTTCTGGCCTTGCAGAAGCCCCTTGCTGTCTGTGGGGCAGCTAGCCAAGGAAACCCCAGCGTGCATTCATCAGGGGCTGGCTCAGCCCACTGTGGGATAGTCCTGGGATAGAAAAAACACTGCACCCCACAGAACTTGTCCTTTGTGCTTAAACCAACCTATGTACCGAGTGTTTTTCCAGCCCAACAGTGCAAGCCTCACACTTGGGCCCTGCCTGTCTTCACTCCCTCAGCTGGCATGGCTGGCTGGCTGGTGGCAGTGAACTGGCTGGTTGTGTGTTTCCCACAGCCCATCTCTAAACGCCTATGGTACTTCCTTGCTCTGGAGGTTGTCTGTACATGCTGGAAGGGACTTGGAGACATTTAGCTGGCCAGGCAGATCAGCGCACCCCGATAACGTGTCTGGCAATGCAAGGGGCTTGCTTTGCACAACAAGGAGGCTCCTCCTGCTCGGGAGCTCTGGGTCTGAACCCACCAGAGCACCTGGGAAGGCTGCATCTCATGGTCTCTATGCTCTCCATAAACGTTAGGGCAAAGACACTGTCCCTTGGCATCAGGAGGCATGCTCTGCAAGCAGAGCTAATATCTTTTATTACACCATCAGACTCAGGCAGGAGAAAAAAGCTGGCAAGTTTTGGGGCTTGCAGGCATCTCTCTTTTTTCTGAGTGTATCATTTGGTCTAATAAAAGACATGACCCCTCCCTGCAAATCTTGCCTCTCCTCTGTCCTTAGACCATGGCAATAGCCTACTTGGAGCCACGTGCTTCTTCACAGAAAAGTAGTGGCAAATAAGAAAATGGTGGGCAAACACACCTCCTGATTGCCCCAGAGAGACGGAGGGAAAACACCAATGTGAGTAATTAAAAATGAATAAAATCTCACTTGTCTGTGTCTTCCCCACTGCTTCTAGGGGGAGATGGCAGCAGAGGAGAGGGGCATTGGCTGTGCTCCGAGCCTGCTTTTGTTCTGAAGGCCTCCAACAACAACTGGGGTTTATTTTTGTCTATAATTATGACTCCAGTCCTGCTCTGAACTAAGGAGTGTTAAGCCCAAACAACTGCTATGTCCTTGCTCAAGACTGCAGTGTTTTGTTCTCGTTGACTCATATCACTGCCAAGCAGATATTGTTGTTGTTGTTTGAAGCCATGTAGTTAATGTTTGCTAGCTACCATTAGGCAGTAAGATGTACTTTTTAGTCGGCAACCTCTCCCCCTCCCACCTTTTTTAAGGGTATCACCAGCCCTGGGGGGTGATGGCTTGCAGCAGGGTGCCTGTGCTTGAGCAGCCTCTGCAATTCAAAGTGGTTTGCTGCGCTCATGGCTTCCCTCTCCTTACAGCTGATGGTTTTGTGGTGTGTGAGCTACATCCTCCCGCCAAACCCCAACCGCCCAGCTACCACGGCAAGTGGGCACAAACTGCGGCCCACCTCGCACGGCCCCAGGTTCTGCTGCCAACCCACCCAGCTCCTCCCACGGCCTGGCCCTGGCTAGCGGTTCACACAGGCAAACCAACCCTACCAGAGGTTATATACCCCAGGGCACATGTTAGCCTGTGCACAGCATTGCACACACTGCCTGAGGACCTGCTGTGATCTACGGCAAAGGGAAAAAGGCCATGGAAATAGCTGGTTAAAATGGTCAAACTCTGGTTTTACCCCTGTGCTCCCTCTTACTATGTGGTGCTCTCCTCAGAAATTTCTCCCAGCGTATTTTCCTGACCATTGCCACAGAAAATAGGATTAGCTTATGAGGAAAATTAGCTTGCAAGGAGCTAATTTGTATGGTGGCTTGGGCTTCAAACACATGTAGCATGGAAGGCCCCTTGGGCTGGACAAATCATCCCTTTGTCACCCAAACTTTGCTGGAGAAATCAGTTCAGATGATTAAGATTTCAAGTCAGCTAAGCATTTGTCAGAGTAATTAATACTTCACTTGAACGAACAGACATTTGCCCCCTTCAGCAAGATAGCTTTGGATCAGGACAGTGTTTACTAGAGACTCATCTTCCCATACCCACTGAAATTGAAGTGCAGTCAAACGTTGTCTTCTAAAAGAAACACGTTTGTCACTTGAATGTGTTGTCAACGCGTGACATTAGTGCTTCTCCTTGTTCACATGAGAACTATTAAGTAAATTACTGCTAATTAAAATCATTTTCTAGACAAAGAAGCTTGTTAGATTTCGTGTGCTCAGGTGAGGCTCAGAAATGACACAAAATGAAACCTGAAGCACAGGAGGAGGGAGAACAGCCTGTTGGGAGAGGGAACCTGGAGGGAGACAATGCCAAGCAGGGGCTGGAGCAATGACACCCTCCAACTGCCTCACACAGAGGAGCTTTGCAGTGTCCCTACAGAGATACTGGGGGGGAAACATCACTCACCTTTAACTGAGATCATTTTCCCCTGCATCACCACAAACCCACAGCCCACAGAGATGTGACACACGGTGCCTCAGCCCCTCTCCCCCTGAATTTGTGGATTTCCCAGGAGGAAGGCTGGGGAAAGCCTCCAGACCTTGTTCCTGCTTTTTGACCGGCTGCTAAAGGGACTACTGTGTTTTTTGGAAGGTTGATAAAGGTATTTTTACAGTGCCAGGGAATGTTTTCCCATTTGCTAGCTGGACACAGCCCTTCTGAAGCTCGCTAGTGCCTCTGAGCACATCTGGATCTGATTTCTGCCTGGGAGTTATATGCAAATATTAAAATAAAAATAGAGGCTTTTGCTGCAGTCCCGTATGTTTGCTGGAAAGCTCTCAGACAAAGCAGGTTGAATACTGGAATTTTTCCAGCAGCGCTTTCAGCACTTTCCTGACATGAAAGTGATGTGAAGAAAAGTATTTTCAAGGACACTTGAGCAAAGTGCATCAGTCTGTGTCATCTTTCCAGTTGAAATTCCCCAAACAGAATAATTTAAGATCTCTTTTTTTTTCTTGCACAGCTTGATGACTGTCAGAAGTCTCTCCACATCAGCTTTGCAGAGGGTTGTGGGTTTTCTCCCAAAAGTATGTATATAAAACAGGCCAGATCATGTTCAGATCACACTGACCTCTAGAAGAATAAATGCTTGTTTTGCAGGGGTTTTGGTTTTTTGTGCCACAAAATAAGAAACAAGCACTAAAGAGAAATGTAATACAGAGGGATCAGCAACCTGAAGGGAAAGCAGGAAAGATCACTGATGTGACATTCAGAAAACAGATTCTGACTGAAGACTACAGAGCAGCTGCTGCAGCACCTGCATTTGCATACCACCACAAATTAAAATTGAGAAAACCCCAACCCTGAAGCTGTCACCCCCTCTCAGTTTCCGGAGCACGGCCTCAACGCTTCCTCTGTGCTTGGAGAAAGCGATTGCATGATATGGCTTGTGACAGGAGGACAAAGTTTTAGCTGCCTCAAGCTACCCTCACCTCCTCCTCTGCATCAGGCACTGCCAATGAGTTGCTGATATTTGATGGGCATAAGCTGCAAATCTCCCCCTCTGTGCCACACCCCCCCCCCCCCCCCCCCCCCCCCCCCCCCCCCCCCCCCCAGGTGATGTTTCTGAACAGCATTGGTGATGTGAGAGGCTAGAAACATGGATCTGAGGAGGGGGGTGTGTTCCCAAGAGGACCCTTCTGTCTCCTCATGGTTGTCCAGGATCAGGATCAAACATTTTTTTCTCTCCAGCTACACAAAAGCACAGTTTTATTAGTAATATAATAGTCGGTTTCTCTATTTTACTGTTACCTGCTTGCAGTTCTCAACTGCTGTACCCTGCTTGGCAGAGGGGCTGCTGCACCCTCAGCCCTGCAGCCTCTCACTGAAGCCCAGAAGGAAGGAGCTGTTTATTCATTGATATGTCATATACAGTCATATGTGGAGAGCCAGACCTCAGCCCAAGTCAGGACCAGATGCACCAAGTCAGGACCAGATGCACCAAGACATCTTCGGAAGCAACTCCTGCACCATAGAAACTAGTCTGTGCAGACCAGCCAGCCAAAGCATTAGGGGCAGCAAAGTTTTGGGAGGGTGCATCTCCATTTTGCAGCTTCAGAGTTTATATAACTCCCTGCAGAGAACATGGGAAATGTTTGGCAAGGCTGGGGTTTGAATTAATGTTGCTTGAACCCTGCTCCAACTTCAGCACAAAGTGATGATGAAGACAGAAATAAAACCCACCTGGCTTTGCCTGGTGCTGTTGCCCACCACAGCACACCTCTGGGCACCAGCATCAGGTGCTGGGTGGCACCGTGGCAGGAGAGCAAGTACCCAGCCATGTGTACAGCACTGGCAATGGCAAAGCAATAAATCTCTTGAGACATAAATTACCATTCATGGTCATAAAATGAGAAGAGTCAGCCATAAAATAAAGAGCTCTTATTTATGTGGATGTGTCTCAAGCAGAGCTTTCCACTGCCTGCAAATCAGAGCATATGGATGCTTTAAACCCCCAGCTGGGTATGGAGAGATACCATTTAAGGTAACTATAGGATGCTGTTTCTAGAGCAGAATTTGTCTAGTGGTGGTTTGGCCCCTGTTGCTCACCTGACATGGGGCAACAGCTACCTAGACACCCATATGGGTGACAACAATCACTCTTTTGTCAAAGTCTCCTCTGTGGGAAGATCCATGTTGTTGGGATGGGACAGCCCATGAAGGCTGGTCCCAGCCTGGTTTTGACCTGTTGCTAGTGTGTGTGTTGGAGAGACCTACAGCCACCAAAGGAGGGTGTCCCAGGTGTTCAGGTCCTGCACATGGGCTGGGGCAATCCCAAGCACAACTACAGGCTGGGTGGAGAATGGATTGAGAGCAGCCCTGAGGAGAAGGGCTTAGGGGTGATAGTTGAATAAAAGCTCAACATGAGCCAGCAATGTGTGCATGCAGCCCAGAAAGCCAACCGTGTCCCAGGGTGCATCAAAAATGGGTCAATGGAGGTGATTCTGCCCCTCTATTCCACTCTGGTGAGACCCCACCTAGAGTACTGTGTCCAGCTCTGGGGCCCCCAACATAAGGACATGGAGCTACTGGAGCAAGCCCAGAGGAGGGCTGTAAAGATCATCAGAGGGCTGGAGCACCTCTCCAGTGAAGACTGGCTAGGAGACTTGCGCTTGTTCATCCTGGAGAAGAGAAGGCTCTGGGGAGACCTTCCAGTACCTCAAGGGGCCTACAAGAAAGATGGAGAGAGACTGTTTACAAGGGCAGCTACTGACAGGATAAGGGGTAATGAGTTTAAACTAAAAGAGGGGAGATTTAGATTAGGCATTGGTAAGAAATTCTTTACTGTGAGGGTGGTGAGGAAGTGGAAGAGGTTACACTGTTCAAGTCCAGGTTGGATGGGGCTTTGGGCAACCTGGTCTAGTGGAGGGTGTCCCTGCCCATGGCAGGGGGGTTCGAACTAGATGATCTTTGAGGTCCCTCCTAACTCAAACCATTCTATAACTGTACAACCCTGTGCCTCAGAACTACTCAGCCTTTGTGTCACCGTCCTGAAGGCACCAGTCTGACCATTTGCTCTGAGCCACCTCTGTGGCATCCGTAGGCTCGGCTGCAGTACCAAACACAGCCAGTGAGAGTGGCCAGTGCAGCTTCATTCATCTTGTTCCTACATGCAGAAGAGCAGCCCAAAGCCTCCATACATCACATTTTTGTAGCTACTTCTCCTCCGGTGTTTCCAGCTTGACTGCACAAAGCAATTTACATCAGGTCTCTACTGCTCCTGCAGGATGGGGTCTCTGAGGGAGGCCTGCAGTCACCAGGGAACTTTGCTTTGCTGGTTTTGGGGGCTACAGCCTTGCAACAAGCCTTTCCTGCATGCCAGGCTTTAACAGGCTCTTTGTATTAAGATGGAATTGTATTTTAGGCTGTTGCTAACTGATGCAGTAAGCAAAATTATTGAAACATCTACACTGGATTATTTTTCTACCCAGGCCTAATAAGACTCTGCAGTTATGAGGCCTGAGCAACACCCTGCAATATGCATCTTGCAAAGAAGTCACTTACACAGTCTGCACAGCCGCCAGTACCAAGCATGTCATCAGCCCAACCTCTAGCTGAGGAAAGTCTCTCTCCCACCACAGTTTTAGTTTGGCATCTGAGGAGGAATGTTTTTATGCTATAGCTTTCAAGCCTGGTTCAACTTAACGTTTTGTTTTTAACTCTCTCTCTCTCAGATGCTGAAATCCACTGAGGTTTCCAGCCTGGGTTTTTGCAGAATGACCCTTGCGATCCCACCCTCATCTTTTTCCTCCCTCTCACTGATGGGGGAGGCAAAGTATTGGGCTTGCCTGCCCTTTCTCCTGCAGCTCCCACCCAACCAGGGAAGTTTAGCCACAACTTCGAGGAAAATCAGAAAGGCCCCAGGTAGATTTTCTTCATTAAGTCTAGTTCTAAATAGGGTGTGGAGCTGAGCTGCCATCTGGACCTCCTGCTGCCTAGCCAGGAGCTGCCTCTCCTGGGTTTCATCTTCAGGGCCTACAGACCTGATGCTCATAGCCACAGCAGCAATATTGGAATGGAACTGGACCAGATTTGCCTCTTTATTCATGTGATGCCATGTTTAGCCAAAATGAAGACCCACTGGGCAGCTTTGGTGGGATGCCTAGACTCACACCCCTCATTTCTTCTTCCCTGAAGTGAGGATAAGGTTTGCTGCTGCCTGGATGAAGGGCTGGGTTGGGCACAGTGTCGGGCTGCACACTGAAGTGCACTGAAACAGACTTCAAGTTCTCTCCTCGCAGGGCACTAGGGCTTTAAATATTCATCCCATTTCTCCTATTGCGTATTCAGTACCTTTACATGCAACAGCTACATTCAGTGCAGCCTAAAATGTCTCTTTAAAAGGTGTGGGATCCGTCAGTTTAATCTGGTTAAAAATAAAAGGACTAAAAATGGCATTTTTGAAGCAGCTGCAGCAAAATGTACAACGCATCATCTGCTCTGCACCAACGCTGCCTCTGCTAGTACTGTTCTTTCCTTGGTAGTGAGTCCATGCAGTGAGCAGCGTGCCCACGTTGACTGTTAGCTAGCTCTCTACTTGTCAGAGGCAATGGATCATCAATGGCTTTTCTAAAATTGACTCAGGCTATTAAAGGAAGGGCAGAGGCAGAGAGGAATGAGAAAGTGACAAGCCGGTGACTTGTTCATTCAGCTCCTCTTTCACTACAAATAAAATGTGTAACTGAACTTAAAAAGGAACTGCTGAGGCTTGTAGAGACAAATAATGAATCACCCAAGGAGACAAGTATCCAGACACAAACTTTCAGGAGAATTAGTATCTCCTGTTGTCACTGGGTTATCTCCAATCCCAACCATACCAGGGTTGTGTTCCAAGGATGGCCCTTACCCTAAAGAGTTTGCAATATAAGTAGGAAAATTGGATGGGGAGTGGGGAGATGCCCACATCGGCTTTTCCTTGCTCTGCCTGCACACCGACTCTGATGTTGGCAGGCTACTCTGCTCCACAAAGCAAGCAGAGCCCCTGCACCCGGCTCTGTGCAGTGGCTAACAAGCCAGGCGTCTCAGCAATGCTGGGAGCAACAGGGCCACGCTGCCTGCATAAAGGGTGCTGGCATCCCTGGGGAAGCAGACCCACAAGGTCGGATTGCCACTGGCTTTGGCTCACTGTGTACAGGGAATGGCAGCTCCCCAGGAAGTCTGGCACTTGGGAGGAACAGAAGAGATGTTTTATTCCTGCCTGGCTCCTTGCGAATGCGTGAGCTCTCTGCTCAGCCATGAAGGTCGCTTGTGCCACAAAGAGGCAAAATATTGCAGGCAACATTCTGCAGAAATGATAAGCTGCCCTGTTAAATTAAAACCACTTCTGTTTCCTTGTTTCTCGCTCACCTCTGACTTGAAGCACTTACTGCCTGAGCTGCTTGGGGTTTGCAGTCAGGAGTTCCTGCCGCAGGCCTCATCCACCCCTTCCTTCCCACCGGCCTCTCACTCACCCTCCCCAAGCCCTCCTGCCTGTTGCCTCCTTCTCAGCAGTTATTTATCTATCAAAGCGCAAGCTGAGTTGCTAAAGGACATTGAATAAATATTAATGCTACAATATGTTCTGGCCCTTAAAGGCTCCAATCTGCAGCCTTCATTTACACGAAGGCAGTGGGAGTGAGTCGTCATGTGTCTGGGGGCTGTGGGAGTGGGCCCAGTGAATGAGAGTGTCCCACTCTCGTCGCTGTTCAGAGGTGCAAAAAGGCACTTAGCAATTGGCCAGATGTGGTTTGCTGAGGCTCATCAGCGCTAAGGAAGAGCATAAATAAATTATCTCAAAGGTGGGTCAGGCTGCACAGTGTGTCTTAGTCAAGGGCTGAGAGCATGGAAGCAGTAGCTGAGAGGATCATATAAACTATACTATGCGGTATGCTAGAGTATAGGGTATATTTATCTGACAGTAAATTCAAGAGGGTGAAGAGGCTGTGAGGGGGTGGCAGGGAAGAGCTCTGCCTGTGCGTGTGAGGGGGGAAAAGTGCCTGCGTACTCACTCTTGTTCCTTTTTGTCACATCATTTATTCATCACAAAGTGCTCTTTAGTGTCTGTTTCTTATTTTATGGCACCTTCAAACCATTTAAGTAATCCTCATTTCCAGTTGTAAGGTGCTGAGGAACTGGAGGTGCATGCAGCACCATGCACCAAGTGCGGTATCCTGCTGGAGACACACTCTTGGGTAGGGAAGGAACTTCTTCACACTTGGTCCTTACATCTCCCTGTGCTGGTGCCTCAGAGCACTATCTCCATGAATGTCCCAGTGGTACACCCCTCACCACCCTCCTGCAAAATGGCCTGATACCCCCATGGCTGGGACTGTGGTCTGTCTTGGGCAACCAGCTTGTGCAGGTAGGCTGGGCTCCAGAGTTTGACACATAGCTTTGCACTCCCACATCTGTGCCCTGAGATCAAGACATCACTGATCCAGAGGCCAGGATAGAATCATAGTTTGGGTTGGAAGGGACCTTTAAAGGTCATCTAGTCCAACCACCAAGCAATGAAGATGCTCCCAATCACACCAGATCCCCTGATCATACAAGAGTGCATAAACTCTAACACCAGAATTAGCCAATAGTTTCATATTTCTTCAGCAGAGACCCATTTCTGAAGCCACAGAAGACAAAAAGAACCCCACACTGTAATGCTTTGAGGGTAGTGGTACATATCTATATGATATAAGGATGCATTCCTTCCTGATCCCAGCTGGCAATTACATTGTAGAGATAAAAACACATCAGGCTTTTGTTATCATGAGACTATGAAGGAACTTGGGAAAATATACCAGGTACTTTGTAGACTTAGAAAATGCATTCCTTGGTTGAAATGCTAATCAATGCAACTTATGGGTTGGTATTAATCACAGGGAATTGGCTACTCTCTGTGCAAGTTTTCATTTAATTACTAAGCATTATGTTTCAAAACCTAAGTTCTTGGGTGGCTTTTCTGCCCTAAGTGGATCTGAGTCACTGTCGATGGCAGGCAAGGAAAGCAAGAATATGGAAGAGCATTTAGCATAGAGTTCTCCTTCTCTAAGGGGAAAAAAAATGTACTGCAAAACCAGGCAAAATAGCTTTCACAGAATGAACTGGTCTCCACCAGAGAAGAACTTCAGGAATGTGGGCCTGGTGAAAA
>VZTU01000118.1:305-29583 GCA_013400835.1 Zapornia atra | reverse complement strand
AAAAAAAAAAAAAGAGACTTGTTCCCCAGGCCCAAGCCACAGGAAGAGAAACTTTTATGTTCGTAATGTGTGTAGTTTTTAGACCCATCATCAACATTTAAAAATATGCAATTGGTGCTATCTATATAAATGCATACATAAATAGTGACGTTTGAAACATATTCTACAGTAGCATTTCACAAAATGCCAATTTTCTCATGCTGACTGCCGTGCAATTCTGCCTAAACAGCTCCTTCCCAGCTCTTGAAGAGATTTCGTATTATCTATAGCTCATTACTTGATACATTCTTTTCCTGAAGCATTTGGTCCATCCTCAGTTTCAACACCTTTTTCCCCCCCCACAATTTCATAGATTCTTTAGCTGGTGCCGGGAAGAAAAAAACCCTACTCAGAACGGCAGACAAATTGCCATCAGTTAACGATCCCTATGCCAAGGGACATTTTTAGCATGGAGTTGTCACTGTGAAAGTAGGAACTATCTACTAGCTATCCCACATAATGATTTTTGTTAGAAAAAGGAAAAAGGCCAAAATGTGGCTAAGCAGCAAATATATTATAAAAACAAAGTATGAAAGCAATTTAGCGCAGAATCCTGACTGGCACACACATTCTCCTCCCAGCCTCCGTTTTGAATTTAACTCTGTATTGGCAGCTGTGGAAACAGCCAGGTGAAGTCAGAGATGCTGCACACAAAAAACTGGGGAGTCAAAACAGAATGAAATACAGGCCCCAGATCCCAGGATTACTATAGCTTTATTGTTTAATTGACAGCTGCTTCATCCCAGAAGAATTATTTTTCTATTAGAATGAAGTTGAAAGTAAAATTGCCCATAAATACACTGTGAAAAATACTCCAACCTCATCTCATTCAACTTGATGCAATACTTTTTTTTTTTCTTTCAATCAAACCTGTATAAACATACTTTTTTAAAGTTGTCTGGATAAGTCAAAAGTATTCCCTGGCTGAAAGGAAGTGAGAGCATGAGCAATTCTCCATAAGCCCTGTACCAGTACAAAGAGGTAGAGACACGCACCCTCAATAAACCAAGTAGCTCCACCAACCAGAGGAGGACATACACACCCGCTTCTCTCAGCCACACCTTGAATCTGAACCTTGATCAGTACTCTCCAAGTGCTTTTCCAATGAGCAGGACAGTAGACAAAAGGAGGTCACTAATAGCGCTGCCTTTTGCTCATCGTTTTCCATTCTGCAAATGTAGCCGTTTAATCTCCTGCAGACCCCAACAACAAACAATGCAGGAGGGCAGATTGCCCTTGTAAAACTCAACCGGTATGAAAAGATGCAAACATCAAATATAGTCGCTGACTGACAGGTTAATTTATATTCCAGCAAGGGCCAGGAGGGATTAAAGCTGGGTCCCTTCTACAATGTTCACACACAGTGGTGAGAAACCCTCCAAACTGACCCTTTGCTGTCAATGCCAGAGGCGGCTTTCCTAAAGAGATGATCAGACACAGAACAGGGGTCGGTGTGTTTTCCCTCTCTCTTTTCTTTTTTAAGCCAGGAAACACTTTTTGTTTATGCCCTTTACATTTTCTTCCCCTACTCTGTTAGGTTTTCAGTTTCAAAACAAACTGGTTTGCATGCTTAGTTTGTCTGGGTGGTTAAAGGGGACTGAGAAATACTGCCTTACTCTGTGAGCTTGCAAGAGACCCTGCAGCCAGCACCATGGCTCTCCACATGCTCGAATCAATTCCCCTTCACACTTGCAGCAAGATCCAGACCAGGGCACTGATGGTAAATGGACTTTGGACAGACCGGGTAGCAGGAAGAGCTCTGCTTTCTCCCCAGCAGCATATCCATTAGAAATGCTGTGCAGGGGAACGTACATCCAAGGCAAACCAGAGATCCTGAACTTGGGATGTGATTCCCAATGAGCAGAAGCCAATTTGGGGGGTGAGCCCTGTCTCTGCTGGGTTAAAGAAAGAAGCGGCTGGAGGTCGGCTCAGCGCTGTGCCCTTGCGGGGAAGGCAGATGGGGCAAGGCAATCTGCAACTGGAGCAAGAACCTCGTGCCACGGGGTTAAAATGCTGCTTCTATCTAGAGCAGGGAATGGGGAAAAAATCTCAGCAGACAAGAATGTCTAAAAAAGAAAAGGGAGGAAAAGAAAGCTACCCTAGCATGAACCACCCCCAGGCTTTGCTCTCCTCATACTATTGAATGTTTCAATATTTAGCTTGTTAGCTACCAGGCTGCTAACTGCACCTTCCTTTGCTGGGCAATGGAAGACCTAGTCGAACCTAATTTACTCCCATTGTTACATACAGCACTGATTCATTATCAGTTTCATGCAAGACAACAAAATTTTATTTTAAATGAAAATTTATAAAGATAATTTCTCAGTTTTCCTCAAAAAACCCTGTGGTTCATAGGCTGGTGGGCTTAGCTGAGAGGTCAGGAAGGGGACCAAGAAAAATCAGAATTTATTGTATGCTTGTCTAAGCTTTTAATTGAGAGCACACAAGCCTTTCAGAGTGAATTTGGTTTTCATTTTACCCCAAACCACTCTAAAGGTTGCTGTGACACAAAAAAGCGTGTGGTTCAGCTTCCCCAGCATTCATTCATTGGTTATAAAATAGAATATGTGGAAATCTTTAAGAGTGCAAAGCCTAAAGAAACTTCTGTCCTGCAGCATTATCTGTTTGCACACAGCCTGCAACGTAAAGCGATGGAAAGCACTAACGCCTTCATCAACCAGAAGCGCCAATTTGTTGTTACACCCCTAGCAATATTTCTCAGAAGCAAAGTGGGGGAAGAGAGGAACAAAAGGTTTAAAGGTTTAATGATTTCTACCCACAGCACAGTCCAAGCTTGATCCATTATGCCCAGAAGCAAACAAATGATGCCACTGCAACAAGTCCACTAAGAGCCTCTGGAGCCATCACCAAAGCAGTTGGTCTCAAACAACAATGGCAGGTACCGGGGAAGGGGAAGGGCAAGGGCAAGGGCAAGGGCAAGGGCAAGGGCAAGGGCAAGGGCAAGGGCAAGGGCAAGGGCAAGGGCAAGGGCAAGGCATTTCACTGGGACTGCTGAAGCCTGCTCTGCCCGCTCCACTCCCTCCTTGTGCCCTGCCTGCTCTCCTGCTTCCGAGCTGTGCTGGGCTCAGGCACAAACCCCAACTGAGAAAGGAAGTGGCCGTCAAGCACTGAGCTGTTTAGGGCTACCTCCGGTTACCCTCCTTTAAGCTGTTCAAACACTAATAAATTACCCATTTACTTACACTACCCAGATGTTAGCATCTAGAAAAAGAGATTATTATTTGCAGAAGGTTTTGTTCCATCACAAGAATCCTGTAAATAATATATTGGGATCAGAAAACCAATACCACGTGGCAGCTTTTACACACACCAGCTCTGGGGGAAGAAAAGGGAAAAGGGATTCTTCCTGACCGCTGGTTAGAAGTTAAGAACTTGCACAGTGAGCTTATAGAAGAATCAACTATCCACTAGCATGCACACTGCTGGGATAAGGAGGTTACTTAACACAACACTACAGATGGAGAATGAGGGTGACAAGTAACCTCAAAGGTTGGTTTATTATTTTGATCTTGTTTCCATATATACATTATACTTCTATGCATATATTTATATGTGTGCATACGTATAAAAGGTGTGTTTATATTCTAGAATAAACTATAATCTATTTTATATATTCATATATAAAACCCCACAAAAGATATTCAATTTTTATATATATAAACATGACATCCTAATATTTCTTTACTATTTTCCACAAAAATCCAAACAGACTAATTTTAGTAAACCCTAAAAACATAAGCAGCCTCAATCCCTACCTCTTGTTTTATTTTTCACATAAGATTTCTAAGAGTTCCAAGCAGTGTTTAAAGAGAACTCTGGGACTTTAATTGAAATGGCATGAGGTGCTGAACCTTTAACAACAGTGTCTTTCAAACCCTGTGTCCATTATGCACTGAAATGCCTATCAAAAAAAAACAAAGGTGGAAGAGGTTTTCAGCGTTCTCATTAAATTCTGACTTTTTCTCATGGTTCCTGTAATTGAGTTTCACTTACAGTTGTCATGAAGTTTTGTAGGGTAGACAAAACAGTGATTTGCTGGTAAATGTCAGTACATAGGGAGGGAAATAAATATTTGAGAAGTGCTCAGCTCACTTTCTTCAAACATCAGGGAGAAAGACAAAGAATGCAACTCAAGCACTGTACAATTCAAGAAGGAGCAGTTTTACAAGGAAAACTTTGATCTGGATGGCTGAGTATCACTGCAAGAAATCCAGTCTGCCTAGCGATCCCAGACAAGTTGTCATGAAATTACATGTCAGAGTTCACTATGAGAAGTCTGTTTGAATCACAGCACTGTTAAAATATTTGATTTGGGCTTTTTACAACTTCACCTTCAAATATGGAGAGAAGAAAGATCTTATCCATAAAAAGGTACCCAGTAGAAGCAAGGGGGGTGAAACAGGATTACTAAAAGCAACGAGGTGTTGATTACAGGTGGAGTAAGAGCAAACTCCTGAAAAGAGCTCCAAACAGGGCTGGGCTGTGTGTTTCTTTTGGGGTTTGGGTTTTTTGTTTTGCTTTGTTTTAAGACACCTTGGTTTAGCAAGAGAGTTTGAGTGGACAGAAATAGTCCAAGTACTTGCACTGACAAGTCTCTGGGGTGAGACCCCTATGCTACCTCTGTACAGACAAAACAGAAGAAAGTAGCAGCAAACAGTGCCAGTGCCAGAGAATGGCCCAATATTTAGTTTGTCGATCTCTGTATTGTCTTGTTACATTGGTCATTATAACACCAGTGCCTCTCCTATTCATTACAGTCATTATCATATTGACTGGAAGGTCTTTGATCAGAGGAGCAGGGAACCGTGCTCAGACACACAAAGGACACTGGGCACTTGGCTGAGGAGTCAGGCAATGATAGCACCCCTGTAATTCACTGCACATTATTCACAGGAGAAACCTGAACCCACATTTCCTCTCATTTTTCTCACATTGCTATCTTGCACTTGTGTTAAAAATAATCTATCTGGTGTTCCCAGGTACAGCAAGCCTAGCTGTGTACAGCAAGCACAGCTTTGTAGGGTTTTGCTACATTTTACTGTACCTTTCCTGATACAGAAATATAAACCCGGATTGTGCGTGTTCAATACAGCCCCCAGCTGGTATGTTCTGCCTTCACCTGACATTCACCTGGAAGCTATTCTGGTCCTGGAGGTGGGAGTATTTCACAGGGTCTTTCCCTACTAATCACTGGCTCAAGTCCTTCCAATTGCCCCATAGCCCTGTGCTCTGGGACCAGTTTAAGCAAACCTGTTCCCTCATTGGTACTTACACCCTTCAAATATCTGAATACCCAGTCGTAATCCCAAAAGCAGGAAGATGGTCATACCGGTATCAGACAGGCAGCCAGAGTGAGGGAGCCCAGCAGTCAGGCTCACACACAGAGGCCTGGGGTTTTGGACTGATGCGCTAAACGTCACCATATCAAACAGAACTGGTCTTTGCTTTGAAATGCTACTGAAACGCAAAGCTTAAGTGCAAGAGGCCTCCAATTAACAGCAGAGAGCAGGGCTGAGCTCACATATTTAGTCCCTTGAGGGAAGTGAGCATACTTGCAGTCTGGGTTCCTTCCTACCCCAGCAGAGCGCACTATGGATGGAGAGGAGAGCCCTCACATGCCTGTGCCTCGGTTTCCTTGCTGTCCTGTCAGGAGAGCCACTTTTCTCTCTTGCTGCAGCTCACTGCAAGGACAGCTCCACTACTGCTGCAGCAGCATGCAGTGTGCTGCAGAAGCACCAAAGCCAAGCCAAGCCTGTCTTACAAGCAACAGCAGAGCCCCACAGGTGAGGCAGCTGGAGAAGGACAGTTGGTCCTGATACACAGCTCAGTGTCATGACATTAGGGCAGACGTACCCCATCATCTGCTCCGGTCAGGCACTGACTGGCAGCAACAAAATTCTCCTCTTCCCCACTCCAGTCACGCAAGGCCAACAGTGCCAATGCTGCCTGATCTTGGCTTGCCAAGTCACGATCCCCACAGAGCATCACTGTCCTGCAACTCCACATGGCACAGCAAGATACTTAAACATTGTTTTTCATTCTGTCTTACACCTTCCCCACTGACCACTGTCAGCCTCTCCTTCCAGCCAGACCCAGCTCTCTGCAGACATAAGGCTTCCCCCTCCTCAGTCAGGACTCAGCACCAGAAGAAACCAGGTAGCATGAAGAGAGGCCTCCAAGGCATTAGTGCAAGGCACTGCCTTTTTTAACGGCTCTGCTCATGGCAATACACTGCTTAGGAATGGGGACTTGGCCATCTCTACAGTGACAGGGATGGGAAAGATCTCGTATTTCTCTCACACTGTGCTAACTTCCCTCTGCTGTTTCCTCACCCCTCCTTCTGCTCCACTTGACACCATTTCACTCTTCTGTACCCCCACTCCCTGTGGCAGCCACACACAGCAACTAACCCAACCAACCCCTTCACTAGAGCCCAGCTAAAGCTGCCCAGAAACAGCGGCCAGTTAGGCACTCCACACTGCCCTGCCAACACACCTCGCAGAAACACCTGAGAAGGCAACCTCCATTTTGATGGCCTGTTCAGCTTAGCAAGCTTTTGCAGACAATGTGCTCGAGTTCTGTTTATATATTCATGACACCTAACAAGGAACTGTTAAAAAAAAACCCTCAACATACATTTGTCCACAAGAAAACACTCAATCTTTCTTTCTCATATGGATTCTTAGCAAGCAGAACTTGCTACAAGTGTCAAACTAGCGTTGCGCTTCCTCCACCCCACACAGGGCAGGTCGCAAAGCTGCAGGACTGCACATGGCATATTGCAGGTAGCAGCTACTTTCATACAGCTTTGGTCTCAGCACTCAGCACTATATACTGTATGGATTCCCTACTAGTCCCGTTCTCTTGCACAGCCCAGTTAGAATACACAACACCCACCAAAAAAAAAAAAAGATCATTTTCTTAAACTGCACATAGAAGAGCCCTCCCTTTAAAGCGTGATTCTTCCTCTCTGAAGGAGAGGCACATGTAGCAGGTTCCCTAGTGTCAGGTGTAGACTCAAGTGATGAGAGAAAAATACATAAATGTTTATTAAACCTTTGTTGCCATTCACACCACCAACTTTCACACCCCAGTGCCAAGCTGTTAACGAATTCCCATGCTGTTCCAGAAGACTTTTCACAGCTCCTGCCAGAAAAGGGAAGTTTCACGAGGGCAGCGCTCACTGGAAAAGTCTCTGCTCTCACCACCATCAACAAAAAACGTTCACAACCAGCTGTTTGTGGAATAAATGTATCCTACCCAAACTGTGTGGGAATGAAGAGCTTCTTCCAGTGAGGCAAGGAGACACCTTCGTGTATACCTCCTGATCCATATTTGTGTCAAGATTATTTATACTAAGACTACTCAATTTACCTAATGACCAGGTCTAAAAATTAGCCATGATAAGCTAAGTGACCATGAGCCAGTATGTGAAGGCTCCAGGCCAGGTGAGCATACAGGCTACGGCTCATATGCTCAGATATGGGGTCAGCTTGTCAGGGAGCTCTGCAGCTCTAGGCTGCTGCCCAGGCAGGAGCACAGCGACAAGGCCCCTTTGGGCAGACAGGCCCCTCGGGAAGGCAGCGCACCACCTACCCCTCTGTGCCATGTTTCTTCTCTGGCACCCAGACTCCGACGTGCTGCCGTACAGCTGGCAAGTGTGAGGCAGGGCCCTGCACGCAAGTCGCACACCGCCTGCTCGAGCCTCAGCGGGTGTGTGGAAGTGCCATGGTGAACTGCAGCGAAGGCGGTGTGAAATCGCACAGCAATTCTCTCTGGTGCCGCAACTCCTCTTTTCCCCCACAACTAGCTCTTTTATCTGCCACTGGAGACCCGGTTCTAAAAGGAGCAGGCAAAGGCGAGATGTTTCCCACAAGATGAAGCGAACATTGCTACTCCTCTCAGAGTCATCCAATACAAGGGGAGGGGGGAAATGAAACACTTTCCAAACGCAAAACGTGACAATTGTTGCATGCTACATTACAGTTTAGGCAGTCTTTACAATACTAAAGCTTTGACAAGCTCACATTTACTTTGTCCCTGGAGGTCATGGGGACACCTACTCATGTCAGTGTTTTGCACAGCACACTGCTCAAAGCTTTACCATCTTGAAAAATGCACCTGAGGATCTTCAACTTCTCATGCAGATCCTGTAATTCAGCTGCTCATAAAGCATAAAGAAGAACTAAGTGACTGTTTATCAATGTATATTGCTAAATGAAATCAATCCCAAGCACCAGAACAGAAGCAGACTTTTTCTACAACCAGAATAAATAAAGCAAAAAGCTTTTTTTCCTCCCTCTTTTTAATATCAGAAAATTGCATTCCCAAATAAATCCTCATATCAACAATTTAGCAGTATGCTTCTGTCAGCCCTAGTTGACAGATTACAGCCCAATATTCTATAAATTTCCTCATTAGACTGAGCAATCTCAGAGGTCTATTAGCACTTTCCCTGCCTGTACCTCATCTCTCAGCTTGCAGATGGCTAGCACAGAAGCACGATACTACAGAACATGCTGCATACTTCAGACATATCTTAAAATGAGCGTGACCTGCAGCATTTGCCCAGGATGCATAAAAGAGAATTGGTCCTTCAGTATGAAGGTAAATAAACTGACCAAGTAGGAGATTTGTTAGCTAAGAGACCTTTAAGGTTTCTTCTGTCATTTCTGAATATTGTACCATCTGATGTTTTCTAATAGGTGACTGCTGCCTAACAAAAAAGCTCAAGTATTTCCTTCTAGGCTAATTACAGTAATTGCAGATTGAACTTTTATTTTCTACACAAATTATTCGAGCAACACATCAAGTGAGACATTAGTACCTGAAGCCACTCATTGTCAAAGCCTGTAGTTCAAAAACACCGTGGCCGTTCCTCCCAGCACAGTGACTAATTTCCTTCGTGAGTCAATCTGTCTCTCCTCCTTGCTATTCTCACAACAGAGAGATGCTGCAAAAGCAAGGTTCCCCCAAGTGAGATGCTCAGCCAGTGTGGATCACTGCACTGAATGGCATGCCTCCTTGGAGCAGGTTTCTTGCAGAGCCCATTCCCCTTCGTAAGTGCCAAGAATCAAATCTTGGCCACCTAATGCAGCGTGTTCCACATGTTAGTTCGCAACACGTGGAGCAACTGTGTTAACTGAGATGGATAGTGCTGTCAAACAGGAAGCTGGCTCACCAGCATGGAAACAGTAGGATATGCTGACCTTTTACATTCAGAAAAAAAAGCGTCCCTAAAATGACACGAAACGTTTCATATTATAAAACAAAATAACTACCTTCTCCAAGAGCTTTTATTACTGAACTGTCTAAACAAACACATGTGCCTGAGTTCTGCCTGCATGCAGAACCTGAGCCTCCCTCACAGAGCAGAGGCTGACAGAGGAAATGAATCATTATCACCCTGCTTGGAAAGAAGTTTGTGGAAGGAAGGCTGCACTATTAACTACTGCCCGAACTCTGGGATTCACCGCCACTGCTGCTCCCTCTGTTTGCACGCTCGAACACCCAGCTATACAAAATAACTAAAACCAACTGATAAAATCCAAATCCCCAGGCAAAGCTTCTATTAAACTACTCTAAATGTGCACAGGTTTTATTGATGACATGGAGATGAAGCTGAAACTTAACGGGTTTCTCATCCAAAAGAATAAGCATTGAAATAACTTGTTCAGTAGGGAAAAGCCTCTTGAAAAGCAAAGTTCATTCTGGAACGCTTTTTCCCAACCCACCACCTCCTGTCCATCTCCCTCAAGATTAGGATTTAAGGTTTGGTTTTTTTCAAGCTGATATTTTGGATAAAGAAAGGAAAGATTTGTTTATTTAAAGATTTCACTGCTCCTGAAGAATCATCTCTAAGTAGAAGGGGCTGTAGAGCTTTACAAAGGGCTTTGCAGCAATATAGCAGGTAAATGAAAACAGAGAAATCACCCTGACTGTTTAGCACTACAACTACCGGCCATAAAGACAGTGTGTGTGTGTGTGTAGCCATTATATACAATGTATAATTTTAAAAATGAAAGACTATAACCTGCTGTTCAAAACAGCCCCCATACAAGGAGGAATGCCATCTAGCTGTAGACCTACAGGTTCTGTCCAGCTCTTCTGTGCTGATTTCCTTGAGGCAGGGACCTGCCTAGTGGTACAGAACAAATGTGCCATGGATGTGCTGACTGATCATTATCACCATATTTCACACTTCAGCAAGATCCAGCTAATGTCTTCTAGGCAGGCTAACAAGGTAGGGCTTGTTGTAAACCTAGTTTAAGATTAAGCAATCAACACAACTGATATAACCACATCCAAGGTTTGCCACCAACTTTCTGGCTTTCTCCTTACATTGAACAACCTCAGGTGCTGTCTTCTGTCAGTGAAGAGAAGAAGGAAAAGAACTTTACTGAATACCTTGTGCCTGAGCTGCAGAACTGTGGGAATACCCCAGAGCCAGGAGCGCTGTCTCCACCAGCTGGCTAAAGAGCACATCTTTGCGAACCAGAACGAACTCAGCATGCTCTTCTCGATTATCGTATTCAAGAGAGGCATCCGACTGCTCCACCACACAAAAGACTGGAATCATCAAACCTAGTTGAAAAAACAAAACAACAACAAAACCAACAAAACATCAATAAGAGAGGGACAAGAAGGGTGTCATACATCTCTGATTAAAGCTGTAAATTAAAACACCTCCTAGAAGGCTCATCTTAAGTGGAAATCTGCTTTTCTTCCCTGTGGGATAGCTTTTGTTTTCTTTCCAAGGGAAATACTGAAGTCTCATCACTTGACTCATTTAAAAACCACACTAAAAGCTCCAGAGAATACAATTCAGGAATGGAATCACAGTCAGCATGAGGACAAGCAAGATTTCCTAATAAGACCTTTTCAACAATGCAGTTTTCTACAGTTCAAGGAATGTCCCTATTCTTTCAGGTCAGAACTCCACCTTCAGCCATACAAAAACCTGACACAACTGCAGCTTCTGCTTCTCTCCACAGAGTGAACGTATGGAGGTATCATCAGAGACTAGTCCCAGCCACACTTCTTGGCTGGGATAGGTTTACTTGCACATTTTCAGACCATGGCCAGTCTTCTCACTGTGCAAGGAAAATATCCTTGGATTGATTTTGCTGGAAACGATAATCTCATGTTGGAAGCTGATGGTCACACAGACCCAGAGCAGCCAAGTGGCTGTTCTCCCGCTACATGTATGAAGAGACTGAGAATAGCCCTCTTCAAAAGAGGATCAATGATGAGGAGGAACCACAGAAGTGGAAAACTCAGGGGGTGGTCTGGATTCATTTTCGTTCTGTTTTATTGTAAATTTACTTTTGTGGTTACAGGATCAAGTCATCTATGGCAATAAATTGTGGAGCATGAACTTCAAGGGATTCAATGCTACAGTCGGTAGAGAAAGCAGCCAGCTTGCAGGAGACTGCCCAGTCGAAGCACATGCGTGGAGGGAAAAGGGAACAACAGGAACCCTACAGAACTGCACGGCCATGGCCATCGCCTGCCACAGGCCAGGCTGTAGTCACAGGCAAAGGAAGAACCATTAACTCCAGTCAGAGAAATTTATTACTGGTTATGTGCACTTTGTTAGCCCCTAAACTAGAAAATACTGGGGCAGAGACAAATCTCAGCCTAAAGCAGTTCTCCAAATGTGCTGTCTAAGGTTCGTAATACTGCCAGAAAGCTCACTTCTCACTCCTGCTCTTCAGAATGAAATACAACCATTTCCAGTAGATAGCAACTATGGAATGGAACTATTTGTGAAATCTCGGGCACAACCCACTCTATTCCTTCTTTAAGGAAAAAGAGGAGAAAGACACATTTCAGTTCTCCTTCCATACAAAGTCAGTTAAATGTCTTCAAGATCTACTACCAGTACCTTCAGTATCTACAAACTAAGAGTTAGTTATTTATCCCTTCAGAGTCATCACCCTGCCCTGAAATAGATAGTCACACCAGGAACAACTGCTAAGGGACTTAACTCCTCCTTGTCTTGAATTCGCAGAGACTAGATATACTTTAAAATATATTTTAGATACACAGTTCTCAATGACCTCTCTGGCATGGAGGGGGTCCTAGTTTGACATTCTATGTGCAGGCCAGCAGCAGCAACTAAAACCTGTGATGTCCAATTGATGTTTTTAATTTGTTGTTTTAAAACACGCCTTGATGTAATGTGTAAGTAGGTTATGGCATCACATTGATGCTGCTTCCTCTTCACTACTTGATTCTGGGTTAAATCAATGCATTTTGAAAGCTTAAGCAGCCAAATTCTAACATGGTGTTAAAAAAAAAAAACTCAGTGGAAAAAAATCTCTCGGTGCTTTCCTGAAAAGAGAGTGCCAGGATGATCCTGCAAAGGCTACAACTTCCTATCCAAGGCCAAAAAATGGGTCCTATTTGTCCATAAATGATTTAACTAGTTAAAACTAAATTTAACCTCCATAAGCAGCAAGGTTCCTCTCCTGTCGAATACACAGCGCACTGTGGAACTTTTGATGGCACTTTTTTTTTGTGTGTCTTAACAAAGGATTCAGATACTTGGCCAAATGCTGAGGCTTTAACATCGGTTGTGGCATTATGTGTTGGCAAGGCAGAAAATGTAGGTGAATGCAAACTGATGAGAGGGATGCCACGGTGTCCCTTATCCTCCGTCTGGTGCTTTCCTTGTCACACAACAGTTCTTCCACCTTTTCAGCACAGAACTTGCACCTATTCTCCACACTCGTTTACTGTCTCAGTATAAACAGGGTTTCAAATGCTGGAACTGATGCCGTAGATTACATTGCTTTATGGGTAGCACAAAGACTCTTGCCCATGACAACTTTCCCACCCCTTCCTGCTGTCCATGCTTGCAGGGACCCTGCTACAGAAACAGCTTTTGCAGAAACATCTCTGAACCCTGTGACCAAGCGTAACTGACGATAAAATGCTATTAGTACCTTCAAAAGCGTGATCAAAGGGCAGGTTACCACATCTGTCATGGCTAACCCATTCTCATGCCTCTCACTAGAGCGCCTGGAATCTTAGTAACAATCCTATTTTACTAAAATACAACAGTAATCTAACTTATTCCAAAGCAAATCCCACTCCAAGGAAGTTCCATCTGCTTTGCCCTCTATTTTGCAATGCAGAGTTAAGCTATGATGCCTCCAATAGATTTATTGCCTCAAACCTCTCTGTTTTCTGGTGTTATCTGAAAATAAATTAACATACTTCCAGCATGTTGATCAGAAGAAAAAAATTCTGCAGCCAAAAGTCAACATGCTCTTTACACACTGATATACACCATGTCTTGCTCCTAGATGGCTACATTACACCTCCAGCCCATTACAGGGTCCTTACAGAAAAGCAATGCAAGTTCATCACTGCTCATTGTCATTCCAGTTGAAGAACTTACAGCAATACTCAGAGCAGGAGACCAAGCATCCCTAATGAAGCTTCACACTGCAGCGCTACAGCAGTACAAACCAGCCTCACTCATAAATCCTGAAACTCCTCAGCTTCTTCCCTAATGCCCTATCAGGCACAGCTAATGTCATCCTCCTCCTCCAGCACCCACGCACAAAACAAAGCTTCTGAACTTCCGTGCATTCCTCTCCCAGCTTTAGACAGATGCCGCAGTGACTGATGCTCTACAGCTCATGGTAGGTGACATACGACACTGATTTTCACACACGGAAAAAACAAGGGGCAACCGGAGGGCTAAAAAGGAAACTGTTTCCTGAAAGGATGAACACAATGCTGGTATGCACACAAAATGTTAATAGCAATCACAGTTCATACAAAAGACTTTTTCTCCTTGATGTTAAAGATCTGCATGAAACGTTAGGGGAGCATAAAACGAGATCTACAGAAAGGCTTTTATAAGGACATCAACACACAGCGAGAATTCCTTCTAATCCACGGAAGAGAAGAGGGGGAACTGTTCCCACTATGACCCAGAAGCACAGAACGGTCGGCAGTGCCTGGTACCTTTGTATAACGTGTATTATTAAAACAAATCCGAAATGGGAATTAAGGTCTGCTGTTGCTTTTAAGGAGAAGCTGCAGTGTACAGAGGAGATCTCATAAACAGAAGAGTCTCAGCAGAAAATGAGCTAAGGGGCAGAGATATTAAGAAGAAATTAAATCTGTATCAAAGACCTGTGTTCAAACGCAGATTTTCCTTATCCTGGCCCATTTGAATCTGTAGTTTTATTTCACCAGGGAGCAATCTATTCTTAAAAAATGAAGAGAAACAGGTATTTCATTCAAGAAATGAAAATGCTGGTTACTCTGCTGCATAAAACATTCAATTTTTCTCAGAAAACTTGAAGCCATGTAGTATTATCAAACTGCAGCTGTGCAGCTCCCTGGAAAACATTTTCAGCTGTAAGATCTGCAGGTAGAAGCTGTAAATTTCTAAAGACCTGCTACAAGGACAAGCCAGAGCAGGTATTAAGAAATCCTGCAGCGTTTCTTTTGCTCATTCACAAATGCTTCTTTGCCCAAGCTGCATGCTGGAGAGCAAGTAACAAACGTGACGCTATCAGCACTGCATTTCTGTGCACCGGCCGCTTCCACATAACCACCGTGGGCTCGGCACCGAAAGCACGTGAAAAGGAAAGGATATAGAGAGATGGGGGAGGAGGTTAAACTATTTCAGCCACCCATTTCTCCAGCCATTAAACAAGGAGCAGGGCTTGTGTGTCCTAATAAGTATGATATGAAGATCAACCAATAAAAAGAGGCACCAATAAAATTCATGTCTTTTTAGATTAAAATCTGTTTCCATCAGCTCAAGTTTTGAGCCCTATCTAGGTGTTATTTAATTTTATCTAATTTGAACAATTTCCAAACATCAGCTTGATTAATTTCAACAGCATGGTGTTACGGAAAGATTTACTGTACAGGGGTTGTCTAGCAGGGAATTAATAAAGAAGCCAGTTCTTAGCCCTGAGTAACATGAGGTTTTAAGACTTCACAGATTTCTAGTGGGAATACTTCACAGCACAAGCATGTTTTCTTCTGGGAGTGAAACCCACCAAAATTATTAAAAACTGAGATCAAATGGTGGTGTCAAACCCAAAGGAAATCATTCTACAGTAGAGAGATTTTTATCAAATGAAGAAAGTGGAAAATAAAGTTTTTGTTGTTGCTGTTGTGCTTTGGGTTTTTAAGTTTTGTTGGTCGGTTGGTTGGTATTTTTTAAACAGAACACAGACACACAGAGAATAATCTCTGTCAAAGACAAAGCAAATTTCTATGGTTAGGAGTTCAGAAACCAGGACATTTATTTGAAAATTCATAAACTACTGAAAACTCTTCATTACTGAATGCAGAAAGCATTTCTCCTAGCAGAGACTGTAACGTGGGTCAGTCTCTAAGCGTGTCTTTCTGATACAGAAGGGAAAAAAAAAAAAGAGAAAAATCTAAACAGCAGGCAACAGAATCCACAGACGTTCAACCCCATGCACACCTCGAAACACTGAATTAACAGCCACCACAGTTGGAGTTCTAAGAAGAGACCCTTACCCTGTGACAGAAACTAGGAAGTTCAATTAGCAAAGCATGGGGCGCCTTGAGGAAATTATCTGGGTAAATATTCCATATATTTAACAATAAAGCATGCTTTCACAACTGGCAATAACCACAGGAAGCAATCAAACTACAAACATTTCCTAAACCTAATCTGCTTCTGGTTTTTCTTTAGGCAAGAGCCCTGGATCCAGCAAAGGCAGCAAGGGCAAAGCAGTCCATTTGTTTCTTTCTCTTTGTGCTGTAACAGACCTGACCTTACCCACACCAATGTGGTATTTAACTCTCCTCCCTTTCTCTTAAATAAACTTGAAAAAGGAACCCTCCTTGAGAAAACTATTTTAGAAGACAGAAATCAGCATCCATGCGGCACAGGAGAGGTTTGCCAGTTCTCCTCCTCACATCCTGCAGCTCTAATTGAAAAGGCAGAAACCAATTAAGTCTGACAGCTTTTGGTTACTCAGAAATACCTGCATTTCTGGCCATCCTGCATCCTAGTGCAACATAAATCCAGAATTTCTATTCTGAAGAACACTACCATCACCACCAAAAAAAAAAAAAAAAAGAAGAAAAAGTGAAGCTTCAAAGCTTCAGTGTGCCACTTCTTCAAATCGGTGTAAATTGCAACTCCTGATGCGATCGGAAATGAAAACCTACCATGTATGCTAAGAATCAAGAGGGTTTTATTCCAGACTCAACTAGCTGAGTCACAGTCATTCAGATCGTGAAAGACCTTTAAGATCACATACAACGAGAGAAGATAAATTCACAGTAAGATCAACTGCATTCCAAAAACAGGGTTTTTCTGTTATTTTGTGGCGTTTTTTTCCTAGGAGGAAGAATGCCAAATAGTATCTGAAAAAAGCAGGTCTTGATTCTGATCTCAGCACCCCTTTTATTGAAATGACAGCATAGCTGTAGCTGGTGGCAGCATGAGATCCACCCCAGAAAATCTTTGGGAGTCCAGCTGCGGGCTGGAGATACCGGATACACAACGACAGGCTGAAGAGGCACAGCCATACCCTTCCCACAGCGCCACGCAGACAGGGCTAGGCACATGCAAGAAGAATCAGGAGATGCCAGGCTCAGCCCATGCCCATGCAATTCAGCGATGAGGTGGAAGAGAGAGAGCAAGGGTTAGTCATGTCCATTAAGGCTCAGTTTCAAGCTACCCCATAAATTATAAATATAATTAAATCAGACAGAATATAAGCTGTTGGCACTTAACTTACTCACAATAAATGCTCGGTTTGGGTAAATGGACTGTGTTTCAGCCTTTTACGTATCACGCACCAGCTTACAACAGTCTCATTATGAGGCTGAGAATTCTTCCACTGTAAATCTTTTTTTACTGGGGACTGGAGGAATGACTTTGCAGTTGTTTGTCACCAACCACTCGGAACCATGCGAAGAAAGCTGTGTGTGCACCCTGACAGGAGGCCAGCGGGAAATCTCTCTCTCAAATACAGGAGACCGTATCAGGATCTTTGCCACTGTACAGTCCTAAGCAAAACAAAAGCGCCAAGCACCTCATTACAGCAAAAGGTTTTGTTTAAAAACAAGGACCTTACTTTCTGCTAATCCTCTGCTCTTCAATGGGTTCTAGACAAAATGTGAGGTATCGGATTTTGCATGTAACCAGTAACACGATGCTGTTAAACTCCTACTCTTCATGGGTTTACAAGCCCAATGCAAATCATTCGTTCCAGGATGCAATTTGGTAAAGAAGAGCTCAGTACACAGATTATTTTAATACAACGTTTGCCAAAGAAACAAAATCACGTTAAATAACATCACATTGTAGACTTTTTCTTCTTAGGAGGACCAGAGGAAGTAAAACTAAGGACAGTATCTTTCTCCTCCTCCTCATTTATTTTTTCTGGCTTTACATATTCAGTAAATCTGTAGGCAGGAAATGCATTTCTACATATTATATTTTAGCCAACGGTGAATGCAAAACACAAGATATTATTTACATCCTTCCTCAGCTTCCAGTCCTTTCTGTGGCTTCAGTCTCCTAAGCATCACAACTATCGCAGATATCAGGAAATTTTATAAAGAAGTCCCTAACATCTCTGCAGATCTCCCCTTTTGAAGCTTCTGACAGCTTAACTAGCCAAAGAATCCCCCTCCTAGCTGAAATAACAGCCTTACTGTTTAACACAAAATATTCTAGGCCACTATCCTGTCACAGAAACACATTATGAAATTCATAACTTGATTTGATAATACTTGAGTTTCTCAGAAAACAGTACAGAAGAAAAGCAGCATTCAGAGCATGTGCCAAGATGAACAAGAAACGTGAAGTATTTACCTCCAGTGCAGCCTCTCCCGCTCCGTGTCCAGAAGCGTTACCCACAGGAGACGAGGCCTTTTGCTAAGTGATCGGCTGTTTCTGGTAACTAACCTGCCATACTCAGCTAGTTGTATTAACTCAGCCTACACTTCAGATCTGTCACACTGGCCGGGTTCAAAGGGCAAGCCTGGGAGCAGCCACGGGGGCTCTGTGCCACCCGGTTAGCCCAGGGACAGCCGCGCAAGAGGCAGCCGGGAGGCAGAAGCAATTAAACAGGAGGATAAAGCACTTCCAGCCCTTCACCTAAACACGTGAAAAGCAAGAGTGATGATAACCCAAACCTCAAAACACGGGTTTAAGGGCACCCAAGTCGGAAGAGGGCATGTGGAGCTGCTCCGGCGGAAAGCTCAGCCTCCCTGGCCAGCCAGCTCCCCGGGGATGAGCAGGAGCACCTATGGCTGTACCAGTGACACACGTTCTGCCAGATACACTCTCAGCCTTTCCAGTTGACATCGAAAGGCAAAGGTGAAGACACTATAGCCACATTTTTCCTAAATAAAATGATTCAGTCATTTCAACTTGTTTCCCAGCTAAAAAAAAAAAAAAAAGAAAAAAAGAAAAAATACCCCACAGCAGTACTTTATAATGGGAACTAATGGAAAATACAGTCATTTAGCTCAAAACCAGTGAAGGAAACGCTTTCAAATTAAACTGGCATTTTTTAAAAAAAATCATCTTAAGCCATTAATTTCCTATAAGTTTTAGGTTCTGGTTTCTGTAACTTAAAAATAAGTTTAGGGTTCAGGAGGGGTTTTTGGTTTGGGGGACTGCTTTCTGTTGTTTGTCTCTCAACTACGTAACAAAACTCGCCTGAGGGGCTAAGAGTCTCTATGCCAAATTCCACCCGGAATTAATTTTAATGACCAACATTTTTAAATCCTAAAAACTGGAACCACTAATAAGCCCTTAACTTTGGTGGTGCTAGCAGATGCCACCATATTATGTAATTTTTAAAGCAAAAAAACATCTTCTAGCAAAAGCATTTTAATGAAGGTTCTATTAACTAGTCTCCTGGTACTGGGATAAGTCCCCTGGAATGCAACAGAAAAGCTTTCGTAGCTGGTTTGAGGTTTTACTTCTGGAGAAGAGCTGCGTACCACATTCAGGCCTGTTTTGGGACCTCCACTGGGACCCACCAGCAAGCTCTTTTCTCCTTCATGTCCATTCCTCTGTAAAACACCCCCTGGCAAGAAAAAGAAGAAACCGTATTGCCACTCCTTCACCTTACCAGATAAACGGCTGGAGGAAGGTCCAATGTAACTACCACACAATTGCTTCAAGCCCAACTGCAGGCTCCAGCCATAAGACAAGCTGAATGGATCTGTAACAGTTGTCCTTCCCTCATGTCTTTTAGATGCTGGCAGCATTAGAAAACCTCATTTCTAAGTGACAACATCAATAGACAGGGGAGAATTGGGTATGGGTGAAAGTTACAGGTACACACGCACTAGGACAAGCCACATAAAACACTGTCTCAGAATAAATGTCATCAAATTCAGTGGTTACTGGTGGGGTCCGTCACCCCCTTCACTCTCAGCGAGGGTTCAGCTACTGCTATGGCAACATCCATACTAGATGGGATTTTTCTGGTACAAGGGAATGACAGAAATCTTCATTGGATTTTCAGAGGGAGAATGAATGATGGAGAGAACCTTGATCAAGAAAGAGCAGCGGCCACCCTGTCATTCCCTCCTCTAGCAAGCAGCTAGCTTCTCTCTCTCCTCCCTTTTCAGCAGCCATGACACAGAGCCTCAAGACAGCCTGCACCCACAGCCCATTATGGGTCAGGAACCGGCACCTGTGGCTTGGTCTTTCCTTACAACTCCCATCTCCCACACCCCTGCAGGGAGAGAGCAACTTCCAAGTGGTGTTCTCTTGCATTCCTGCTTTTTTCAAGGCAAGAAGATCAAGACCTGTGGGGGAATCACTCCACATTTTCAAAAGACAAGATCACGCATTTGACAACTATCCATTTAAACATTATTCTTTCAGGAACATTTACTTTTATCAGACAGCGGGCCACATTAATCTCAGTTTTCATAACTACCATATCTTTATCAAACAAGTCTAGAGGTCCAGGAACAGGAGTTAACAGCTACATCCTCTTTCTTAGGTATGCACCTAATTTGTATAGCCATTAAGTGCTATTTTGGAGAGCGAGCAAAAGGACCTACCTACAGGCTGAGCTCATGTGTGGGAATTTGCCTGCGTGGAGTCAGCAATGCATGTTTCTGGGGCTCAACAGGCTGGATTGCTACAACATTACGTACACAGAGCTATACTGGAGAATCAGATACTTCTGCTAGTGCAAATGCATGTGCTTGCTGAGAGGTGTTAGCCAAAGAAAGCAGATTACATCTGCTCTCCAAAGGCTGAACTGGCTCCCGGTTCACTTCCGGATGCCATTCCAAATGTTGATTTACAAAGCTGTATGGTACACGACCAGAGCCAAGGCTACCGTAGAGAGGATCTCTCTTTCCACGTGTGGTATGGCAGAAAGGCCACTTCTGCTTACAGCTCTAGGACTCTGCTTCAGAGAAAATGGAGAGCCAGGTTCCCTCAGCTTCATGCCTTCATCTACAGTCGGGTCTGGGTCCCTTTCCAGAGGAACCCAGCTGCAGTATGCACCCAGCACAGGGCCCTTCTATCTACAGGGCTTTAACCAGAAGACTGAGACAGCGAGGTAGCTGAAACAGAACAGTCAGTCCCAGGTAGCAATCCATTAAGAGACCAATTGTTCTTACTGGCATACATGTTCACAGATCTAGAGGGTAAAAAAATGGAGGGGAAAAAAAAAAAAAAGGCAAAAAAGCATAAAGCAACACAGCACTTTAGTCTGAAAGAGCAATCCTTCTTCAATCCATGGCATTCTCTGAGCTCATCTATTTGGCAGGTCTGTATGACACCCTGTTCATATTAATATGATCAGGAAAGCTCAAACCAGTGTCAGAAATACGGCGTTCATTATTAAGCCAAACGCAGACATCCAGATAATGCCTAGCTGCACCATTTCTGCCAACCAGCATGCCTAGCTACTGCATCCCTGCTCAGAGCAGCCCGTGTGACGTCTACCATCCAGACTTCTAGGTTGAGCAACGAACTCAACTTTAAAAAAAAAAAAAAAAAAGGAAAAATAATAAAAAACCCCAAGCAGCCCACACTTCTGTTACTCTGCATTTTCTCCAAGTCTAAAAATTGGTAGAGTGTATGACAGGTCCACCTCATTTTTCTTAATGATGTTTTTATTATTCTTTCACTCAATTAAAACAGAAATGGATATTGCATCTTCTGACTGTATAATTGTTATTGTAATCTGTTTTCGATCACTGCTTGGGAAATGGGTCCAAAACAACATAAACTATCCACAGCCTCAGAATACAAGTCATTTTCTTTTACTACGATACTTAAAGAGACATCTATCATGTTGCTCTGCTAGCATGTTCGTATTATGGCAAAAAAGTTATTTGTAAGTTGGGAAAAGACATTACCAAAATCACCTTTTACTCCAAAGTATTGTATAACTCATAATTTATAACTACATTTCTTAATAACCATTCAAAATAATAAGGCTGGAAATTGTGCACATCTAATTTTAATATATAAATAATGGAGATGCATATAAACCAAAATATGCTCAAAATATGAATTTATATTACTTTCAAAAAATAGTCTGGTTATAGTTTTGAAAATGACATGCTTCATTTCCAATATCTGCCTGTCAGCTAAATTTATGACAAAACACTCTCTGTGAGCTTAGATTACCAGGATGGTAAATACTTCTGTGTGAGTTGCCTCACTTATCTGAAGTTTCTGTCCAAGCGCAGACAAAGTCAGCAACTTCTGGTGAGCGAAGTGTCGGCGATGCACAAGTAAAGACAGGCTAATCCAGCCACTTCTCAACGTTACACAAATAGAAATAGATCACCCGAGCGAGAGAGCAAGCGAGCGAGCCACAAGTAACCTTGTGGCTGTACGCAGCAATACAAATCATGGATTTTGAAACAAGAAACTCCCCTTCTGACACTTCTTGCCAGATTTAGTACTTTTGAAAAGGTTTGCTGTCAATAGAGTGTCTTTTCATCTCAGCGTGTGTCTTTGCAGAACAAATGAGGAGGGAGCATATTTAAGTGAGAGACATTTCTCCTGCACTCTGAAAATGCAGTGGGCGTACGGCTATCTCAAGAGATACAGCAGCTTCATATAAAACACAGTCTGACAGGTTATTTTTATTAATCTTTTTCTGAGCTTTCGTACCTTGCTGAGACCGCTACTAACGAGGTACAGTTGTGCTCAGATGGTTTAATATTACACGTTGTCTGGTACAAGGACACCAGTTAGAGAAAAATGCCTGAAAATTTTTACTATTAGCCAGGTGATTTTCTATTTAAAAACAAATCCCGTGCTTAAACTCTCACCTAGGGCTACCTGTCTCTTATTTTCAAGGTCTTTCTGCTCCCTTCACGCAGCTTCTACAAATAATGACAATCTTCTCTTTTTCCTAACATCGCTGTATATAACACCAATGATCATTCAGCATTTCCCAGGGAATTTTATATATATCTTGAGTTCAGATACAAGATTGCTGTCCTAGCACCCAGCTTACAACACTAGCAATGCAGGGCTCACACCCTGTCTTCTAAGCAATCCTGTAAATTATTTGTGCAGCCTTACTCCAAGTAGAAAAGCATCATGGAAAGAGGTTTTATGTAAGTCCTCAGACACTAGCAACATCAATGTTCACATCTTTAAAAATCAGAATAAGAATTACACTTTTAAAAAAATAAAAGAATAATAATCTTCCCAACATCATTTATGAGGGTTTCACAATGACAGCAGCCTTAAAATGGTAATGTTTGTAAATCTTTGGGGGATGTCAACAAAACTAGTAGAGGTATTCAAAAAGAAAAATAAACAAGCAAAACAAACAAAAAACCCCCGCTTAAAATACTAGTTTATGTTTCTCTAAAATAAAGGAAATAAAGCTGGAAATATAAAACGTTTTCCCCTTACTAATACTTGGATGGCTGCAAATGAAGCCAGGGGACAAAGTACGCACAACAGCTGCAATATGTGCTTTTGTACAGACTGTAGGAAGTCTGACAAAAATAATAATTCCTAACTATAGGCCTGTAACAACATGGACAACTCACTGCCTGAGAACATATCGCACATTAAAGCAGTCAACGCTTGCAAATGGTCACAAGAACCTCATCTAGATGGGCTAACAATTCCCATCGAATTAAACAGCAAGGCGTTTTTCTGGCTTTCGTACCACTGATCAATGTAAACTCATTTGTATGTCACCCCACAGCAGAGATGTCGCTGACGAGCATTCTCAACAAGTACCAAGCCTGGTGGAGGGCAATTTTTAACTTTTTTTTTTTTTTTAGGATGGCTAGAGGCTAGAAAACATTTCTCAAAAGCCATCAAATACTGCGCTGCCTCTCATCTGCTGTGACTGTTTCTTCCATCTGCGTTAGCGAGACCGACGCGTCTGACCCAGGAAATTTCGTACAGGAGGAACCAGTGATGAGACAATTTTTTCAGAGCTCAGACATCTCATCGGTTCCTTGTTCAACACAGCGGGCTGGTTTCAAAACCACTCTGAGCTTCCAAAGGAGAGGACGCTCCTTTGGTAGTTACAGAGTCTGGATCAGGCACAGGTTATCTTGAACAAACCCCCATCGTATCAATTCAAACGGTCAGGGTAATACTGAAAAACCAGGCCTTTAATCCTAAAACACAGCAGTAGTTACTAATTTAACTAAATTAAGATGAGGGATGGTAATTAAAGGCCTAACTTATCTATGCCTTGCAATTTGGGATTTGAAATAAAATCTTCCCGAGTTTTACAGATTTTCAGTTATTTTGAAAAGTTTAAAAATAAGATTTAAAAGCAGGTTGGGGAGTGCTCAATCACAAAAATAAGAATTTTCCTAAACAGGTCACACAGCTGTTTGGCAAATATAAATACATGACTGCACTAAAACTGCCTTCGCTTTACATCATCAGAGATGTCATAGTGTATTTCCATCTTCTGTGTCAATGCGAGTGACAAAAATCTTCCTGGCCCGAGTGTTTTACTTGAAGCTCCGAATCAGTGTTGTGGCCATTTTCCTCCCCATTCCACACTGACAGCTTTAAGGAAAACAGCAATAATGGAAAGTAACTGCAAAATCAAGCATTCAGACTAGCATCTCCATAAAAAGTATGACACTCAAAAACATGTAAAGCTATTTTAGAATAGGTGATGCCACCTGAAAGTCTGTGCTACAAACTACAGATTTTAAGTATGACATAGCTGTCTGTTGAAATGATGACTTGATTACAATTGCATTATGCCAGGATTTGGGGTTTTTTTCTACTTTTAAATCTAGATAAAACATTCAGTACAGTAAAATAATTCAAATAGAATGTAAAGAAACCCCTAAAACTAAGTATTTAGGAAAGAAATCTTTAAACCTCCCCTTTAAGTGTTTATTCATAGCAACAGCAGTTTAATACTGGTTTTCTTCCTTCGGTGTCCGAATTCTTCACCTAAATTCTGAGTGCGAAATATGTCACTCCTTAATTTTTCTTGAAAATCTGCTTCCTCACTGGCATCTTTGTAGTTTTGATATGATTTGGCCACCTTCTTCAGGCATATTAACAATTCCAGGGAGTCACCAACAGAATCACCTGAACAGGAGCTTTCAAACAAATCACCCTGTAAATAACTGAGAGCAAACCTGCTCTGTTCTATCCCAGTGAACCTAAGGAAAGGCAGGACCCAATTTGTAAAGCGGAGGGGAAGAATTAACGCTGAGTTTTTCAAAGATGTTGGTTTCTTTTCCTTTGCTTTGGTTCAGGGAGAAAATAATAGCATCCAGTTAACTAACATGGCCATGGGCATGGGGTGGGGAGGAAGTGAGGAGATGACTCGAAACACTTAAGAACTGCTGCGGGAAAAAATAAAATCTGACTACAGCTAATCTTAAATCTTCAATTCAAAATTGTTGGTGGCTTTCTGCAGATGCAACTTAAGAGTCCCAAAATTACTCTAAACATCGAATTATGCGTAGGTCACCAAATGGGTGGATACCCTATATTCCCTTTAATGCGTATGTTCAATTGCACATATAGTTTAACCAACTGTGTCTTTATTATAATAACAGACTAAGTACTGAAAACACATAAAGAAAGGCTATTTTTCCACCTCAGCAAAAATGCAGCTGATATACTACATGACCCTGCAGGAGTGACAGGAGTGACTGCTCTGTTTATTCTATTTACATGACACAATCTGATTGGAAAAGGGAGGTGGGGGTGGAAATCAGCAAAAAGACCAGAAACTCATTTTTAACCATCAGTCATGAAGAAGAAATCACTGCCTTGCTTTTCTTACTGTTCCTGTTAAATCAGATGTCTCTTCCTCATTAGGAATCAGAAACATGCAAAATCCGAGAATTTACATTTCCTCATAACTCCTGCTACGTTGTATCAAAGTACAAGGCAACATTTTCCAACTATTCTGCCACTGAAAAAGCATAAAACACGTTCACATACTGCTGGTTCCTGAACTGCCAAAGACCTGCAGCTCTCGTGCTTCTGCGTCTCGCTGTGTTTCTTTCTGAGAGCTACGGACGTCTCCCAGGCATCAGGAAGACATTCTGCGCCTGGGATCTAGGCAGGGAGACTATCTAAAACTTAAACTTTCACTTTACTCCATTCGTAAGACGGAGCGAAACACGCTTCCTCGCTCCGCTCAGATGCCAGTTAGAGCTTAAGGTTAGCTAACCGTTCAGAGCGGAGGAGCAAATGTGATCAAGCTGTACTCCTCCCTCCGTCAGCACCAAAGTGGATTTTCTCGCCAGTGGAGTACTTTAAATCCATGTAAAAGATATAAGAGGTAGCACAAACTCTACCACATTTTTGCAGGAATATTTAGAATGGATTTTGACAAACAGCTCTTTAACCACCCTCGGTCGGCATTTCTTTCGCCCTGGAGATATATTAAAACAGATTTCTAACTACACCTAAGCAGACAAGACCGTGATACATCCAAACTTTATGGGGCTTACAGCAATTAGCAGCAGTGCTCCGAAGAGTCACTGGATCCACGTTGCTGGTACATCTGACTTTGTACGAGCACGGAAACCACAGCTACTGATTAACATCCCGAGCATATAATTTAGTTTGAAACGTCTGAAAGTTTCCTCCTCTATTAATATTCTGTAAATTAAATCACACATTTTACCAGTTAAATGAATAAGAATGTATTACTATCAGACCGCGTCAAACTAATCTAACCAGCAAATTTTTGCAACCCTTTTCTTCCCCAAATCTGAATGTGTGTCTTGGCTCTATTTCGGTTCTATGCTTCTATTTCAGCAAAACCAAACTTCAGAACAGCTCATCCTACGTCCCAATATTTTAAGTCACATACAGAGGCTTTGTATACTTATTTTCTATGCCTTTCAAAACCAATGCATACGCATACATACACACACACACACACATGCACATCCACTCACAGGCAAACAGGTTCATGAATTGCAATCAACAATTTTGTAAATATAAGTTGCCGAGCCATTAATCATCCCCCTTTTTTTTTTTTTAATCCTTATGGAGTGAATTACTAACTGAGAGGAGACGCCAATTCTAGTAAGTGAATGTTACCCAACAGGGATATAAAGCTGTCAACACCATAGTGCTCTTGCTTGCTCTAAACTCTCTCCCAGGCTTCATATGTTTTTTAAAGCGATATTAGCCTTTTTTTTCCCAGGGACCTTTATAAAACCTGCCTCTCCTGAAGACCTAAGCACTTGTGTTTTAGTGCACACAGTTTTTAAAACAGTCTGGTTAGATAACTGCTGAAACATTACAGAAAGCAGTGGGTTAGTTAGTCAGGCAAACCAAAATTGGACTCTAACACATTGGACTGACGCTAACAACATCGTAAACAGTACTGAAACTTTAAAATCCCCTATTAAACACAACCTTTAAGACGCCATTTATCTTTTTAGTGACCTTCACTAGTTTATTATCACTGCTGTAATGGCCCTTTGAATTAAGTACATTCAGGTTAAGAATTAAAATAGTGGAGTCGTATGGCAAAATTTCTCATGAGAACAACTGGATTTCTGTCTGCACTACAAAAGCTTATTTTAAAGCACTTTTTCTCTCATAAATCTAGAGAGAAACCTAAAAATACCTACAGGACTATCATATTTCTCTATTTCTCAGGGAAGTCACTGGAAAAATAATTGTAGCAAACACCACGATTATAAAACTTGTTACCAAAGGTCATCAGTCCCATCAGAGCACCAGTTAGTTGGGAGCTTATTGCTCTGTTCACAGGGATTAAGTTCAGAACCAGGGATTATTACGCCAAAAAGCCACTCGACAAGTAGGAAGGAATTTCAGCATTTACATCTCTCAGGCCCAAAATGAGATGAAAAAAAGAACTGCTAGCATCTGCCTTTGCTTTCAAAACCTATAGAGACACTTTATAGAATAAAAATCTAAATAAAATAAAAACTAAATCGGTCTCTAGTTTCCAGTAGGGTATTTAATTTTTTTTTCCCCAAATGAAGTTTATATTCAGTAAATATTAGTGCTTTTTTAAAGCTTGAAAAATAAACTGAAAGAAGAATAAACTCGAAGACTGACAACTGAAGTCTTAGATGTTGTTTCACTACAACTTTCACTAGTTTCCTTTTTACCAAACACTAGGAACACTACTAAAAGAGCCTTTGTTAATATTTATTTGAAGAGAAGTTCAATACTGACTTGCCAGTATATTAACAGCAAGCCTCTCCACGAACGTCTACAGCTGCGTTTCACAACTCACCAAAAAAGGACCAACACCGCAGCCATCACTGCAAACACAGAGACTTCTGGAAATACCCAAACCAGTGCGATCCGTATTCGGAAGATCACTTGGGTCACACTGGTTTTTAAAGATCAAACTTGAAAAAGAAGAGAGGAGGAATATATCCGGAGATTAGCTATGTTGATTTATCTTGAGAGCATTTCCAGGAGGGAAAAAAAAAATGAAATCAATTTTAAACAGCACCATTATCTTATTAAAAAAATCTGCCTTAACTGATTTAGTATTGAGTATTATAGAACCTAGGTAAGTATTTAGACAAGAATAATTTTCTTCTTGCTTTCAGTATCAATAAGGAGTAATGAATAAACTTTATTATGAATAGCTTAAAACCAAAAAGATTGAGACTGTTTAAAGAACAGCAGCTAAGAAAAAAAAATACTCCTGCATTTCCTATTCCCCCACACTTTTACACTTCAGTCTACACCAACTTTATAAATGAACTGACAAGTAATGAATGAAAATGTAAGCCCTTAAAAGTTCGCTTTCAGAAATGAGAGTCTTTGTCTTAAGTGGAAGAAATCTCCCCTAATTTAACAGGCCAGATTCAAGCTGAACCAACAATATAACTATAAAATTCTCTTGGATTTCTCTTGGCTAACACAGCTGCAATTAGAAAGCAACATATATATTCCAAAACATTTAAAACCCTCCTTTAAAATGTATTGCAATAAATGCCCCAAAGAAAAAGATTTCAGCTCGAGCTCTAACACTTCTCTTTTAAATCAAGCAGCTATAACGCCTCAGTTTTGAGAAAGGCATCCAAAACTAATCATATTACTTTTTACATTAGTAACTAGGGTTTTTTAAATTATTCAACAAATTATTTCTCCACTAATTTGTTACGTGCAATAGCATTACAAGTCTTTCACTGGAAAGCTGTTTCGTCTTTGTCCGTACATTAGAAGAACACAGAGAAGAGGCTTAAAAACCAGACATATAGTCATCCAAGAAACATAAAGAACTGGTGAGATCTCTTACCCTTCATTAGGTATACAAATGAATCCTACGTTTTTAAAATAAAATAAAATCTGCAGCCCCTTAGCAAACTCCAGCAATTAGGAAGCCTATTGAGCCAGAGGTCTAAAACAAGCATCTAATGGCAAAATCGCTAAATAAACCTCGCGTAATAGAGAGTCATGTGACGACTGTATCAAACTATCTCCTGAAATGTCATTTACTCCAACTCTTTGTGTATAAACAACTACATTTGTATGTTACCACTCTGCACGTTTTAAAACACAAACACAGAGCAGTGTTTGGTTTTTCAAACAAGTCGAAGTTATTTGTGGCCTATCCTGCATTATTTTGCTCGAGACATCTGGCTAATTCCAAGATTTTTAAACGTATTTTTCCTAACACGAGGCTGTCCTGCGTTTACTGACAGTACCAGGATTAAGATGAAAAGAAGAGGGCGTATAGGAGAACTGGCTGGAAAGTTTAGTTGCTCGGATGAAAACGGG
>VZTU01000116.1:0-22413 GCA_013400835.1 Zapornia atra | reverse complement strand
AGAACAAACCTTATGAGGAGTGGATGAGGGAATTGGGATTCTTTAGCCTGGAGAAGAGGAGGCTGAAGGGGGACCTTATCATTGCCTACAGTTACCTGAAAGGAGGCTGTAGAGAGATGGGTATTGGTCTCTTCCCCCAGGCGACAGGTGATAGGACAAGGCAGAATGGGCTCAAGCTGTGCCAAGGCAGGTTCAGATTAGACATTAGGAAAAAAGTTCTTCACCAAAAGTTATCAGGCATTGGAACAGGCTGCCCAGGGAGGTGATTGAGTCATCAACCCTGGATGTATTTAAAAGACAGGTAGACGAGGTGCTCAGGGATATGGTTTAGTAGAGGACAGGTACAATTGGTATCAATGATCTCAAAGGTCTTTTCCAACCTAGTGATTCTATGAGGTTACAGTAAGTACTCCTGGACACACGTGCTCTAAGGCATGTAAACCAACTTTCTTAACTTTAAAAAAGCATGGCAAAAAAGCACTTCTAATCTAAACAAGGGAAAACTATGTAACTCATGCAGTCTCTCACATCTCTAATAGCTTAATTGCTTAATGAAAGTTTTAAAGAACAGCTTCATTAAAAGTGTTTAATTGTTCTTAACTTGAATATGAGAATTCAACCTGTGTTTTTTTGTTAAAACTTCACTTTTTTCTAATCCATATAAAATCGGATTTTTTTTTAATGATAAAAACCACCTGATCAGAACACTATGTAATATATTTTAAATAAGCCTATATATTTAAAAGAGGGGTTCTAGGGTTTGTTTTTTAAGTAGTAGTAGTAATGTGTTCCTCTTCAAATGACTTTGCAATTTGTCCTACATACAGACTCACTGGATCTAGTGTTCCTGATCTTATTGTAAGCATGAGCAACCAGATGTGGCTTCATTTACAATCTGATGACAGCATTGGCTCACCAGGATTCAAAGCTGTATATCAAGGTATGAACTAAATTAACTGTTTTAAACTCAGGCCATAACTTCCTGTGTTACATCCCAACAACTTTATTTTAAATAGCCATTCAGTCCTTTCACAAATTTAGAGTTTTGGTACTGATTTTATTGATACTATTCTATAGATGTTTAACAGAGGTGCAGGTTTGTAAATACCCTCAACAGAACTAAAAATCTGAAGTAAAAATGAAAGTTAGTGTTCTACTGCTTTTTGCTTGAAGGTCAATGCAAACTATGAATTATACTGAAAAAAATTAAGTGTTAAATTTTGCTAATCTGTGTAATTTCTATATTGGATATTGTTTGAGAATTATGGTTAGTTTTATCAGGCTTTATTGGGGTAGTTACAAAATTTGTTTTCATGTCTCAGCAAGATTCTTCACAGGCTGAAATAAAAATTTGTGTGCAATGATAATGACAGAACAGGTACACTGAATATGACTGTGGAAATTAAGAAGATGCGTAACATTGTGGAATTTTATCTCAAAGCAGTGATCTAAATTACCCTATCCTCATTTAGTGGTGCTTCTGTCTCAGAGATGAGAACCTTGGCAACATAAGCATCTTCAATTTTTCTTGACTGTGACTTGTTTGATGCTTTCTCAAGTTAATTCACTGTAGTAAAAATAACTGACATCTGTTGGTATGTATGTATGTATTGAAACTTTCCATTTTAATAGGCTGAATCTAGTTTAATAGGTTAAATCTACCAGAAGCTAGAAAGAGCTCTTGCTTTTTAACATATGGTCTCACTTTTGGGTAATTTCCATATTAATTAGTTCACCTTAAGGATAAGGACAAAAAGAATGAACTTTTTTTCAAGAGTTTCTCATAGGCACATCTGGTGAAAATTATTTGTTAGGAAATTTGTTGAAATTTTTTGTGCAAAAAATGTTGCAAAACATTGAGATACTGTTCAACACTCAGTAACCGAAGGTACCTTTATTAGAAGAGTTGGAGTTCTCCCTAGACATTTTCCATACAATGAAGAACCCTATCTAAATGTTTAATTCCACCTGCAGTTACTGTACTGTTTCAAAATCAAGATAGGTAAAATAGTGAAAAGTTACCTAGATGTTAGCTTTAGTTTATTGCACTGAGGACATAAAGACAGGCTTGCCTGCGCAGGTTTGTGTAAGTGGTATCTGTGGCTGATGGCATATTGTGAACTCTGTTGTAAGGGCAAGGAAAATATTCCTAGCGGTCATCCAGGAAACCCAGTGTTGGCTCTCCACACCAGTATCCTTCTACAAGTCGTCTCTCCGATGATGATGATTTTGATTAGGATTATGCTTACACCATAACTTTTCACTAGTTCTGTACACTTTTCTTTGGGATTCATTCTAATTCATCATCAGTTATTTTCACTCATGGAACTGATCGGATTATGCTAATTGGGTCAAATGTACATTCATAAGTTGCCAAGTTTTTGTGTGCATATATTGCTGAACAGTATTTATTGTGTATTTCAATTACTGTTATCTACTTTTTTTTATATAGCTTGTTTTGGTTTTCTTTAATGTGAACTGAAATCTACAAAGCAACAAGTAAGAATAGGAGGACTAAGAAAAGCTGATTCTCCTAACAGTGGCAATTACTTCACAAGAGGTTCATCCATAGCAGAACTACTGGGATTTGCAGGTCCATAGCCATGTGAATAACAATATAAGAACAAAGAAAAAGTACCATCACAGAGACTCTAGAGACACTATCACAATTGTATAAGTGAGTTGCTAGAGAACTGTGATTTAAAAAAGCAGATGAAGGCCCATAACATTACTGTGGTTAAGACCTTACTGTATCTTAAGACAAAGTGCAGCACATTCAGCCTATACAGTTGCACAGATCAATTTCATTGTTTTGCCTGAGGGCAATGACATATTCTTTATTTAAATTAATCCCACCCATTCTTATCCTTTCTTTCAGTTTAATCTTCTTTATTTGTGTCTTTTCTAGGGAATGTGTTTATTAAGACAATGTATTTTCTTTATAGAATTCATTTGTGAATTACTTAAAGTGGAAATAGTGAATATATAATGGAAGAGAATATTAGCACAAGTTATGGATCTGATACTACATTTTTCCTCAATCCAAAATTATGAGCTTTATCTCAATGAAAATGTTTGAGAATTTACATCTATTTACTGAGTGATCTTTCTGCCATTTCTAATCAAATGGCATCTATTTTCATTTCTGTATATGTCTAATTTATTGAAGATACTTCCTTTATGGAGTTCAATCTCTTATTTCTGGGGACTTTCTGAAAACATCTGAAGTATAAACTGAATGTTGCAAGAGTAGTGGCATCTCTGTTATGAAGTATATTGTTATAATTTGATGGTTGGATCCTGACTTTCAGTCTTATTTTACAATCAATTTTGAGTCACTCTGTGATTTTTGTAACTTTGGAACTTAATTCCAAAATTTTAAAAAGTGAAGTATTTACAATCTCAGAAGTGTAGAAAATGTCAAGGTGAATTATAATTTTTTTGCCCTCAATGATCTCATTAGCTTTTTTTTTTTCTTTTTCCTCATCTTCTTTTGGGGAAAAAGAATAAATCCATCTCACTTTCAACTAATCTCCTGCTTTAGGCCAAGTATAAAATCTTAAACCTTTGTCCGGTCACAAGATACTTCAGTGATTCTGCTTTTACAGACAAAGCTGTCCAAAAATAGAATCTCATTTTACCAATGAGGAAGTTAATGGGTTGTGACATGTGACTTCAAAGACACTGTCTTTCTGATTGCCGTTAAGTAAAAAGAAAGAAAACCACAGGCTTTGCTTTGTCTATAGAGGCAAAGTAAATGACACCCTTATTTGAATATTTTATACAAAATAATCTGTTTTGCTCAGGATTAGAACATAACATGTCACCCTTTTGGGCAGTATTTTCCAACTCACTAACTGAACTGTTTTTTTATCTATTACAGTAATATCAATTTCTATAATGAAATTTTTTAAGTTTATAGAAAATTGTTACTTCAGCAGAGCTTTGTTTCACTTTAATTATGAAATAGAGAAGCATTGTAATGATGCAGTCACCATAATGTCCTGATTCTGGCTAGGACAGAGTTAATGTAACAAGGAGCAAGCACAGGTGAGCTGAGCAGACCCAAGTGTTTTTCCATACCATGTGACATCCTGGTACCTATAAAAGGATTGGGGAGGGTGGCTCTGGGACAGTCTGGGCATGGGCTGACCATCTAGTCAGTCATTGGGTCAGTAAAGTGCTTTGTGTTATCACTCTGTGTATATTCTGTCCTAAGTTCTGTTGTTGTTTTCCCCCCTCTGTGGTGTCCCAGTAAACTGTCCTTAGCCCAACCCCTTGGTTTGTCTCTGTCTGCCCATTCTTCTGCCTGTCCTACTGGTGGGGAAGGGGAGCAAGCAAGCAATGCATGGTGCTCAGCTGCCAGCTGGGGCTGAAGCACAACACCTATGTTTGTATGTCAACCTAAAAATTGAGTGAAAAGATGCTTGTAAATGAACTGATATGCATCCCATATCCTGTATATGAATAGTAAATTTAATCCTGTTTACAGTTTCCTAGGGGATTAAGGGAAGAATAATTCTTAACACATTCTTATGCCTCTTCTGTGGCTTACCTTCAGAAACATCTTTTTAAAAATGTGTCATCCTATTAACAACATTCTACCTATAGTCTTATTACTGATTTTGAATACGGATGATACTTAAAGAAAAGTTCTGTAGTCTGCCTGATTAGTCAGGCTTCTCGGACCAGCCATAAAGAGGAAGGATAACCTCAGTAATGTGCTGAATTTGCCTTACTCTATCTGTGTCATGGGTGTGCCACATCTAAAAATAGATGTTTTACGGCTTTTAAGGTCCAAGGTGGATCATTCAGCCAGCTGATCAATAGTCTGCTTCAATGCTTGTGTCCCCCTCTGCTGTACCACAGTGACATAGAAGCGGATGATCATCATCTTGAACTTTCAGGCATGAATATTTTAGAATTTTAAGCTTGAGGTTTTTTTCTCATTCACACCTGTAAACCTGTCAGTCTGATAAAAATATTTAGAGCTCTCTTTTTATTCCTATCTTTACATAGTTGTATAAACTAATGAAGTTATTTCATGAGCCTATCGTTTATTTCATACCAGTGCTATAAAAGAAACTTGGTGACTCTGATATAATCCCAAGCTTTTTATATAATTTGAAGTTATTAAGAATTCTTGGAGATGTCAGGAAGTGTATCAGCCCCTGAAAGCAGCTGAAAATGTCAAGTTTACAACCTTAATTTGTATTGATGCTCAACTGAGCAGTAAAACTTTAAGCTCTTCATTATGATGTTGTTTGGAAGCAACTACTTCTTTCCTCCTGAGACTAGTAGAAAAATACTTGCAAAAACTTATTTCAGTTGCTCAGATAAATGTCAGTTGTCTTTTTGCATACACTATAGTATTTACTGAACCTTAAATCAGAGCAATTTTTTTACATGTGCACAACTAGCTTATAAATGTCATAGAATGACCAATATAGATAGAGAACTTTGTTTAGTGCTTTGAGATTTGATAAAACCTAATGGAATTAGGCCTTTTTGGGACTCTCACAATTAGACATGCATTCAGGGAAATCATTATGTGTGGTGTAATGCTTGGAAAGAAACAACTTGTAAGTCATTCAAGGAAAACTTTAAGCTTCCTAATTTAAACTTTTCTTTCATTTACTTACTGTATATTTTTCTTTTTACATTTTGTTCCTATGTATTTGAATTCAGACAATTCAACTGTGTTCATCTCGAGGACAGGCAATAAATACATTTCATATTTTATGTTAATATTTTAATATCTTAAAGCTATTTGGTTCTGTGAACAACTGTCAGAGAATTTCACCATAATATTGTATAAATTAATATGGCTGTAGTTCCATACAGTGTAGATTAGTTTTGTGAGGGGAGAAATGTCAATCATTTAATTTCCAGCGCAACATATCACTCAGTTTCAGATAAGGAAGCTTTGCTGTATTGTTATCTGACTTTTTAAGAGTATATTCTTATTTAGGTAAGCCAACAGAAGGCATTTCTTGAGTTTTCTTGTAAGGAATAAATAGTAACATCAGTAGGTTACCAGTGGAGTGAAGAGGCATGATAAATTACTGTAATTAGAATCATAGAATCACTTAGGTTAGAAGAGACCTTTAAGATCACTAAGTTCAACCACAGCTTGACTTTCACTATAACTTCTAATGTAATCCATTCTTTTGGTCTAATAATGTTAATTCTCAATACACTGGAAAAGAACATGAATGTTAAAAATAGTGTGGTTTACAGGCCTGATATCTGTGTACAGTTTTAGTTTTCTGATTTCATTGAGGAATACCTTGACTGATCATAGAATTATAGAATGGTTTGGGTTGGAAGGTTCCAAACCCCCTGTCAAGGGCAGACACCCTCCACTATACCAGGTTGCCCAAAGCCCCATCCAACTTGGCCTTGAACACTGCCAGGGAGGGGGCAGCCAGAGCTTCTCTGGGCAACCTGTGCCAGGGCCTCACCACAGAATAACAAGGTTGGAAAAGACCTTTAAGATGACTGAGTCCAATTGTTCCTGTCCTATGCTAAACCGTATCCCTCCTCTCATCCTAACTCCCAAACACCATTACACCAACTGCTATTAACTCTATCCTAGCAGAAACCAGGACAAACAGGTTTTGCAAAAATGTTGCTATGAGGCAAATGCATATGCATTTAAGTTAATACTGGAGGAGCCTCAGCTGAATTCTTCCTACCATTTAAAACCATTTCAGAATCACAGAAGTGTCTTGGTAGAATTTACAACTGTGATATTTTTTGGTGTTTTTAGGCATCCTCCATCATTTGTAAAAAATTCTGCAAATGATGGTCCGAAGGAAAGATACATCACAGCTAGACAGCAACAGATAGGATGTTAAGAGTTTTTCTTTTGAGCAATACTGTAATAAATTCTTATAAAAGTATCTGATCTTACGTGACAGTTTTCTGTATTTTTTCACTAGAAGAATCAAACCATGAGAATTATATTGCACTTTAGTTTTGAAGCATTTGATGCATGACACTTGCTTTCTGGTTATAAAACTAAACCACTTGTTTTTAAATGAGCAGCTTTCATATTGCATCCCCAGCGTACCACTTAGCTTTCTATTTTCCTGTTTTGTTACTTTGGGTAATGATCCTTTTCACCTTGATAATGAAATAATTGTTTAAATGATGTGATGACTGATACACCTTGGACTGTATTCATATAATCATAAAATCATTTAGGTTGGAAAAGACCCTTGAGATCATTGAGTCCAACCATTAATTGAACACTACCAAGTCCATATATTCAAATTTTCTTTAAGTATATTTTTCTGAAGAAATGTGGGAATGAGCTTATAAAAGTGATGTTATCACTGAAATCAATAAGCTCTAAAGAAAGTATTGTTTTAAAAAAAGTTTTAAAAATCATACTAAATACTTACTTTGCTTCTGTAGGACTGAATATTATTGCCATATTTTGGAGGTAAATTTTATTTAGGAAAAACTTTTTTTTCTAAGGCACCAAAAAATATTAAGAATTTTAAAAATCATATTTAGGATGCAATGTTCAAAGGTAATTTTGTCCTAAGAGTCAGACTTTCAACTGTCACAGCATCTTCTGTGTATGTTATACGCAGCACAAGAGTCAGCATGCTACAAGTTCTTTTTATGAAACAACAAAGGGGAAATTTGCGAAATATAAAAATATGAAACTTACGTTCTCATGAGAAGCTGAAGGAACATTTATTTGACCCTAAAAAGACATTGTACCCAAAATTGTTTTTCCAGTTAAGTCTTTATGGTAGCCATATTTTTTTTTAAATGCATGTACATGCATTTATAGATCAGTGAAGCACATGGTTATGTTTTAAGTTATGTAAGCTCAGGAAAGTTAAAATTAACAAAGTACAATAAACCTAAACTACAGATTTAACTGACTAAACTATACAATAAACCTAAACTACAGATTTAACTGACTAAACTACCTTAAATTCCTATGTAAGGGCTCTACTTCAGTGACATCATGACCTTTTATAACTGCAAGCTAGTCTTCAAAAGAATACAAATCCTATGAGGATTAAACTTCAGTAAGCTAAGGACAGTAGTACGCCTGAATGAGTACTTCTACAAATCCTTTAGTGTGGCTTGATTTAGGAGCCTAGACATTGTGACTCTAGTTGATGATCCTTTCTAAATGCCACCTTTAGAAAAACTTTTCATTTATTTTTTTGCCAAATTTTAAAATAATGCACATGGAACACACTCTTTATAAACAACAAATAATTATAATACTACAAAAAAATGCATGAATCTCCAGAAATATACTTCCTATGAACTTGTGAGTATCACAGTGTGAGTCCATGGTTAAGATACCATATTTGATTATTGTTCCAAATAAAACAATTCTCCTGCAATCAATAGATAAATGGGTAGTTTAACAATTTCTAGTAGTTATATTACTTAAAAGTAATATAAATAGAAATACTAATGTATATACATCTAGGTACATATAGTTAAATATTAGCATAAATAAATCTATTCATAGTAACCTTCTGCTTACAGACTTGAAGTCCATCCAAATTTTATTCAAAATAAAAGATTTTTTGCTTAAGTTTTATCAAAGTATGCCCAGCTTCTGCAGAACCATTTCCAAGTTTAGATTGATTTTTAAAAAATTCTTTTCAAAGTTTGATAAATAATTTTCAAGTAAATTGCAATATTCCTGGTATAAATTTAAACAATGTTTTCCATTCAGTGTTGTTTAGAATTTTTTGAAATTTTGTTGTGCTATTTGTGAACAGTTCAATACTTAATGATAGTGCTTTGAGAGGACTAATAGAAACAGTTATAAAATAAATTACTGTTTTATTGTGTATTCTTAGCAATTAATATAATAATTCATATTTTGTTTGGAACAAATTTGCATGAGTTATTATTCATATTTTTATCTTTACTTGGTTTTATATCTCTAATGTAAGTAGGTTTTTTACCTATGAACTTGACAACATTTTGTGTTTTTCTATTTTCTTTTTGATAACAAAAATACCCTGTATATCATTTGATGTAGTAAATAGTTTTGCTAATCAGTAACACAATAGTAATTCCTATTTCACATCTGACAAATAGAACATATATTTTAACATCTGAAATCTATTCTGTATCCTGATACAATAGGATCAAATGTAGCAATACCAATTAAAGAGAAAAGGTGGGTTGTAGGTCAATCATCTGACAAAAAAAAAAAAAAAAGATAAGTTTAAAAATTGGCCCTGAATTTAATAATATTATGAGAAATAGTTTGGGAAATGCTGATGCCTTGTTTACTAAAGGCCTTTCTAAGAATGGAGTGAAAACTCACTTAACATCCATTCCTATGACGCATTTCTATAATGTAATCTAGGACCAGCACAAAGAGTATGATTGAACAGAGCTGGAAGGAACCTTACAGAACAGCAGGGGTTGTGTTTATGTCTTGAGGATACATCTACATGACATGACCCTGAGAAGGGACCTTGTTTACCCACAGATTGTGTATGTGTGAGTATATTTGTATATGTGTGTCTGGGGGCAGGCCAAGAAGGTGTTATTTCAGTGTTAGTTATATGTATGTCATCCAGTCTATGGTTCATGTTTTCATAGCAAGAAACTGAGATTATATAATGAACAGTTTGAGATGTGGCAAGGTATGTTTGTCCCTGCTCTATGTAGTGACAGAGCTTTAGGTAGAGTGGCTTGCCTAAGAGTAACCTTGGAGAAAAACACACAGCAAGGTGAAAGTGGGAAGAGGGAACTGTGTGCCAACTCTTCTTTATGCATTTCCAAGAACATCACTGTATTTTTTTTTTAAAGTCTTCAGTTTCTTTTGGTATTTCTGTAAAAGTATGCAGCATGTTTGTAGATAGTCCTTATTCAGTAAGTCTACATGTGTGCTGTTATATCAATACCCAGATTAATATCTCTTTTTTAGTTTCTTAAGTTTTTTAAATTATTAATGTGTGTAACTTTATCATAAAATTGTCTTTCTCTTCCTAGTCATGGATATTTGTGTGTGTGTTGTGGGTGAAGCCCAGTACAGGCAAGGAGGGAGAGATTCTGCACTTTTCCTTTGAGTGGCCATACCTGCTAGAACAGCATTTCCGTAGCTGAGCTTCTAGCCTGTAGGGTCAAGAAGGAGAATGGACAGAGATGCTGTGTGATATGTGCTGGAGCTAACAGGCCAGCCTTCACACAGCTGGTGCCTCAATGTCTGCCTAGTCTTTTACCACCCAGGTATTACATCAGTGTGCACCATGCAAACGTTCAGATGCAGTGGCTGTCATTTGGCTCCTCGGAGGCCCAATTCTTGTCCCAGTCACTGTAAAGCTCCTTCACCACTGCTGATTCCCAGTATAGTGTGTAAGTTTACTTTGTAAAACTGGTGTCTTCTAAATGCTGTACTGGAATTTAAAACAACCTACTTCATGATATTTTTATGTAGTAGATTAATGATTAATTTTAGCTGTTGTCTGGAATTTCTTGTTCGTATGCTTTTTTTCCATCTTTATAAGTTAAATTAGAATCCTATTACTATCTCATTAAAATCAACTGGAGCTTTTAGGATTTTGGTGAGGCTACTGATACAGGGGTTTTTTTTTTATAGTTTCACCATGAGAAGATAGAAGATGTAGTCAGGTTTCGGTCATTAAACAGTTTCTGCATCATTTGTACCTTCATTATAGCACTTACTCAATTTCTTAAATGTCACTTTGTTGATTACCAAGTGACAAATGGAAATAATTCTTAGTATCACATGACTTCAAATGGCTAATTTAATTTGAATCCCAAGCACTATTAAAAACACGACTCATACTGGTAATTGTTACTGGAGTAAAATCTATGGGAAGCATTAAGCCACAGCTGAAGATTTTCATTCAGACACACAGATAATAAAGAATTGATTTATTTCAATGTAGAGTTAGGAAGTTTAAAGTTCTTCAAAACTTTATTCTTTGGAAGTCTTTTCACCAGCTGTGTGAGTTATCTATTCGGCTCATAAACAGACATTAATTTCACACTTTGTCTGAAATTGATTTGACATGCAAACACCTCCACCTGTTACAAAGTCAGCATATCCTCCAGAGCAGCCTTTTTGCATTCTTCTCTGATTTTATTAGGAACATAAATTAAAGAGGTTATTCAAGATGAAACAAGAATTTATCTGTGCATTGTTATGAAATTTGATAAAATCACAGAATAAATACCATTGTTAAGAACAATTTTTAGGCTTTATTAATTTATTTATGCTTTTTGAATCTTTAGGTTTATGTCTTTACATTCTAGTTCACTGGAGCATTTAAAACTAAATTCTGATTTTCACTATTTTTTATAATAATATTGAAACTACAAAATTGATGCTTAAAGTGGTCTAAATAATAGTATAGAACAAGTAAGACATAGCAGTTTTACTGTTGCGGACACACATGATAGTATTTTCCGGTGTGCATGGATAAACAAAGGAAATAAATAAACACATAGCCAGGCTTAATGGTAGCACTACATTCCCTGTCAAACACTTTAAGCTCATTTTTGGTTTTGGGCAAGTATCTTTGTGAAGAACAGGTAAAGTATTTTAGATACTATGAAAGTTATCATTAAGCTTGATTATATGTAATAGTAATAGGCACAGGACTTTCTTGTTAGTGTTTCCTGGTTTTTTTAGGTTTGTTCAGTTAACTTCCACAGGCAAGCAATATTCAGAGGAAGTTGAGTTTTTTTTTCCCAACTAAAAAAAAATAAATATTTTTTGAATCCCTAGAATAACCCAAGCTATCTTTCTTTTTTTTTTTCTTTCTGAGCATGAGAAATGCAGCCTATCTCTATGAAGTGAAACAGTTGGCTAAATTTGCCCATGAAGACTCTGTAACATGCTTTTGTGAAATTTCAGATATTTAATTACCCTCACTGAAAAAACCCTTAGTATTTATTTATTTACTTATTAGTTTACTTATTTCCTTGAATGTATACTATTCCAACAAATTACTTATGTGAACATGAAGGTATAAAATGTTTTGATGTGGTGAGGGCTTGTTTTGTTTGTCTGCAGAGTTTTATGTAGGTTATGTTATATTAGGGAGGAGAATATCTTGTTTGCCTTGTCCTTGCCGGTAAAGTCTTGGTAAGGTTGGCATCTTTGGAAGGATAAGGAAAGTGGTTTTTTCCTTACACATGACCCAGGCATCTCACATGGACAAGAGGACAAGAGCAAAGAAGAAAGGAGACAGCAAAAAATTTTTAATTGTGTAAGATACGGATAAAAATAACGGGAAACTTTTTGTAGTTGGAAGCGGGGCACATGCAGGGCACAAGTCTCAAAGTTAATCAGAGACAAACTTTCTTTTAGAGATCTCTGGAAATTGTGCATCCCTCTCAAAAACCAGTAAGAGTTGCTGGACTGAGTGTAACCCTGGAGGGCAGCATTTGTCCTACAAGGATAGAATAAGGACCATAGGGCTTAAAGATGCTTTCTCCTCCCCCACACCTTTTTTTTTCCTTTTTCCTTTTTTCTTTTTCTTTTCAGAAAGATATTTTTATTGCCACACTTCATCCTTCTTGCCTTTGTACTAAAATAGTAAAAAAATAAAATTAAGTTATTCAGATCCCGCACTGTGCTAATAGTAGATTCAGTTGCAGTGTAGTCACTTTTCATACTAGAGATACTACAAAGACATCGTTCGTCTCCCTTTCTTCTGCCTTTATGTGAGTACTGAATCCTTCTGTAACCTGCATTGGAAGCATACCATTCTTAAAGCTCTAGCATATCCCATGCATGACATCCCTTTTAGTCTTCCATTTTGTTTGGTGAAACTGGACTCATCACTCCTGGTCTTTAAAGAGGAGAAACACCCACTGTAAGCTACAGAAGTGAATACTCAGAGAAAATAAGGTCAATAAGTTCCTCCCATCTAAACACTAATTTTACAAACTTCTCAGCTGCCATAGGCTTGAAATTTTGATGTTTGCTTTTTTTTCCTTTGAAGTGTATGAAGAAAAAACCCCAGTGCTTATGTAGGTACATATGAAGAAGACGATATGGACACTTACAATATATGTCACAGGTTTACAGCTTTTTGAAAAAGGTTGGACTTGATCTCTTTAGGTCCCTTCCAACCCCTACAGTACTATGAAAATATTATGGCCACTATCAATTAACTTTTTTTTTTTAATGTAATAATTTGTTGGGTTAATTTTAGGGTTAGGTTAAAGAAGTGTATACAAAGCTAGTTGAAGCACATCTATTGCCTAGTGATAATTCTTTATTCACATTTATGCTTTGAGGTACTGTCATTATCTAATTTTAATCCATGTAATGTGAGCTAAATGGATTTTCTACAATGCCAGTTCTTTATTAGTATGTCACCTGTTGATAATTTAAATGGTTGAAAGAAGTCCAAACATATTGTGTCAACCACATTTATAATCTAAAAATCATATTGTTTATATGATGTGACCAATTTTCTATAAAACCATGTTAAGTGGCATTAATTATATTTTCAATTTTAGTGCATTAGAAATAAACTCCTGTTTTGGCTGTTCCATTACTTTGCTTAGGATCAGTATTGGCTTTACAATCTTATAATTACATGGGTCAATTTGCTTGGAGTTTTAAAATATTTGTAGCACATTGATTTTATTTTTTTTTCTAGACAACTGCCATGTTGTCCTTGCCAGGACTTAAGGTAATTTTAGGTAAAGATGTTCAAGGATACTCTATTATAAATGAAGATAAAGCATATCACTTCCCCAGTTTGAAGGGACAAATTATATACACATGCATTTGCATAATTCCTTGGGTCCTCTTTTCTCCAGTTTTTGAGAGAGCTTGTGACCTTGTCCAGTCATGTGGGTCCTCCCTTGTCCTCCATAAGTTCTTGAAGATAATTACTAATAGTTCATGGACTGCTTCAGTTTAAGTACTTTAATGTGAACTTAATTAGGCCCTATTCCCTTGAATATGTGTAAATCTTCTAAATAGTCATTAGCCTGTTCTTTTCCTATCCTGCCCTTATTTTTGTTCAAACTTTTGCTATCTACCTATGTGTTTATTTGTTTTGGGTTTTTTTCCTGGAAAAATAAGGTGGTGCATTTCAGTCTCTTTTGCTTCTAGCTATTCTTTCTCTTATGCTCGATGACTTTCTATAAGCCCTTTTATTGTCTTTTGCTTCATTCCGTGGTTCACCTTTTCACAAGACTGATCCTTATGTTATTCTGAACCTTTCTGAGGACCATACACTTGCTTTTTACTGTACTTCCTGTTTTCCACTGGAACATTCTCCCTTGCATTCCAGGATATCTTTGGGCTAACTTTTGTCCAGGGCAGTGCTCAGCCTTTTGTCTTGACAAGCACTACTCTTTCTGTTAGTACAGAAGAATGAACTTTGTAATTTGAACAATCTGATGTTCCTTATTAGAAAACATTAGGGGGGAAAAAAACCCAAACCAAAACAAACCAGTGAGACCGAAAGCCCATAGCTAGGCAGTAATTAATGCTTAAGGAAAAAAATAGTGATACAGTGATAAATCAAGAGACAGAAATAATCCCGGAGTACTTTTCCTTTTTGCAGAGATTCATGTCTCAAGTACTTCGTCTCTCAATTAGTTTTTCTCCCATAAATATGTGCAATTACTTTTTGAATACATATATTTTACCTCCCTCCCTCCCCCCCAATAAAAAGATTATCAACAACTGTTTAATTAGTCCTTCATTCCTCAGAAACAAGAGCTTTGATCTTTTGGTTTCCTTCCATAGTTCTAATCATAGAATATACTGCGTACTTTTAAATATGGAGGATTAGAATTACATGTGATATTCAACATGCAAATAAAATAAGTGCTTGGGTGATGTCAGAATAGTATTTTCTGTTATGTTCACTGTTACTTTCCTGGCAATTCCTAACAGTTTCAATAGCTAACTGTTTAATAGAATTTCATTTAGTATGCAAGAGTTCTTGTTTCTGAGTGGTAACTATCAGTTCAGAACCTATCATTGTCCTTGCAAACTCGTAATATTTTTCTGCATATTTATTTTTCTACAATTATTGATAGTTAATTACAGCTGCTATATTATTAGGCTATTAGTTGGTATCATAAACTTTTCAACAAGTAGCAGAGAGCTTCTTCCTCATCTCAGATTTGGTCTGCATCTAGTCCCGGACATGTGAAATTGATCATAAACAGACTCTTTTTTTTTCTTTTTCCTGCATTCTGGAATGGAATATTTAATTGCATAATGATAAAGAACATATTTGTTGAAGAGGTTTGATTTTCTTTTTCTTGAATTGTTTTATAAAAATATTTCAAAGTAACACTACTTTAAAAGATATGGTACAACATGATATGTTAGCAACAAGCCATCCATATGCTATGACAGTGAACTGTTAGCTTAAATGGACTTCCTATAACAAACTTCCATGTTGTTTTTCAATCAGTCTGATTCTAAGGTCATGTTTGGTTTTTTGTATTGATAAAGAATGAAATAAAGTTGAAGCAACAAAAATTAATCTACTGAATATCATCTGTGGCCTTTTTGATAACAGCAATTACAAGAAAATTTCAGAGAAATTATGAGACAGCTATTAGAGTTCTGCTGGGAACTATATGACCTGTGAAGGAGGTCTTCTCTTTTTATAATTGGAGACTGATAATAAATTGTACTGTAAAATTTCTTTGAAGAAATTTACTGGATTAATTATAAAATTGTGATCATCTATAAACTTACCATGTAAGGCCACCATGTTTTTAGCTTTAGGCCAACCTCATTTTAGCTTTAATAGCCACTTTTACAGTCCAATTATGTGCTATCTGAAATACTTTTTTTCTATTGGTTTTGATTTATTATTTTCACTTTCAGTAGTTGTTCCCATATTCCTTTGCAGGAATCATATCTATAATTTCACTCTTTTACTTATGTTCTCTTCTGCAATCCTCAGAGTATCTCTTTCTCCTTTCCCTCTGTAGAAGGGTTTCACTATATAAGAGTTTCTCCATTTGTATTTTTAAATTCCAGTATTTTTTAAACATGTTAGTGCAATTAGAAACCGGTATTACATGTACATTTCAAAGAAGGCTGAACTGTTTACTTATGAAAACAGTAGCATTTTGTCTTTCCTTAGGTATTTGTACTGCCAGCTCTCTTTTTAAAGCAATATTCCATATGGAAGAGAAGAGACCTTTGATAATGTCTGGCTCGTTATCTTAAACTGAAACTATTGCCTTAGTACCGAATGTTCATGTGTAATTTTGCAGCTTCTTAGTTTTCACAGACCACCATGGTTTCCAGTGAAGTAAGAAAAAGTATACTTCAGAGGAATACAGTATTATTTGGGGATACCCAGATTAATTCTTTCCTCCATCTTCAGTTTCTTGTGCCAATCTTTTACAACTGTAATATATAGCTTTGTTGAGGAGTGGTAATACCATTGGTGATTCCTTTATGTTTTCCCTATGCTGAAGCCCTGGAGAGCCAAACTCTGTTCCTGCCATTGAAGACGTATTAAGTATATAATTTAACAGTGGCATTGAAGCCACAGTGATCTGAAGGCAAGTGTATAGATAGAAATGATGGCTGGTTACCCATTTATAATTTGTCTGTTTATAAGTCACTCATCTAACAAAAATGAGGTTGGACTGACAGATATTTGCTGTATATAACATTACAGTTGCAGACTTTGTCTTTATACATGTAACTTCCCTTTCATTAAGCAGGATTTTAATGATATTGTCTGGCACTGAAATTCGAATTTTAATAGTGAGATGGTTGATATAGGGACATAATGAGCTGCTGGTCCAAATATGTTTTATTTTTTAGGTTGGTGGGAACCCAGGAGTTTAAGTCAAATTAATGATTTTAGGTTTTGAGGTATTAACCTCAATTTTCTGATACACCTTGTACTTATTTTGAAACAATGGATTGTTGTGTAACCCACATGTACTTAAAAAACTTAAATTGTACGTACATATCTGAATTACTAAATTGTAAGAATATTCCTCATATTTTACTGATAGAAGTTGTACCTAGACGCAGATTTACTGATTTGATGAGGATTCACTAATCATCTACGCTAGAATATTGGATAGTGTGAATGAAAACATAATGGCATTAAGAATTTAATTTACCTATGTATTTGTAATTTGGTAAAAAGGGGAAAAAAGGCAAATTACTATCATGACTAATAAATTCAAGACTGACTAATATTATAGTCTATGAAGTATTTTACTATATATTTTAAATACCTAGGTGAAAGTAATTAAAATACTTTTCATCCAAATGACTTAAAAGACTTAAATTGCAACATGACACCTTTCAAGTAGTAGTCATAATACTTCTTCTGATGCTTAATATCACTCCAGAATTGTCATATTTCTTCCTTTTAAATAATACACAGCAACAAAGAACTCTGATTAAGTTCAGAGGGATATGATCATCAGATCAGAAAACTAATCTTGTCATTCTCCCAACATTAAAGAGAGAATATTCCCTGGAACTGAGTAAATATTTCTAGTTTACAAACAAGATGAAAAGTCTTTCCCCAGGCCACTGAAAGAGAGTACATGAAAGCCAGAAACAATTGAATCAGATCAGTGTTAATATTTCGGTAACCAGAGGAAGCTGATGTTTGTATTTGAGCTTGAGAGCTTATTTGCAAACTTCATGTTGATCACACACCTCTAAGGACTAGATCAAAAGAAGTCCAACATGGAATGAGTACACAGAATAATCCTAAAGGAACAGGGCTTCTATTTCCACACTTTAAATAAGTTAGCATAGCTTTTATTTTCATATTTGTCAATTTAAAAACCTTTTCTGTCCCATGGGATTGTTCTAAAAGCTCAACATAACTCCAACTAACTTGCTTGGAAGAATGTTCACTTTTTAGCAAAGGGATATATAGCCTCTTTGCAATTTATGAAGTAGAATAATTGGTGCATATGTTGAAGTAATAGGCGCACTGCACCTCAACTGAATTTAGACATCTAAAATAATTGTTCTCTGATCAAATCAGCAGAAGTCAGAAAGGTACCACAAGAAACAATGAAATAAAAAGCTCTGTTAAATCCCAGAGGACAGCAAATTTTGGGAATCATTACATGCACGTAGAAAAGCTAGTATTCCTTATGTATAAATACAAAAACCTAAATTTAGCTTTCTCAGTCATCCCCAAGTCTTGCTGTGTCATTAATATATGTGACAGAAAGCTAGCTCTTTAGTAAAAAGAACAGTCTTACATCTGACTTAATCTTCTTTGCTTTGTTACTCCTTCACGATTTCCTGAATACTTAAGTGAATATTTACTGTTGCATTCTGCTGCTGACAGAATTTTTACATGGATTTATATTTTACAATACTTACTAAAAAAAAAATAAAAGAAATCAAATACTTTATCTGTCACTTTTACTAGAAGTTTGTGTCTTTTTACGGGGAAGCGAAGGTTTGTAATCTCAAACAGTGCAGACCTGCAATCCAGGCATGTATTTGAAATGCATTCAGCTAAGACATCGTTATTTGAAATTTAGTATTTTTTCAAATATATTGGAAGGAAATTATCTAATACATGTGTGGTGGTGCAAGACCAAAGACAGATGTTGAACAGAAAAAGTGCATGGAAAGTTGTTAAGGAATATAGTTTGTGTGTTCTCTGTGATTTTGAAGTATGAAAACAACAGATCTTTCTCACTTTAGAATTAGAATCATAAAATCATACATAGAATATCCTGAATCAGAAGCAATCCATGAAGATTATCCAGTCCAACTCGTGGCTCCACATGGAGCCAGCCAGGTCAGAGCATGGGACTAAGTGCATCGTCCAGACGCTTCTTGAACTCAGTGGAGCTCGGTGCTGTGACCACTTTCCTGGGGAGCCTGTTCCAGTGCCCGACCATCCTCTCAGTAAATAATTAATTGTTAGAATACTAATTTATTTTTATATTCATGAGACCTGTAATATCTTATTAATTATATGAATAAGAATTATGATATTGTATGATATACGTGTTATAGTAAATCTTCATACCTGGAAATTTATGTGAAACTTGAAGATGGAAGTAAATGCTATCCATTGAAATTAAATGGATGCTTTCTGTCAACCTGAACAACTTGTTTTTGACTAGAGTACATTTTCTGTTAAGGATAGATAATCTTCACTCCACACTTTGTGAAGATGTAGATTTCTAGAACTGGATGGATTTTTTTTTAATTGTCAAAATGCAAGTAAGACATCCTTAGAATATAGATTTGTGATATTTGTTGATTTTTTTAATTTTTATGTCAAATAAATAAGCATAAACTTTGGAAGTTGAGATATAAATGTACATTTAGTTTTGACATTTCCATAAGTTGTCTTTTCAATGTAATATAATTTGTTTTTTAAATTGTTCAGATGTATTTTAAGAGAACTTGAAAATCATTATTAAAATATTTTTATGACACAGGTTATATTAAAACTTTATTTAAGAGAAAAGCTTTTTAAAAAAATTTAACTGTTTTTTCATGCTTGTGGATCAGGTATTTGTAATTTCAAAAACCTCCACAAGAAGTAAAACTGAACGTTCTTGGATACACAGTGATGTGCACAGGGTTTTGCGCATTCTTACCTTCCTTAGTAAGAACTCAGTTCTGGCTAAAGATGTACTGTACTGGTTTCCTTCTAAAATGGATTTTTTGACCATCCAGAAAGCTTAATGCACAGTAATTTTTGTTAAAAGTTTTGGTTCAGTGATCCATAACCCTTTCCTAGGGCTTGGTGTATCTCCCGGCAGTTAGAAATTATCCTTATCTGCCTTCTGTTTCAATAAATTCATTAATGAGAAATACTCAATACATCTTCTGTAGACCATGGAAAGAAATATGTGTTGCTTTCTTTTAAGGGTTAAATCTTCAGTAATGCCTTTGCAAAACCTTGGAGTTTGCCTCCTGACACTCCTGCCTGAGACAGTATTACCCTGATCTTCGAAAAGCAGCAGGGTTTTGGAAAAGAGTGTTTATGTCACATGATCATTCTCAAATGCTGGATTAGATATAGCTCTGCTATCAGTAGAGGAGGTTTTTTGTTTTGTTTTATTTTGGGGGGGGTGTTGAGATGGTGTTGAGATTTTTTTTTTAAATGAGATTCTGATTTTCTGTGTCTCTTCATATTTTCATGTAGGATGTGGAGCTGTGGACAGCTGGGAATACAGGTTTCCAGTGCTCCACTGTGACACTAGAATGTCCAGTGGGAACAGGCAGGAGGAACTATATTAAAGCATTTTGAGATACATATAATTTTGAATCCTTATTTATAAATATTATTTATGATATTGCTCTTCTGATATTTGTGTATTGAACTTTTTGGAAGATGTTTTCATTTCATGCATTCTGGCTTTCTGGTATGATAAATTATTTTAATAAACCAACTCACTCTGGATCTGTTTTGAATTCATAGATAGAACAGTTACTCCTCATTTTCTCTGCAAAGTCTGATTTTAAGATTACCAAGAAAAAAATCCCACCCTCTTTTTATCCTAATGAATAACTTTATTTTTTTGTTACATGTGTAGCATACCTATCTGCATGTGCTTGTCAATAGTCTGTTCATAACTTCTTTAAGGGTATAAACATAGAAAATTGACTTTACATATAATAATGCCATCCTGAATCTTAAAATTTCTGTTGGGAATCGTCCTGTCAAGCTATACACTTCTGCCAGGATTTAACAGTAGTAGATTTAACAATATTTGACAGAAGACATTTTCAATGGTGTTAAATCATGCTAATATTTGATACTATTCAGTGACTAGAATTGTCTTCTTATACTGAAAGTTTTAGATTTCATACCTTGGATTGAACTGGGAATCATCCAAATAACATTATTTTTTATCACCAATGTAATTTGAATGAGATTTACATCATTTTACTACAGATGTAGCGACACAGTTTATAGAACCAGAAGTGCTTTGTTTTATTTTTGCTGCTTAAATGGGAATTAATAGAAAAACTGCATTAAATTCTATGGCAAAGATATGGAACCGCCATTTTTGATGGACAGACATGTGTACAGTAATTTGTAAGATGATTCAGCATTTCTATCACAAGCAATTAACATTTGCATTTCCTTTCCTAATATTTTATTATTCATAAATTTCATAAGACTTGGGTTTTTTAATAGTCTTTCCCTGTATATGTACATTCAATACATAAAAATCAAATATTCTAAGTAGCAGATCTCCTAGAGAATATAGAGGATGTATAATCAAAAGTGTTTTCAGTGTAGGTAGAAAAAATGTAAATAACTTGATGTATGAGATTAAGATGTAATTCCTCAGTCTTGATTTTATTAGAGTTTAGTGGTTAAAATGAAATTTATTGACACAATAATTTATATACTTTTAGTCCTATTGCTAATAGCCTGGAATTGCAGATATGAGAGTTAAGATAGATTCTTTATTAGTAGTACTTCATTACCAGAAATAGGATCTACACATAGTATGCCTTCATGGGTAGAACAGCTTTATAATTTTACCTTCAAATATGCTGTAATACAATGCAACCATGCAGTTGAACATGAGTGTTTTGTTATCTTCAGCAATGCAGGTACGGATGAAAGCTATTTATCTGTGATGTCTTTAGATTCTAAGTCATCTTAGAGGCAGTTTTACAGCATTTTCCTCTAGTTCACTTTCAGCTGTAAATATTAGCTTGAGGCATAATGCCAAATATTTTGAATACACTTCTAATACTGACATAGAAATTGCTTGCAAATATATTTTCCTTACTATTATGATTGACTTTCATGTAATTTTAATCTTATTTATTTATTTGTTTCAGAAATTGAAAAGGGGGGCTGTGGAGACCCTGGAATTCCATCATATGGAAAAAGGACTGGTAGCAGTTTTCTGCATGGAGACACACTTACCTTTGAATGTCAAGCAGCTTTTGAATTGGTGGGAGAGAGAACAATTACATGTCAACAAAACAACCAGTGGTCTGGCAACAAACCCAGCTGTGTTTGTAAGAATTATTGCTATTGTTTGTCTGTATTATTTTTCTAACCTTAGCCACTTTCTTTTCTTAGCATTTGTGACTAAGCACCAGGAAAACGTTTCAAAAGACCTTGAAGACTTTTTCAGTCATGTTTGGTTTTTGTTTGGTTTGTTTTTTGTTTTTTTTTTCATTTGGCTCAGTATTAGCTCATTTATGGGGTCCATCACGTAGAATTGTTTTAGAAGGTTATTTTCCCTTGTTTTCTATTTAATTGAACTATTTAACACTCCTAATGTAAATGTGTGTTGAATTAGAATCTAAATGAGCAAATCCTAATAACATATAAGTATTCAAAGGGAGTCTTTGGGACATAGACATTGATTCTTGCAGTGCAAAGCAGTCTGCAGCTCATATAAGAAAAGATCGGGGGTTTTTTTCTGATATCCTGATAAATC
>VZTU01000115.1:0-32621 GCA_013400835.1 Zapornia atra | reverse complement strand
GGGGTTGGACTAGGTGATTTTTTGAGGTCCCCTCCAACTCCTGACGTTTTGTGATTCTGTGATCAGAAATTCTGGCTTTATTTTGAAAATGTTTTTGAAGATGTTAAAGATGGGAGCAGCTTCCAGGTTTTTAAAGTTTGGGTTGTTTATATATTTGACAGATATGCCAGCCTAACAAGACCCTGAAGACTGCCATTACCTATAATTTTGTTTCTCTCTATTTGGAACAGACTGCAGAAGTTTAGTTGAAAATCTATACGAACCAAGTTAGGATCATTATTATCTAAATCGTTGAGGGTATGTGATAACCTGTGTAGTTCTCCATGAAAGACTTCATTGACGCAGGTGCCTTAGACTTCCTCAAACAGCAGGTATCCTTAAGGACTGCAGAGCTACAAAGTTGTCCGTGAACATTCATGTCTTCAACAGGTTGGAAGACTTCTCTGTTCTGATTATAGGAGACTGAGAGAGCTCTCTACTTCAACAAGAAGAACAGGACATGTAAGGTCTTTGCTAAATCCTACCTCAGGTCCCATTGTCAGCAGCCTTTCCACAACCCAAGTGCTTCTGATTTATTTAGTTACCCTATCTCAGGCCAGGTAGAGTAATCTTGTTTCCCAGCATGCAGTTACTGAAGTACTTGACTTCTGCCAATTGCTCCCAGCTGCTGCCTGAAAATCACAACCCAAGGAAGAAAATCACAGAAACTGATTTTTCATGCCAGAAAAACACCTTGCAAGGGCTTTGCCTGTTCAGTTTCTGGCTCTGAAGAAATAAAAACATGACCAAAAACATTGCTATCTAGAGTGATGCAAACCAAGTCACATCAGTTGACACTATGATATTTCTCAAGATTTAAGGGATAAATTCATCTGTTTTTCAGATATATTTCTGAAAGAAATGTTAGCTTTTTTTTTTTTTCTTCAAATCTGTACTCACAGTGCTGTTATGACAGTGAAGTCAACACAAATTCAGTCACATACAGTGCCAGCCTCCATGCAGAGAACTTGAAGTGCTTCCCAGGTCCAATACACACTCTTTTGCAAGGAATGACCAGGACGAAAATGTTCTTGTGGTTATAGTAAGAGTAAGCACAGATGGTCTGGAAGATTACTGTAGCACCAATCCATGTGAACAGACTAGATCTTCAAGCAGACTAACATTTATGATGTTAAGGCCTTGGATTCCACTTCCCTTCCCTTTCCTCTTCTACTCTTTTCATTTTTTGGTTGGTTGGTTTGTTTCTCTGTGGGGTTTGGTTTTTTTTTTCCCCTTTTCTTTTTCTTCTTCTCCAATAGGGAATAAATTTTGTTTCACAGGTTCTTTCCAAGGACAGCAGGGATGCTTTCCTATGTGTTCAAAATAAGAATGAAATAAACAAGTTCAGCAGGCTTAAAATATTTCAAACCTCTCTCCAGCATAGATAGAACACTGAGGTAACTGCAAACCAATAGTATTCCACTTCACCCTGAGAAAATTACACTAAAGGTAAAGACCAGAGACATTTATTATTTTGCTTGATCACTTTAGGAAAATAACCATATACATCTGAACTGTCTGTGATAAAGTAAAATTAGTATCTTCCTTCCAGTCTACAGTATACCTGTGGCATTTTAACTGAGTAAAAATAATACAGTTTTGACTTAGAGACAAAAAAATTGAAGGACGCCTAATTGTTTTATAGGCATAAGGATCTCTCTGCTTTGCTTTCCTGGTTTATTTTCTGCATTGCATGTCAACTGTGGACTATTCAGGAATGAGCTGTCAGAATGTGAATGGGACCAAAAGCAAGTGGAGATGAGCCTGGAGGACTCCCCTTCTGCGCTGCAGCATGTGGAGAACATGGTCCTAGTTACCAATATTAGGCTATGTGTTGCAGTTGCTTGTATTCCTATCCATTAAGCCTGCATACATTATTATGTGATAATATATGGCAATTTTTTGTTCTTTTTTGTTCTTAGTGCCGTCATACTTCACATATATCATTTCGTTTTCCAGATTAGAAAATATTAGACTATTAGAAAATACTCCAAAGGTTTTTTGCAAGTACCAGTCTTTCTTGACCATACTATGATCAGAGTATTCTCACAGCTATGTGCTTGTACAGCTAGATTTACTAGTCTATCATCTACTTTTTAAACTATTATTATTGAGTCAGCCACTATCTAATCCCCACTTTAATGAACTACTAGCATTTGCAGACTATAACCTTTAGAGCAACCACATCTGTCAATTGTTTTGGGGAGAGAAAAAAGTGGGAATTTGTATTAAAGTGGGAGCTTTCCTGGCAATAAACACCTTATTATAATTTTAAGTGGCCTTTATAACTCATCCTGGGCCAAATTCATTTCTGGTAAATGATACTGGCTTCAGTCGTTTAAAGACAGGCTTTTCCTGTACCCTGTATGTAATCATCTCAACTACCTTTAGTAAAACAATACCATCAAAAGTCATTTTAAAATAAGATAGTATGATTAAGAGGATGTGTTTTCATCTTTTAACATGCATAAAGAAGTTATGTGAGCAGAATTTTGAGCCCTATTCAGGTCAGAGGTGGACAAGAACTTGGCTTTGGTCAGTATGTTTGAAATTGGTGTCACGTTTGAAGATCTGTCACATGTGGAAAGCTGCCAAAGTATCCACCAAGTTTTTTTGTAGTTTCTCAAAGCTGGCCATTTGACAGCAGTAAAGGCTGCTCTAATTAGACTGGAAAATTAATCCACCATTTTTTCTGGTCTTTCTTGGTATTTTTTCTTTGATAAAGGGTGTCTGTGTACTCTAATGTCCACTAAGTATACTGCAGCACCTGAGATTCCTTAGCATGTCTGGATGCTTAGGTTGGGTATCTACTGTTAGGAAATGCATCATTCGTTAGAAAATACTGGGAAAAGACAGGTTTGCATGTTATTTCCTGTGCAGTCATGTTTCTTACCTTGTTAGCTCTGATGATACGACAGTATTTCTTCTGGTAGTGTAATGATATATTTCAAGATGAATTTGAAATTAATATGAATTTATTTAATGTTTGTAATCAGCCCACAATTGCTGTTATTTACATTTTAATTATTTTGGTCGCTCAACTAGTGTAGTCTGTGTCTTACATGAAATAAATAGCAGTAATGATTTTGAAACACGTATTTGTCCTTTAGTTTGCGATATTTATATTCAGTGACTCTGCTAGAGTTGAACTACTGTGGACATCTTTAGATGGCCTTTTTGACGGCCAAAATAAAGCCAGTGGAAACCTACCACTGCTGCTATCACATAGAGCACCTCTGATTCACAGCTGCTAGGCTGTAGAACCAAGAAAACACTGAGGAAATCAGTACTCCACACCTGTTTGAGAAATTATGTCTCTAAGGCTTTTTTAATCTCTTCATGCTTTAGAAAAAGAAAGAATCTTTCTACTTGTGTTTAGGTTGGGGCTTTGGGGTGTTTGTTTCCTTATTTTGGGCTTGAGTTGGGATTTTCTTGTATTTTGGAGTTTTATACCTGGACATTTGGGAAATACTAGGCAAAGCAAACACTTTACTTCAGCAGGCCTCGTTCCTTTGATGCCCCTACTGACTGCTGTAAGAATTCCCCATAACTGGAAATAATGGTGTTAGGTCCCACTCTTAGTGAAGGCTACAGCTGGTAGTCAGACTATGTTAACTATTTGCATGTGACAGAGCATATGGGTTGACACACAAGCTCACAGGTTTTCAAAGCAGTTATCAATAAATAAAAAGTGAGTGTAAAAACATCTAGCCAAGAATAATTAGGGGGGAATGAAAGCATAACTCTGAGGTCTGCTAGGTTTCCACAGTTCTACAAAAAGTTAAAGTTTAAAAGAGGTCCTTATTTTTTTTTATTTTAACAAAACACTTTTGCTGAGACTGCTATTGTTTAGTAGAAAAGCATTTGGTTAGAGCTAAAAGCACAGGAAAAATACCAGCTACAGGGAAAACCTCAGACTATAACAGAAGTCTTGCCACCAGGATTTCTTGAGCTGCACATTTTCCTTTTGCCTATCAGGGCTGCTCACTTTGATTCATATACCAAAAGTGCACCCTGATGCAACACTGCTGGTGGTCATTCCATATGTGCAAAATGCCACCATATCACTCAGTGATAGTAAACAGTGTTGTGTAGTTCCTGAATATTGCTGAGAAAGGGTGTTTGTGGAGGTGGGAATGGCGATTGACAACAGTGCTAATTTGCTGGGCAGTTTTACTTACTTTTTAAAGTCTGTTGAGATTTTTGACTGGCAACGCTAGGTCCTAGGCAGCAGTCATTGAAAAGGGGGATGGAAGAACATCATGAGACAGAACTGAAGACTGCAGTGACAGAACAGGTATTCTCTCCAGGCTGTTAGCCTTGCACAATCGCACATTGAATTTTCTGCAGTGTTTTTGTCTCCTGCCAGCCAAAGACTTGAAATGCCAGACGTGTTCTCTTGCTGCTTGAGGCAGAGCATTGGAAATCGACTGCATCTAGAAGCACTACTCACAGTGACTGTCTGCATACTGTTTGCTGCCTTTTGCTGTCTTCTTCCAAGAAGAAATACTTCATAAAATTTGCTGTCAGGTTTCTTTCTGCTGTACCAAGTCTCCTCAGTTAATTGGACTGGTTCTCTCTTTCTTACTAATGTGTATCACAACTGGCCTCCTTTCACAGGGGTAGATTAGCCCACTAACTCATCGTTAGTGGTGCTATACGGTTTTCTCCCCACCAGAGTGTGAGGAGAGCTTTTATCAGTCTAAACCACTATCAATTCTGAACAACAACTGTGGCTGGTGTTTTTCAGGGGTAAGACTGAAGTCTCAGATCAAGAGAGAATAAAAATCTTTGGCTGCAGAAGTTGTCTAACCTCCATCCTCAGCTACACAGGCCCTGGCACACTCCACCTGTACTGCATTTCTGTTTAGATGTGAGCCCCAGCAACACAAGCAGTAAAGTGAACCCAGACACATGCCCTGGACAGAAACTGCAGCGAGCTCTTGCAGTAGGTGCCAGCTTGAAGAAAGCTACCTAGAAGCTGAACAGTCAGTCTACATACGGTGTTGTACTTTTCATTTTGTCATAAGACATCTGACAATGAGTGGATTAGTAAGATGGAGAAAAAGTAACCCAAATGAGTTCCTGAATCATCCTTCAGTGTGGGGATGCCATCAGACAAGCCTGTCATTGCCTCCTCAGATATGCTGTTTGCCTTTCTTCTATTTGTTTGAAACCACCTACATCACAAAGGTTGGTTGCATAATGCAACAACCTTCATTTCCCAGGCCATGAGCATAAAAGGGAGAGAGGGAGCGACTGTGTTGACTGCTTGGCAGCCATCCCATCCACAGAAGTAATATCTGCACACTACATGCCCAAGTGGCTCCAAATCAGATGGTTAACAAATTGCAATAATGTAAGAAGCAGGCTTCTTCTCTGTTCTTTTTCTTAACAACTTTTAATGCCACAGTTCAGGCTGTGGGAGTGAATCAGCATACTCAAGACAATACTGTAAATAGCTGTCAACGGGGTGCAACTGGTAGTGACATAATTCTGATTCTTGACTGCAATATTTCTCTTGGTAATTTTCCACATGCAAAGTTACTATGTGAATTAAGACTTTCATAATGCATGGCAAGAGTGATTCCAGCCTGCCCTATATAACTCTGAATTTTAATCTCTTCTTGCATCAGCGTGAATCCCGTGAAGTCCATCAAAGTGTTTTCAATTTGCTCCCTGTGTTTGGATTTACAGTGCTGCTAGAGCAGTGCAAAAATTGTCACCAATTTTTCTTCTGCTAACTGTCGCCCTTCTCCACATTTCAAGAAAATAACCTTACAGAAATTAAAAGCCTATTTTCCACTGCAGAAATAACATAACAATGAATCCATGTTTTCTCTGGCTTCCAAATTAATTGATTTCCAATGGAAAATTAGTAGATCCCTTTTGAAATTGTTTCTGTTTACTATTCTTGTCTTTATATCTAAGGTGGACAAAAGTTGAAACTTAACCTGCTAAGCCATGATCACAGTTTTTCTACCCGTCTCGTCTCCTAAATCATAATTCCCAACCAGCACCCTGAGTTTTGATTTTTGTGTGCAAAAGGAGCATATATGCAGGCTTGTGACAAGTCTGTGCTTGACTGGTCTCAATGTCTACTTTTCACAGAGACTGGGCCCACTGGAAAGCTCCGTGCTATCCTGAGTACCTTTCAGTTTGTGTATGTGTTAGGAACTACTTGGAGCAACGCACCTGGCTTTTCCAGCTGCTAGCCTGGGCAGAGACTATGTTGGAAAAGCTAGGTGGATTTACCAAAATGTCTGGTTTTCAGGCAAAGTCTGCTTTCAGGATGAAACCAAATGAGAAACAGAAGGTCTGATTCTGGTCATGTCTTGGTTTTCTTCACTCTACATAAACAGAACAGTTCTGGAGTCATACTGGAAAAAACCTGGAGCCTTAAATGTCTCACATGTGGGAGAGGGAAGGTCCCAGGAAGGGAATGAGATGTTTCTGCTAAGAAGAGAAATAAAAAACAAGGCTTTTTAGCGTGGGTCTGATTCAGGTTCAGAACCTAGGCAACACATTCTCCATGGGTAAAAATTGTCACGTACCAACTTAGAAGAGCAGGGAATATATCCTAAATCTGAGTGAAAGAGAACAAGATCAAAATTCAATTTCCACAATACCATCTGAATATCTGTAGGATCCACGTCCCTAAAGAAAAATATCACAACTTGACCTTAACATCAGATACAAATCAAGTCATTCCTCAAGGGCAAAATAGAGCTAAGATCGAAGGTTTCCATGCACCCTACCAAGGGACAGTCAGACATTTCCATAGCAAATTCAGCTAACCACTTTTGCAGTGGCAGATCTAGAAGCTTATTCCTGAGTTTTAATAGTATTTTTTTCAAGTCCATATATTTTTCATTATTTTACATTTGCTTACTGTTTGCCATCATTCAGTTCAGAAATAAAAGATTAATCAGATATACCATTCTTATAAATAAAGTTTGATATCATGTATTTGTTTTTACAAAATCTAGAGTAAAATTATCTTTTGCTAATACAGCAGTCTGAAAGATATTCTAATAACCTTTAGGTTTTATAAACCTTTATTTTACTGGTTTTTGGCGCAGAAAAGTTTTGACTTGAGCTACCTAGTAGTTATTTCTAACATTTTATTGCAACTAGCAAATAGCAAACTCCTACCACTTCCTTAATACATTAATAAAAAAAAGCAACTTGCAGGTTGTGAAGATTTTTTTCTTCCTTTTCACTCCTCAAAGGCTGCCTGTAACATAGAATCCCTTTTCATCTTTGCCAACAGCTGTCATTAAACAAGATACATGGAGAGATCAAGCACACAAAGATCCTCTGTGTGTTGGTACTCATCATTTGCACCTGTAATCCACTACGTAAACAGTCCTCAGTCCCTGGTGTGTCTCATCATTTTCATGGGCTTCATAAAATGCAATGTCACTAAAGGATAAGATTTGAAGCACTTTGCAGTTCCAAGATAGATCACATCCTATTAGAGAATAAAGCACTTCATAAAAATATCACCCATTATTGGAAAAGAGTAAAAATGCTGGTTTGCTCAGCTTATTATTGTGTTCTGTGTGCCTACACCATAACAGTCTTAGCATCTCTGGTCCCTGTGCAATTCCCTTGGAAAACAGAAGAAGCTCAAGTGAGGCTGTTTGTGAGAAATGGGGTCTGTTCCGGTGACTACCATGGAGAACATGTGGGTGCAAATGCTCAGCGGTGCTTGCTGATGGACGGACCTTATTGGCTCCAGTCCCTCCTCATGCACAGGAGAAGCTGGTCCCTCAGGAGAAATTACACTGAGGGTATTCCTCTTCATCCACCAGCTAGCAGTCCCTGGCACTTTAGCTCAGGAAAGTGGAGCTGTGCCTTGAGCAACTGTGTGGTCTCAATATTTTGGGCCAGTCTGGGCTCATGACAGTAGGGGGCAATGCAGAAGGGAGCCTGGATGCTTCTTACAGAGTTACCAGAGAGAGACACAGAGCTGTTCAGAAGTCTCATCAGATCACATACATTAGATATCTAAAATTAGACAGTATAAATATGTCTCTTGGGTGATAATGCTGCCTCAAATAAGTTATAATTGTCTTATAAACCATCCCAGCGGTTAAGCACAGTTCAAAGGATAAGGTGGGCCCACAAAGACCCCTAATTTTCTCATGGCTGCCTCATTTCCCTCTTCATCTGGCCCTAAAATGCCTCCATGCCCTGGAACCCCTGGAATATGAGGGTAAAGCATGAGAGACCCTGCTCTACACACACAGATGATCTTTCTAGCAGGCTTCCTGGTGCCGGCAGTTGTTCTTCCATCTGGGCTTTGGAGGGGCAGCAACAAGCTACAGGTTGCAAGGGGAACCAAAAGCCAGGACAGAGCTGCAGTGCTTAGGACAGGAAGGGTCCCCACAGGTGGTGCTGAGGTGTAGAGACCCTGTGAGTAGAAAGCCCTGCGGTCCACAGTGACTCACACATTCCCAAGAAAAGGAATAGCCTTTGTTTGCCAAGTCACTTAGAAACTGCAGCATTGCCATGTGGTGTGCAAGTAGGGTGGGGGAATGAGGACAGCAGCACCTCAAGCAAGTTCTTTCACTGAAACATGATGTTACAAATCAACCACCATCTGAAAGGTGAGTAGGTAAGCAAGGGGAAAGACGGTGTTTCAGCTCCTCATCCAAAGGCCACTTTGCAGTCCTGCAGAGCTCTCAGATCAACAACTGCTCTTGCCTTCAGTGAAGAGAGCTTCCAGGATGGGTAGAGATCCCCCAACCCCCACTCTCCCTTAGGCAAGGCTAGAGTGAACTGGCCTTTATTTACCCCAACCCCAAGTTTTTATCCAACTTAAGTGTATTGGCACAGACTATAGAAATATTGGAACTCCCCCTCCGTGCCTGCTTGTATTGCCAGACCTCAAATTTTCAGGGTCTTTATTTTCAGAAGCTGGAAATAAAGTAAGGCTTCGTTATCTATTATATATTCCTTATTTCATATCCTGATCATGTACATATATATTTTATAGATTCCTTATTTTGAATTCCTGCTCCCATAATGGGCTTTCTTGAAAGCTGAAACATATTAAAGTTCCACACCATATTTTGTACTAAATGTATTTAAGAGAAGTGGTGAAAATCAATGGATATTCACCTTTCAACCATAGTTTTGTCTAGATGAAGAACAAGGTATGATATCCTGGAAAAGCCAAAAGAAAGCAATCCGAGGATGGTGGGGCTCAACCTTTGCAATGTCTCTCTCCCAGTTTTAGGAGAGCTAAGTATTAATTCAAGTAGTGATACCGTGTTCTGAGAGGGTAGATTTCAGGTAAAGTATTCTAAAACCAGTGCCCACTACATGGCATGACCATTGCCTGAGCCATAGGGCAGGAACAGCACGGTCTGGAAACTGTTCTTTGAATCCTTCTGATTTCATCACATCAATGTTACAGTTCTCCACTCAGTCCATTTTGACAGCTCACTTCTTTCACATTAGTAATACAAGTGGGAGTTAATTGCAATAACAAAAATTAGTTATTTTAGTATCTTCATTCCTTTCTGTCATGTCTGTTCTTTCTTATGTTGGCTCAGAGATATTAAAATGTGATTTTATTTGCTGTTGCAGAGCATCAAGCACAATGTCAGCGTTGAGCAAATAGTTGTGATGACCAAATTTTGAAAAGCACGACCTTAAGTGAGCACAGTCATGTTCACGTATTGCAGTCTTTGCCTTTTATATCCTTGTTTGCTGAAGCATAACAATTACATTTTATCAAGATGTGCTTGTGGGGGATTGCGCATTGTGTGCATTCCCTAATGAATCAGTAAATTTTGTTAATGTGTTTTGGAGAAAACCCCAGATAAGTATGTTGCAGAAAATAGTCCTAGTGTTTACAGCACCAAAAGAATTGACTTGCAGTATGCTTAAATAATTCTCCAGCTAGAATTTACTATGGGAATGTTTTCTCAGCTTAGAGCAAAATATGACAATGTAGTTCTTTAAACATTACCCGGTTCCTGCAAGTTGATGAATTCCCCAATCCTTGTTGAAAAGAAGAAGTGGCAATGTTCAGCCACATGCTTGGTAGGGGCCTTTGCTACTTCCAAGCAGGGAAGCTGTTACTTGAAGGGTCACCTACTGAAGTTAGTGAAGTTAGACGAGCCACTGTCTTCGTCTCCGTGGCCAATGCCAATGGTTGAGTGTTTTCATAAGCTGTGGTTCCCAATCTAAGTCCCTCTCATCACCTTTTAAAAAGCCGCCAGCTTGTGATTTGAAATGTTAAAATTCAATGTTTAAGCACGCAGATGATGCTTATGTCATAACCTATTGGAATAAAAAAATTATGCAATTAACGAGTGGCATAAAAAAACATATTAAGCAGAGGTGATCTGTATAAGACTCCAGTGCTAATTCTTGTAGCTTCTGACTTGCCTCTGATGAGTTGCCCCATCTATCTCACTTTAAAGCATCAGGTGTTTCTTTTGCCCCAAACTTACATATTTGATAAAAAATAGTCTTACACAGTTACTGGATAGAAACTCTGTCTTTATCCTTCTCTTATAGTCCATCTGATTTTAGAATATATTATGCTAAAATAACTATAATGTCCCATTCAAAATTATTGTCTGTATAGTATGAGGGCAGGGAGGGTGAGAATCCTGTAAAAAGTCTGGGTGAGGCTGTAAACTCTGAACTTTTGACAGTCTGTAAAACTTACCCCTTTTCAGGATGACATTTTACAGAGTTAAAAGGGCACCCTTATTATTTGAAATGGGTCATATTGATGGACTGTGACAACATCTTTTAAAACCCTCCAGCATGAAAATATTACCAGTAAAGGTCTGTGAAGACTCACATGAGAGGATGGTTTGCTCCAGCCTTAGCCTTTACACACTTTCCTTGTCACCTTGTATCCAAGGAAGAAAAAAAATTACAGTTCCTATATCTGCTTTTCATGCAGTATGTAAGGCCTCAAAAAAAAATCAGATTTTTTTTTTCTTTTCCATTTCCTTACATGCTTTTCTTTTTTCCAGACAAGGTCCTTCCCAACACACAATCCAAACAGGGAGCAGGCTTTCCACCTGCAATTCACAGAAGCTCCCCAGCACATCTCCCCCCAGGGACCATAAGCTGGACCTGTGCTCTCCTCACCCACTCTGAAATCAGGGTCAGCATCATGTTACTACCCATCCCCAGATCAAATCCACCCTGTCAAGACAAGCTGGGAGAGGTATTACCTAATGCTCCTTGGCATGCCCAAGTGCTAAAAAACCAAACCCACAAATCCAGCCACGTGAAGAGTAGGAAAAGCTATGTTTGCTTTGGCTCTCAGCTATGTGGTGCTTCTCTGTCTGGAGCAAGAAAAAACATGAAAGCGACATATCCTGGTTAACAGATGTACACCTCAGTAGTTGGTATTTGGTGTGTTTTTTCAAGCCAAGACATTTCTTAAAGCAAGATGACCTCTTCCCAGAGATCTTAAAGAAAACGGGAATATTTAATTCATAGGTTACTTCATTTGAATTGGAGTATTTATTTAAAGGTTCTTTTTATTTCTGCATGGTTTTGACTGATAAAAGTTTTTTCAGTCCTTTTGGTTCTCAGTTGATCCTGTACTGACTTTTCTGAAATCAGACTAAGGATGAATTTGATATATGCAATGGAAAACATGCATTTCTCAAGAGCAAACTTTGTGAACATCTATGCATTAAAAAAAAAAATCTATACTGCTAAATTTCTGTGTGGATAGAACTTCTCTTTTTCCCTGCAGTTGTTCCAGTTCAGTATCTGAGGTAGGTGTAAGCACTACAGACACTCTGTACTAGCAATGTTGTGCAACCATTTTTGAGAAGGGAAATTAAAACCAGCACATTGAATTTGAAAATACAGGAGACCTAAATGTCAGCACGGAAGAAGTAAATCAGAACTTGATAGGGCAACATAGAGTTAGTGTCTTACTGCCCAAAGTGCTGAGGAGTTTTAACTAAATCGATGAGTCCAGGGTTTCTTATGACTCTGCCTGATCATGAATCCCTGTGCCAAGGGGTAACTTGTTACTACTGAGTTATAAGCAATAATGCTTCAGAGTAACTTTTTAGGTATTTAAGAAGGAGTTGTAGTGGTCAGGGAGTTTCACTAGAAGCTTCACAAAACAGTGGGGATAATGAAGTGTGGCAGTACTTTTTCAAAGAAAGATTGAAAGAGGTACCTAACACGCCATTTCTTTAGTAGAAAATAGAAGTAGACATTCTTTAAAAAGCTTTAGGTCAGTGAAAATCCACTACACATTCTATTTGTCTTTAACTGCTTATTTATTTTCTGTTTTGATTCACATTTTCTACAACATGCATGTACAAACTAACTGTAATTATTAATATGTTCATCGCTTCAAATTTGAAAGAATATTCTTCAGAGAGTCACTTGATGCTGCTGGTTCTGCATTTACTCACAGGGTAGGGGTAAACTCAGGGTCCTTTTTCCTTCTTCAGCTTGAAAGAACATGAAAGAACGGCTGCAATCTGGGTCCAGTTGTGGTAAAAAATTCTTTACAAGGGTGTTAAATTAGGAATAAGATTAAAATAAGAGAAGGAAATTTTAGGATGAATGTTAGGAAAACCTCCTTGACAGCAAGACATTTCTAATTGTGAAATAGTCTCCTAAAGGAAATGGTGGAAACTCCAGTACTTAGGGCTTTTAAAGGTGGCTGGATAACACAGTGTAATTACCACGTAGGAAACAATCCACACGGACAGAAAGACAGTAGGCACATGCTTGCGCTTATTTTCTATGCCTGCACTTCATTGTATGGAACTGCAGCAGCACAATGCTGCAAGTAGACTTCTACCCAGAACCGTGGCAATCTATAATGGCGTGAGCATGCCAGCTGCTGTGGGACCATGGCACACCTGGGGATAGTGGGGATGCAAAGACATCCGAGAAGCCACAGCTGGCTTTTCTTGTTTGGAGTAAGGGAACACATCTGTCTCTCAGCACCGGTAGAGCTGTACTGCCCCAAAAGCACATCTCTCCTGGCAGTTTCGTTCTGCTCTTGCAAGAATGGTGAAACATTAATGCGGCTGTTCCTCACAAAGGCATTATCTGGGCTTCCAGGAATCTATGTGATGTCAAAGTACTTTGCTTGGTGTCAGCTCTTCTGCGTGGGGATTCTAGGTGACGAATGTTAACTTCAAGAAGTCTGTAAGTATGCAAAAGCTTAGTTAAACTGATGAAAGAACTGGTGTTGCTGCCTCTAAATCTGGATCCTGAATGAACTGTCTGGGTTTCCAAAATGCACTTTGGCTCAATAACATAAATGTCATGTCCCACTTTTCATGGACTGGAACTGTTGTTTCACTGAAATTACAAAAGGGAGAGAGCACTGGGACATCTGTGCAGGGGCATTGCCCTTTAGGGGAAAAATTAGAGCTTGTCTGATGCTCTGAGCATGTTGCAAGCCTTCCCATTTCATTTCCAAACTCCTGCTGAAAGCACAGAAACACGGGAATCAACCCAGCACCTCCCAGCAAACGAGCATTAGGGCTGCATACTATGAAAATCACTGCTGTTTTTCTGCAAATTGTTAAACGTTCGTGGGTCATTGGTGAGTGTGTAGTTATTCTGTTCTCCTGGATGTGCTTTGCAGAATGTCAGTGATTATCTAAATATGACCCCTAGTGTTCAACTTGGATAGCAATAATTTTAAGAAAAAGCCTTCCCTTAAGAAGGGAACCCTTTACTGGTTATCCCAATATACTACTCTCCCACCCCCACACACACCCTCCCCCCAAAAAATCCAACCAAAAAAACCTCCAAACAAACAACTACAAAATAAAATAAAACCAAACAAAACCCACAACAAAACACCCACCACCACCACCACCCCCAAATAAAACCCCGCTACAAAAGCCCAATTGTGTGAAACCCTAATTGGGCAAAACAAAACAAAACAAAAAACCAAAACCAGTTCCTAGTTGTGCATTAAAAATTGTTGAATGCACACTGTTTTCAAAGCATAAAGCACTGAAGAATCATACGAGGATTTTAGAGACAATTGTTACAGGCAGGCAATGATCTACATTGAAAAGTTTTATTGCAACATTTTCCCATCTGCAGACAAAATGTTAAGCAATGAAGCTTCTAGTGGGAGAGCATCAATGGAAGCAGTCATACACTGCCATACATTGCATCACAAGGATAGTGATGAAGGCTCTATAGTATAACGGCTGGTACAAGAAACAGTGTGATGAGGCTTAACATTTCTTTCATTCTTGGTGCTGCCACTAATTTGATGGTATGCTTTGTGATAGGCCACGTAACCTCTCCCTTCTTGTGTTTCCATCTGGACAAAATGCACAGTCACATTGTTTTGTTTGAGGTTTGAGAGGTTTAACAATTGACTGTAAGACTGCATGAAATTTTGGTTAAAAAGTAGAATAAAACTGACTTTACACCTGCTATTTCTTAGCTATGGGACAAGGTAGAGAAAAAATTTATATGCATTTTCTTTGGTTTAAACATTCAGAGGCACAATGTGGGACCACAGGCTGCGGAAGAGTACCAGGCCATGAGGTAATCTGCGAGTTGCATGATGTTAGAGGAGAAAGGTGGAAGGTGGAAGGTGCTTTCGCATCCATGCTGCAGATGGCTCAGACCAGCTCTGCTTTGAGAAAAGATGAATACAGTTAAACTTCTGGGGTTTTTTAAAAGGACAAGTAGTAACCATGTGGACAAAACAGTGGTTGCAGCTGAAAGCTTAGAGAATCAGATGTGACAAGCAACTCAGTCCTTTGCTGATTGTTTTAAAGTGTGTCAGGTGGTGGTTACAAACAGATGATTTATCACATCACGATGTAGAGCAATATGTATGACGTGTACTGTGAAAACACGCAATACAGGGCCTCCTGCTTCCCCATTGTGTGTGTTAGCTCTGTGCACACAAGCATCTTGCAAACTCTACTACTTTGCATCTTTTTCAGATATGGAATAGCTCCAACAGACTCATTTCTGCTCTCATCTGAATGCCATAAACATTCATGTGTATCTCTGGTGTGCTCTCAAAACCCTCTCGCTTATTTGCTTGAGTATTGCTATCACCCAAAAAATTGCTGCCACTTCAGTAGTGGCCTGCAGATCCCTTTTGCTGCATGCTGATTCCTACAGTCCTGTTATGTAAATGTTTATGTCTGTTCGGATTTGATCTCCCCAGTAGGAAAGCATGTGCCTCCTGGATGCAGAAATCAGATGTCATTTTAAATATCAGTGCCATACACCTCTTAAGGCTTTTGAGCTTAAAAACAGAGTGCTACCACTTCCCTTTGCTCCCTTCTGACTTACCCCATGGCAGTGAGGCAGGAACTGGGTACAGACTGTTACCTTGAAAAATAGATGGTAGGTTATGTAAAAGCTTTCTTCTTTAGTCGCCTTTACAGCTTTTCTCCTTGATTCCTTGTGCCACAAGTCAGGAGGAACCACAGGAATGTGCACGCATGTTTTATGTATCAGTGAGAAACGGTTACAGCCAGAGTGAGCACCGTGTTCAAGGCTGGAATTGATTTTTCCAGTTAACACGGCCAGTGTCCTTTCCATCCAAGGGCAAAACAATGTGTGTATGAGGTGTGGGAATCCCTTGCCCCGTTTTGGGCATGAGGTCACTTTGCTCAAACTGCCTCCGCTAGAAGCATTGCTTGTGGCACCAGAGCAGGGACATGTCACCAAAGACACCATTTGCAGTGGGTCTATCTGCAAGGCAGCACACTGTTACAGGACCAGAATTGAGGGGACTGCAAGGAAGATTATCCACCCTGGTGATCTCTCCTGACCTGACAAAGTGCTAAGACAGCAGTGCTGCTGGCCCAGTGTGAGCATGAGTCAGAAAGCGAAAATCAACAGGTTCCAAGGTATGGTTTTAGGGGAAGGCACAGTCCCACAGACCAATGGGAGGAAGGACATTGCCATGTGAAGGAGCATCATCTGCACTGGTACAAGCTCTAGGGCCAAAATCTGTCTTTATGGAGCCGCAGGATGCTGGCTGGTAACTAGGACTCAGATCAAGCGCTCTCACGGGAATGCGGTCAGCTGCAGAAACACAAAATTGTTTGGTCAGGTACAGATCCTAGCACTTTGCTGTTGAAGAGAAACCTGCTGTGGGCTTCAAAGAGAGCAGGAAAAGGCCTCTCCTGTCTCTCTCACTGTGAACGAGGATCATGAAGAAGACTCAAAGCAGCATCAAAATTAACACATTCAGAGGATATCAGCAGAATCTAAGTCTCTGTGCATTGGCTCGTGGGCAGGCCAGCAGGCAGCCAGCAGGGGTTTTCTACATGCCAAACATTCCCAAACATTGTGGGAAAATCTTCCCTATTCTTTCTTTCCCAAAGTTGTTTGTTCTCCAAACAGTCACTGAGTGTTGACAACATGTTTCTAACTGCTTGGGAGTGGGCAGCCCCATTTGTGCTGCTGCTCTGCAAGGTGAAAGGCAAGCTATTTTAATTCCAGAGATTAAAAATGGCAGAGCTTCAGTTTACACCTCTCAGCTCAAAACTTCTGTGGCCGATGAGTGTTGAACAGACTGTGGGGTTATTTGCAACTCTTGCTGATCCTAGATCAGTTTCTTTCCCCATAAAACTGCTGGGGTTTTTCTCTTTTCCAATCCACTATAAAGTGCAGAGAGAACACCTGTGCCGCTCTCTTCTCACGTACTTCTTGTCTCATACTTGCCTGTGCCTTTGCCCAAGTGCTGAGTTCTGAGGTTCTTGCCTCATCCTGTCACAGGCAGTACAGTCACAATGTCCACCTTGTGCTTATCCTTGCCGGTGCCTCAGAACTATGATAGCTGTGACCTCACATGATTTTCAGGTACAGTGGAAAATATTACAGCAAAGACGGATCATGTAACTTCCTATGGTGGCACTGCAAAGCCATATTCTTTCTTGTCCAGTGACTGGAATTACCTCTAGCATGTACCAAAACTTTGTTTCCCCTATCATGTGTGTGGTGTAATCTGTTCACATAACATCTCCATCATTAGAGAGGATGTGACTCTCTCTGTGGGATGTCTGAACATTTTGTCTGCCTGTCCCTGAGGATCCCCAGCCCAGAGGCCAGCATGGGGCAGGTTGTAGAGAAGGTGTTCTGGTGGCTAGCCCTACTCAGTGCCCTCTTCTTGACACATGTCATACGTGCCTTTTTTAGAGAGTCATGATAGACCCATAAAAAATACAGCAGATGCAGAGTAGCATTTTATTGTGACATTCTGCCCTCACAGAAAAGCTACAGTGACTGATCCAGACAGGCTGCAGGTACTTGGTATTTGTGCAAGAATAATACAATAAAATCAGAAAGGCAATTTGTTGTTGTACTCCTGGAAGAACAAAGATACAACTGTGCTTTGGACCCAGTATAATATCCACTTTTACAAGGAAAAACAAAAAAAGGCTCAGTTCCTGCATTTATTTTTGAAGACTGGAGATAAAGATTTTGCCATAGAATATATATATGAACTTCTAAAAAGGACTGTTTTGATGCATTTGTTTGTTTGCTTTCCTGCTGCAGTGGTTTCACACTCCTAGAGATTGTACTCCAGCTTCTGAAATCTGCACTTGGGCTCTGGAATTAAAAGAAGGGAAAAATTATTTGGATGGATGGAATAATTTGTTATTTCAAGTTGGAACGAGAGGCTCTGCTGATGTAAATTAAGCTGTGCTGACTTATAGATAAGAATATTTGGCCCAACAACTTAGTATAACATCACAGATGGCATATTATCTGTGATTTGACAGTAGCTTGCAATTCCATTACTGTGCGAACCACAGTTCGTTAAATAAGACATAAAACCTACATTTTTCTCAAGTTCCAGAAAAATGAACAGATGAATTCAGAAAATAATGACTGCAAAGTCAAAGTGGTAATGTTCAGCATTAATAATGATAAAAAAGAACTGTACAGTCCCTGAAGCAGATCTTCTGTATGTCTTTCTGATAGAGATTGATGGTGCAGATAAAACCTAATGTCACAGAGAGCAGGATTTCCTTGAGTGATACAAATGAGAAAGACACGTTATTCGAGCGGCATTGTGTTCAGCCAGAAGGTCAAGTTCAGTGTAATGTTTTCCATTAAACAAGATCAGAAGTTGTATTGTCCCAGGCCTGCACATTTCAGAAACAATGTCAAGCTTCATTGTCATGCATTACCCTGTGTCTCCTTATAATGTACAGCCTGGCAACAGGCCAAATGCAGATCTTATGAGTCTGAGGACTTTGTGGTAAAGCATCTGAGATGGTGTTGAACCAGGATCGAAGCCCAGTGAGTACCTGAGTGCATAAAAGTGATGGAGATTAATGTAATATTTCTCCATGGAGGGACTCCTAAAGACAGGGAAAAGAATTGAGTAAAATGAAGGAAAGGAGCTTAGGCAGTTGGTGAAACTCCAAGGCAACCATGTCTCCCAGCAGGTCACAACATGAGATAAGCAGTCATGGCAGAAACCCAGCACCTTGACCTGGAGGAATAAAAGGCTACTGCAAGTGTCCTGTCCCAAGTACCAGCATTGGAGATACTAACCATAATTATTATCAGGCATGCCACCACAATGTTCTCTTGCACATCTGGATGCTCGCCTGGATGCTAGAGAATATATATTTTTAATCAACAAATCTTTGCAGAGAAATAGAGGCATGAGCTAAAACATGGGTAGGGGGAGGGTGAATGCTTTCCATCTCAGATGAAGGGAAACATATGTTAGAAAGTCAAGGCTCGGTCAAATTTTTCCTCACCAAAGAAATAATATCAGTGATCAGAAGACAGAAAACCCAGGATATTTTGCCTCAATCACCTATGATGACACATTCTTCTGTTAACTGGAGCATGTTCAGCTTAAGTCCATTTAAGTCAACACTTTTTCTGTGTTTACTTGTCTGTAACTAGGAGAGGGGAAATTTTCTGTGTTCTTTTTGTTTTCCCCTTCTTTCCTTTACTTCCTTACACACTCTGTTCTTTGGTGTTGCCTGGCCTTGCTTGGATCCTTTGAGCTTCTTCAGGCCAATATTAAGACAGCCCTCCAAGCACAAAGACCAAGATCTCTTTTCATGCCTGTAGGCATCAGTGCTTGTTGAGTGGAGCATCCCCTTCTCTTTCAGCTCAATCTCCTGTAATCATAAAGTGTGAGAGGCCTGAAACCATCCATGGAAAAACCTAAGTGTGAACATTATAAAATTAACTATATGAGGAAATATGCACCTATACCTGGGTATGTGTGTGACCACTTCGTATCACTAGTGAATTACCAGATTTGAAGCTGATCATTTTGCTGTTGATTATTGAATCAGTTCCGTTGTTTCTTATTGCTCTTAGGAAAGTACTGTATTACAAGCTAAAGTCATAGACATCACTGATTTACTCTCAAAGGCATTTTTCTATGATACAGCTACACTATTTTGTTATTTCATTCTTCCATTTTGTCCGTTTCAATATTATTTTTATAAGAATGTCAAGAAATGTCTACAAGAAACAATTTTTGTCTTGATTATCAAACATTACTATCATCCTCCAGTGCATGTGCATATTCGTAGGTTTTGTAGCTAAGAGAAAGGACTGTATATATACCAGTGGATGCTGTACTGGGTTGAGTCTGAAAGTTCACCTGGCACTATATGGACTCTTTTTAAAGTTCAGTAATAAGGCAAACCTGAAGTTAAAAACAAAACAAACAAACAACAACAACAAGACCTACTGGATTATCTGGATTATTTTTCATTGATCTTGAGACCGATGTGACGAGAAAACCTGGTGGCATGTATGAGGAGCACAGTGGGTAAGTGAAAGGCATCCCTTCTTCCACTCACCTTACAGACACATCTCTGACTTTTGCATGGAGTTTGCTTTAAAGACATTTTTGGTGCAGCCAGGTAGAAAGCCACAGGGGAATATTGCCATTTTCTTATGAAAAGCTGCTCCTGGCTTTCTCTTTGCTTGCCTCAGAATGATATCTAGAAAAGCCTTCAGGAGGCAGCCTGAAGCCTCTCATGATCCTTGCGTTCTCTAATTTATGATTCGTTATTTTCTTCCTGGAGGATTTGGATGAAGTTTTTGTTTTGAGTTTGCTAATTCAAAACACTCTTAGCGACTGACTGCAAAAAATGCACTTAATTAGAAGAGACTAGCAAGGGCTAGGACATCCAGATTCTGCTTCCCAATCAGCCACTGACTTGGAGAATTCATGTCACTCCACACACTTCATTTTCTTCCTTATAGCACAACATTACTTACTTCCAGACTGTTGTCATATGCTTAATATATTCATGGCCATTAAGCCCTTGAAGATCATGAAATGAAGGACATTATAGAAGTGCAACACATTGTTGATATTCTCCTTGCTTATTATTCACTGTAGCTGAGGATGGAAGGAAAGCCAAATAAGTTTCCGGAATACTATCAAGTTAGGATTATGTGGCTAAAAATAACAAGAAACTGTCTTTCCAAACCCCTAATTTCAAGGTTAGCTATCTTCTTTAATGTGCAGGAAATATTTGACTCAGTCAACCTTCCTGCAAGTAGGTAAATTCACTGTGACTGGGTAGTTAACTAGATAAGAAAGGGATGGCAGAATCAGACCCTCAATATTTTCACACATAATTGCCTGTGGTGGGGGTTGTATTTTAATCAGATACATAAATTTAAATATCCTTGGGTATATTATCTCTTTGAACCCTACATACAATTAATGTTAATGAGACTTAAGAGCTCACACCACAAACCTACTACAGGCTTTTAGATTTGCATCTGATGTTTCCTTTCCATACGATTTCTATGTTAAGGGCAGTACGCTATATGCTTAATTTAAGTAGGCTGTTAGTAAAAGAACATCCTACTGATTTTCATATATTTCACTGGTTTCCAGCCATTCCTGTCTTGGAAGTTTGATGAGGCCATGCTGCTAAAGTCATGCACATATGACATTAGCTAGTATGATGCAGATATTGAGAAAGGAAATTATCCTGTTTAGATAAAATAGTATCTGTGCTTTGAAAAGTTATCTGGATTTGACAGAATTAGAATAAGAATTTCACTAAAGCTATTATACTTTGGAGGAAGAGATGGAAGGGTTTCTGGTGCCTACTATATGTCTTCTCAGCCTGAACTGATGCCTCTTAAACCGTAAGTTCAGAGATTTGTCCTGGTTTCAGGTGCAGAAGCTAGGAGAGCATAACCAGGACAGATGGCCCAGACTGGCCATAGGGATATTCCCTGCTGTAAAAAATAGTGCTCCATATATAACTGGGGAAGCTAGCTGGGAGGTGGGATCACTGCTCGGAAACAGACTGGGCATTGAGGTTTGGAGTTTTTTTTTCCTTTTTGCATGTGGTGAGCAATTAATTGCATTTCTGCATCATTTGTGGTGGTGGTGGTGGTGGTATTTTTGCAATTGTCATCATCATCATCTTGCTTTGCTAACTTATTAAACTGTCTTTCTCTCTCTCAAGCCATGAATTTTTTCCATTGTTCTCCTCATCCCCTGAACAAGGGAGAAGGGTGAACAAGTGGGTCTGTAGAGTTTAGTTACCCACTGGGGTTAAACTTCAACCTGATTTCCGTTAGAAGAAAGAAAAAAATCTGTTCCATATGATGGGGACAGGACACTGAGATGGATGGAATATGTGAGGCTTAGACTAAGGTCTTTTACTTCTTCTTTCCCAGCTTTCACTGCTGAGGGTGATGTCAGATGGTATGGCATACTCCTTTGGTCAGCTGAGATCAACTGTCCTGACCTTGCCACTGAATCACAGAATGGTTTGGGTTGGAAAGGACCTCAAAGACCATCTAGTTGCAACCCCCCTTGCTATGGGCAGGGATACCCTCACTAGACCAGGTTCCCTGAAGCCCCATCCAACCTTGAACAGTTGAGGGATGGGGCACTGACAGCTTCTCTGGGCCCTCACAGCTTGTTCTGTATCCCCTGCATACTTGCTGGTAGGGTGTTGTGAAAAGTAGAAAAGGCCCTGAGTCTCTGTAAGAACTACTCAGTAATAACTAAAACATCGCTGAATTATCAACAGTTTCCAGCATAAATCCAAAACACAACCTCTTGTGAGTTACTATTAAGAAAAAAACTCTACCCCAGTCCAAACCAGGACACTACTTTATGTTTTGTTGCTCTTTCCATCTCCTAGAGGCTCCCCTGCTCTGTTGCAGACTAGCCTCATTACCAGTTTTCTTGGCTGTGGTACCTACAAAAGCCTCTGTCTTTCTTAGACCTAAGTTGCTAAGACTTTGGCTTATCAGGCTGGTTCTTCTACTTAGTAATCTGCAGCCTGACGACATTTGTGTTTCTTTTTACACAGTCGACTTTTTTGATAACAAAGTCTCTCTGTGCCACTGTTTTTACAGCACGTAGCTGTAAATTTTGGATCATTAGGTTGGATTTGGTTCCCTGAACAGGAATATTAGGCATAGGAACATTACCTACAGGCAAGAAAGCTAGAGAAGAGCACCAAGGTCGAACAGTTGTCACCATCGTTATTTACTGAAGGAGGAACATATGGTGAGCACTCCGGGAAATAAGTATATAGTTACACTGTGAAATGCAGAGAAGAAACATGGAACAGAGGAAAAAGGGGGAAAGGAGGAACAGGACAGAAGATAACTAAGGAGGAGTACAGAAGAAATGAAGGAATGTAAGAGGGCCAAGAGCGGAGCTGAAAACTAAGTAAGAACAACAGGGATACTGGGGAGAAGACAACAGGAAAAATCCCAATCTCTACAATCTCTGAAAGCTCATTTCAGTGATGTACCTGAATGCTGACCACTGCATTATCAAGTTGAGCTAACGGATAATGTAGATCTGTTACCACCTTTTTTAATTTCCTTGCAGTCTCAAAAAGCTATTGCCACCCACAAGAACTTACTTATACCAGTACTCACCTGGATCCTAGAGCTGACAATATCCCTGTCTTGGGAGAGCACTGGTGCTCAAAGCCAGATCCTTCTGTGTAACCCTCTGTGGTCATCCACACCCTCCACCTACTTCTTGGCACAGTACAGTTAATTTTTCAGAGTCTTTTTACTTCAGATGTTCCCATTTTTCTTCCCCCATTTTTTTCTGTACAAACAACAGATTGCATTGCATCTGACATGCCGGTTTGATCTACAAAGGGAAAAATAAACCAATAATGCTGCTTCTCTGTTCCTTCTGTCAGGCCTTCTATGCCTCTCTCTTTTGCCAGATGTTTTTTGTTGGACTTTCTCCTAAAGATTTCTGTTTCATTTTCTGCACAACTATTTAACTTGGGTTTCTGTTGACTGACTGTGTTTTAGCACAGATATAGTGCTTTACAAACACCCTCCTAACTCTTCCATTCTCTTCTGAAGCAGAGAGATATTATATTCCCACTTTAGATACAGGGAAAATGGAGGAAGGAGGTTGTGAAGTTCATAGAGAGCAGTCTGCCTGCACCCAGACCACAAAACCACAGAATGGTCTCTTGTTAATGCTGTAACCAGCATTCTGTATCAGCCTCTTATGCCCAGATTTCCCCATCCGAGTATCACGGATGCAAAGACTTCAGTTCCTATATATTGTGGACATTAACAACTTCCTTTGAGCCTGGAGTGCTGTGACATTCACAGGTCAGGAGGCACGCTGTGAACCTCCTACTGCCTGGCAATGCAACTACAAAACCAAGGACAAGTACTGTACCCTGGGGAACTGAAGAAACTGTGTTGCGTCTAGCTGCCTACAGTCTTGAGGCATGAAAGGGTTGGTGTTTTGGGTTGGGATTGGGGTTTTTTCCCCCATTTTTGCATTCTTTGACCAAATGGAAGAAGAAGGAATTACCAACAGTTAGCAGAGGAGAGCAAGAGCTACTACTTCAGCTTAAAATACTTGAATACAGAGATAATTTCTGTAGAAGATTATTTGAAACACTGATACATATGGCAGTATGTGTTTGCTGATCAAATAACATTGGGGTTGGTTTTTTTTGCCAAACTCTGTTCCAAAATGCTGTTGTGGCTGTTACAAAATTAGCTTTCTCCCATTCCTCTAAACCAACAAACAAACAAATATCTCTCAACAACCTCTACCAACCCCCCCACCAAATACGCACGTTCTATGTTGGGGTTTTAATTCAAGCCTAAAACCTGCATGTGTAGGGAGTTCTCTTTATATAAGCTAGTCCCTTTATACTTTATATGTAAGTTTGGTTTTTTGCATACTTAACTCAAAGCCGAATTTATCATTTCACATCCATGGACAGAAACAATGCTATTGTTTTAACCTCATTGATTCATAAAAACTGAGTTAAATGGCTAAGATTTAACTTACTTCTGTGTAACCCCTAAAGTAAATTACTAAATAAATGAGAAAAAAAGCAATGCTTGGACATTTCAGAAAAAGGAACAGAATTCTCAGGTTAAATTGCTTGGCCTTGTTCTTTTACTTGTATTGTATTCTGGACTATCTACTAATTTGTAGAGAAGTATACAATTCTTACTCCCCTCACAGTCAGGTTCATTTCATTCTTCTCTTTGAATGTATAGAAGAAAATACTTGCCCTATGGAAGTATGTTTTTTTAAAAGGAGGTTGTTTTTAGAAGCTTGTCAGCCCTGTAGGGTGTTAGGGAAGGCTCCTTTGTCTCAAGAAACACTACAAACACTTTCAATGGGCAGCTGATTTGATCCAATGGTCAATATCAAAGTGATACATTATGGGCAAGCTTGCTTTTTTTTTTTCTCTTTTTTTTTCCAACAGCTACTCATTTCACTTTAATCTACAGTATCTGTTTTTGCATTATTAGAAGAGGACAAGCTAGATTTGTCAGATGCCTGACATTATATGATTGAATCAGTTCTACAGTAAAATCAACATCATTACTGGTAGTCACAGAAAATTCCCTCTCAATACTCATGAAGAATGCATTTAATTTGTCATTGTACATCTAAGTACATACTGTTTGTTGCTGATTCATCCAGTCTTTAATAACATCCATATGACCAAAACACAGTACATTTTCACCTGTGCCTTCAAAGATGAATCTAGAAAAATACACCTGCATAAAACCAGGGACAGATTAGACAACCAGAGATAAGGACCACATGTCTCTAGCACAGCCCTACCATGCATCAATGTACAGAGAAGCTCTGTGTGAAAGCTCCAATTACTGCTTTTGGCAGTACAAGAGTACTGATGCAAAATCTCTGTGAATTTCAGATGTTTACTAAGATTAGATAAGTCGAAATAAGAAATTAATGCATTTTCTAAATGAGCCTGTCATGTCAAAGGTTCAAAAAACTAGCAAAAGGATCTGAAATCCCACAATAGTCCTTGTCTTCTCAGCTGCAAATGCATCTAGTTTTCTGTCTCAAAGCTATTACTGTACAAAGCGTTCCAGAGGCCCTTATAGCTTACACATTTCATCTTAATATTCTCTGTGGGAATGTTTCAATTACATTTGGCCCCAAGGATTTTCCTCTGTATAGAATTCTTAGCATAATGTTGTTCTGTGCTGGAAAAGTGACACTGTGATTGCCATCTTCCAATAATTTCAGCAGCAAGAGGGCTTTTGCAAATTCCCACTAATAATTTGATTATGTAGCAATCTCTATACATTTACCTAATAAGTATTCAGATGAGTTCAGTCCTGTAAAGTCATTGCTCTGGGAGCTGCTTGTATTCATGACACTACTGAAGCTCCTATTTAGCCACATTCTCAGGATGCTCAAAGACAGAGTAATACTTGCCTAGATTACCAATGAGCATGACAAAGCCTCTGTGGCTAGATTATAATGTTTGTATTTTGGCTCAAAAATCTAAACCTTCGTTCCCTCACGCAAATTATGATATTTTGCATTCTATTTTATTTCAACTTAGGTAAAAATTCTCCCAATTACTTGCAAATGCAACTGACTGTACTTAGTTCTTAAGGGCTGCACTGCTCAGCTGTTTGGCATTGATGAGTCAAAGCAAATTTCTGGCTGTTCAATTGGGCTGTGTAAGGTGACTCTGCATTTGGGTCAGCTGCCTGCAGGTGGGCAGGTACCAGGATGGTCTCCATGACTGAATAGGTGATGGCTTCATCAGTATCATGTGATGATGAGACACATTGCCCAGAAGATGGTAGTAAAGGTGCCTATCTTCCCTAACCCTTCACCCTCTCCCAAGCACATCTGAAAAAAGAGTCATAAAAGCTCTTCCCATACTTTATTTCCTTTATTTCCACAAAATCTGATGAACTCTTTAATATCTGCAGTAGGACAATCCTAGACAAATAACGCACAGTCCAGGACACATATGTTGAAGTATCTTTGGAGACCTAAATACACACTGGCCGAAGCTATTAATTAAAGACCAACACATTTAATAAATACCCCAAATTATTTTTTATTTCTGAGTCTCTGGAAGGTATCTAGTGTGAATTTTTTTCTGTACTTGTACAAAGCCCCTCTGTCTCATCATCGGTCTTCCTCTTCCTCGAGGCTTCTAGTTGTGATTTTATTTATTATTTATAAAGTGGCTGAAGCATTTCTCAAACAAACAGAGACAGAGTTCCTCACATCAGGAATTCACAATCTAAATAATGAAGCCTTGGGGCCAGATCCATGGTTGACACAGTGAGACATGGCCCCACTATGTTCAGCTGAGTTGTGCTTGCATATTCTAACAGCAAAGGCTTAATCTTGTGTTTGCAAAATCAGATGTTGCTACTGAAATAGCTTTGATGTAGTGAAATTGATTAAGTGATTATACAGCAAGAGGAAAAGATTGTTTTGCTGTGCATCCTTGTCTATTTGAATGGAGTTTTATAATTAACAAACGAAACAGTAATTTTAGAAGCCAGGAGCTGGCCCCTGCCCTGAACCTCACTGCCAAATCCCTTGCTGGAGGGATGCAGTCTGGACGCTGACAGCAAGAACATTGCACATCTCTGTCCAGTACTACCGAGAGCCTCAAGATTAAGGAGTTCAGAAGACCGTGGAAGACGCTATGGCAGATATTTCACAGAACAATTTCACCATCTTTTCCTTTTTTCTTCTCTTCAGAGGATAAGAAGACTCTAACACAGCCCACCCTGCAGAAAACCCCAGTGAGGATATGGCTGTGCTGGCAGGACATGCTACCACAGTGAGTCATTTCCATGTGGAGCAGTTAGTTCTTGCTCTGAACAAAGAAAAGGAGACATACAAATCTCACTTTTTAATTTTTAGCACACTTAGGATAACTCTCATAGAATTACAGTGGAATCAAACCCGCATAGTTTCCACTCTCGTAATCTGTGTCCATCTGATGGGAGCTTTTACCTCTGAGTCCTGAACTACAAAGACAAATTTTATGTTGGTTTATACCATGACGTGTATTCCCAGCCATTTTTCACATTGTCAATAATCTCAGCACACAGATATTGGGTCTTTTCTTCAACAGACACACAATAATTCAAGAGTGACAAACATAATTCCCAAGGTATTTCACATTCTTCTATCATTCCCACCCCTACTATATTTATTAATTTCTTTAGTGAGCATGGAAGTAGGACATTAATTATGTAATGCTGCAAATATGCTAAATTAAATTAGAAAGACAATTAACAAAGATTTTTGTTAAACTTTTTTAATTACAAAGAGTATAAATTTATTGTCCCAGGTTTTACCATGCATTTTTATGTTCTGTTTTTATTGGAGGCTTAAATAGACTGCGTAACTCCTGGGCCACTCTCCCAGGTTATGCTGCAGGGGGGCATGCCTTCCCCCAGGCCTGAGCATTGGAAAGGTACTCCATCTGTACGGTTGGTTCCAGTATGGCTCTCCTAATCTATCCATCATGTATAGTGAGATGCCAGTGTCTTAAATGGATGTTAATTAGCAAGCATGAGATCAGCAAAGTCTGGCTCTGAATGAATATAACCTTGTTAACCCGAGTATAACCACCAACAGCCTTCCTGCATCTCTGGAGAGGAAGTCCCTCTTGGCGTAACTCCATCCATTTAAATCAGTTCTGCACTCCCTCACACCAAGGGAGGCAAACTTGGCCCGTGGTCAGGTTAGTGCTTTGTCATAAAGCCATGAACAGATTTCCACATCTGAAACTGTGTGCATACCGTCCCATGGGTTGGTGAAATCATCACATTCCTGACAAGTATTTAGACTATTTCTCTTCAAGGGTTTAACATACTTGGCATCTCAGCTATGATTTTTTTTTTATTAATGATTAATTTTTAGATCTGTCACTGCCACCATTTGGCCAGCATCATGTCATGCAGACCAGAATCTGATCTATTGCACCACAGAGTCTCTAGAGTAATTCTAAACAAGCTTAAAGAGGTTTGGAATTGAGCAAAAGTATGCATAGGTAAGCATATTTATATATATTCTGATCAACAAGTGTTTAAATGGTATTCAAATTTGGTTCTTCTGCTTGTACTCTTAACGTGGCTGGTAGATATTTTATTAGAATTTAATTTCAGGATTTGCTTTGATCTATACATTAATTTTGCTACAAATTAGATCAAAGCCTACAGGATCAGAAACAAATCTGAAGAAAATAGAGGTGGACCATTTTTGTTAGGTTTTTCCCCATTATTATTTGTACAGTCAATGTATTTGAAGGGTTAGGGAGAAATGGTATGAATACACAAACAACATATAGGTCCTGCTTACTTACAACTAATTGTGGGTAGAATCTGGCTCATGAATCTCAGGAAAACTGCAACACATAAGGCCTCCTCTTACTTTTTGGATAACATGTTGTACTTTCTGTTAAATCCAAAAGAAAACAAATACCATTTTCCTGTAGAAATCTTGATGGACTGGAAAAACAATGGAGGGATGAACGGAAAAGCAAACAAATTCCACCAAGTGGATGTTGATTTTACCTCTCTCTGAACTGTGTCCACAAATTAAATAACTGAGCTGTGATGTTATAGCAAGTAGCTGGAACTTCTTAGACCTAGATATAATCAAATTTGTTTCCATGCATTTTTTAACCTAAAGATACACACACACACACACACACACACAAATAGTAGATGTAATCGCTTGCAGAAATAGGTTTTTTGGTGGGTTTTTTTAGTAAGACATTCAATCCATGGTCTGTAGACCCTGGGGACCTGTGGGCTATTTCTACAATTTTTCAGAAAAGGAGTTGAGGATGGCAGCTGTGCAGCCCATAGGTTTATATTCTCCCAACACCTTCTGGGAAATTTCTAGGGATCCTGAAACTGCACCAAGTGGAACCATAATTCTCTATTTTATGCCTCTTCAAAATGAAGGTATCTCAGAAGAGCCACCAGAAATAAATTGTGAAATCATTCAGGGGTCAATTTTTTGAGTGCTGGAGGTTCCTTTTTTAAGAGACACTACCCAGATCAACACAGTTGGCCTTGGGGCAGGTTTGTAGAGCAGTACAAAACACCACATTTCCCAAGTAACCTTTATGCTTGAAGGCAGCGGGATACACGTACTGCCAGGTCCTCTGCCAGCAGCCAGGGTTCAGCTCGGGTGCTTTCATGGGTCCCCAGTTCCTTTTTCAGGGCCTCACATCCCTTTCACAGCCAGGTCTGATGCGTCTCACTCCTAAGCCAGGCTTCCTCTGACCTCACCAGCAGCATTCTGGAGAATAGAAGGTTTTAGCTGGTTAGATGTTGAACTGGAAGTTATCATTCTCAGGCAGCAGTAGGTTCATTGGGATTCAGGTCTCTGGCTGTTTATATGTGCAGCACAGGGACACCAGGTGTTGACAAGAAGACTCCTCATATGGAGCATGTCTGCAGCACATGACTTTTGTATTTCACTTCAGCTTAGAGCTGTGTGGTCTGTCCAAATGTCAGAGTAGAGAGTATGTAAACAAACATACTGATGATTTTTTCCTCTTGCACAGCAGAGCTCTAACAGCTGTGTTTGTGTTTATCCAACATGTGTGTGACCATTGCAGTGATTAGAAAGTTTAAGAGGAATGGTTCTTTTTTTTGTTTTCTTTCCATATATATATATATAAAATATGAAAATATAGAAATAAATTATATATATTTTTTTTTTTTTAATAAGGAGGAAAGAATGGCTTTAGCTTCCCTTAGGAGCACAAAAGCCCAACTACATACCTGTTGACCATGCATCACAGATAGTTTTTTAAGCTTCTTGAAGCACATCATCAGACCTCTAAGAATAGAGCATTAGTAGATCTCATGCTTTTGCAAAACACAAGGGGTTTCCCAATGTCAATGTATGGGATCAATTGCTGGAAAATGTGTTCCTTTTAGAGTCATCAATTTTTACATGGAAAGAGAACATGCTGTTGTGCATAAAAGGATCTATATAATATATATATAATGCTTATCTGGTGCTGTAACTTCATGGTTACTATTTTGCCATTATTTGCTTGTTATAATCTATTACCATTTTTTTTAATGTTGAAAGGGAAAGAGAAATTCACACTACTTATTCTGACACAAAGAAATATTGAGCTATAGTCTCTGTCCCAAAAGTGTCATTTTTTCTGTTGCTCACTTCTGGTGCATTGGTACCAATACACTAAAGAAAAGCTGAGAAACCAGGCATTATCCAGGACAACTAATTGAACTGCCAGTTAAATTAACCCTTTCATGGTAAACCTCAGGTTTTTGCAAAGACATTGCTGTGTAACTTTGCACTTCAGCTCAGATCTCTGAACTATGTGGAAAGCTGACCCTATGAAAGCAGCATAAAATTGAATGGATTCAGGGGCGCGCCCCTCCCTCTGCATCTTCTCTAGGGAGGAAGAAGGTTTTTGTGTGCTGAGCTCCTTCATGGGCACAGTGCAGCTGGCCCTAATCTCCTCACTGAGTGTGTTTTTTACCTACTGCCCATAGAGGAAAGACTGTAGAGTGCACAGATTTTCATTTTTAAAATTACGACGTAGACTGAACTCCAGTTGCTTTATGTTTCTGAAGAATTCTCTTTATTTTCTTTTTTCAGCCTCCATTTACTTAATTGGTAATTTATTAATCTGAGTGATCAGAAATTTGATCCTAGCTAGGAATTAATTTCAGAAAGAGCTAGGCAAGCACTAATAATTAGTATGAATTCTTAGAGTGCTTCTTTGAAATACAAGTCAGATTGGTTTTGTAATTTTAATATATTTATTTTAATTATATTCACTGTGAATCTCTAATTACGTGTTTGTAGCATTTGCCCAATGTATTTTTCTTCCAAAAACATTCTTAAAAAATCATTATGAAATGTAATTTGAAAGTAAATTTTGTCAGCACTTGAAATAATACCACATTATGCATATTATTGGCTACATGATAAGTGAATGACAGAGAAGCAGAAGCATCAGCTTCTTGTATTCACTCCAGTGCCTGGAAGCACTGACTGGTTTTCTCCTCTGCATTTTATGTAGCATGAGTACCTCTGAAGAATGAGTGTTCATAAACTAATCTAATCTAATGGAAGGTAGCTCAATCATATAGATCTTTTAAGAAATATTGAATTCACACAAATATGTGAGACCAATAACTATTGAATTTATATACCACACACACACATAGATATTTCTGGCATTACTTGAGATCCATTAGATTGCATTATAATCATCACTTTATTAACTCCTACTATTAAAAAATAGTAAATCTATTATTCTGTGCAGAAAAAAGAAATCAATGAAAAGTTAGGTTTTCTTTAAAAACTGAAAGCCAATAAAATGTTTGAAGTAGAGGAGGGGAAATTCAATTTTCTCTTTTTATGTGCAGGGAAAAAGTGCAATAAAGCTGATCATCTCATTAAAAATAATGGTTGCAAACCCAATAAAACATTTTACTGGCAAATAGTGTAGAATTTCTGTAAAGGAAATTGTAAGCCCTCTTTAGCAAGTCCTATTGCATCAGAGGTGGAAGGCTGCTGTATGGAGTCCTGCACAAAAAACTGCAGAAGCTGCTGAAACAGAAAGTTAATAAAGCCGGTTTGCAGAGGTGAAAACCGTCCAAGTAACTCTAGACAATGCTGAAAGAGAAAAGTGGCCCATGGTCTCCCTCTATACTGACTCATGGATGGTGACAAATGTCCTGTGGGGGTGGCTGCAGCAATGGAAGCAGAGCTTTGACTTGGAAATGGGCACAAAAAAAGGTTAATTATTTATAGCTTTTTGGGCCTATGGCACCTCAGGCCATCATGGGAGAGGTGTACTTGACTATAGACACCATCTCACAGGTCATCCGTGAATCTGAGACATGCGCTGCAATTAAGTAAGCCAAGCGGTTAAAGCCTCTTTGGTATGGAGGACAGTGGCTGAGATATAAACACGGGGAGACCTGGAAGATAATTACACCACACTCCCACAAAATGCCAAGGCAAGTGCTGTGTGCTTACAATGGCAGAAGCAACCACTGAATAGCTGGAAACAGTATGCCCCACACCACTACTCAGAACACTGTCCTAGGCCTTGAAAAACAAGTTCTGTGGTGACATGGCCCCCCCGAAAGAATTGAGTGAGACAATGGGACTCATTTCCAAAACACACTCACAGACACCTGGGCCAAAGAGTCATCTGGGTATTGAGAGGGTGTATCACATTCCCTTATCATAGAATCGTGGAAACATGGAATCATAGAATTTTAGAATTGTCTTGGTCGGAAGGGACCCTTTAGAT
>VZTU01000114.1:0-12097 GCA_013400835.1 Zapornia atra | reverse complement strand
GGATTCAGTTCTATTGAAGCTGAAGTTGTTTGTCAATCACCATTAAGGAATTAGGGGACGACATGACATCACCTTGCCTTACATTTTCCAGTAAGAGTTTCATTTCAGAATGAGGACATTTCAGTTGTGAGGCTGTTGTACAGCTTTGGGGGGCTTTTTGTCACTGGATGACAAGTTCACTGTAACTTATAATACCTGTTACTGTGACTGGCAAGTCCTGCCATGACAGGAGATATGACACACTAGGTTTCTTTGTTTATTTTTTAAATATCAAGGACAGCAGATACCAAAAACTCCTGCAGAACAAAAGATCTCCTGTTTGTTCCAATGAAGGGAGCTGATGCATAGATCAAAGCACTGCCTACTTGAAAACTGTCAAACCATTTCACTGCAAACGAGATGGGAAGCACTTTGAAACACAGAGAAAAAAACTGATGTTTCATTCAGCAAAAGGCAAATCTCAGCTATCCTGTAACACAGGTAAGGAAAACATTGGTGAGATTTGCTTAACGACTTGTCATCGTTGTACCATTCCCAGTGAAATCTGTTCTTCAGTATTAGCAGGTGTCACAAAGTGATGGTAAAACAAGACAGAGATGAAAGTAAACCTGAATTGTCAGAGTTCCAGAATGAGGATGCTTCTGGTCTGTGTTAAAGACATATTCTCCCCTGGAAAGTTATGGTATGTGAGAATGGCAGCACATTTGCTGCCCTGGCCCTGTCCTCAAGGTATGATGGCTGGTGGGATAAGGCAGGTGCCTACCCCATCCATTGGCTGCTGGAGCCTGCCAGGGCACACAGGAGATGATGTGTCACATTCAGGAACTTCTACTGACTCCAGAATAAAATCCCTCTGACCCAACTGCCTTTGAATCTTAAAAACAATACTAAATACACCACATTAACTATGTAAAAACAGCTGGGGAAAACCACATCCTGGACCAGAGTCAGGAAAGTATGTAGATACTGATGCAAATGGCTATGGACTGGGTACCTGTAACAACTGTGGTTGGGGTGGGTCACAACAACCCCCAGCAGCAGCACTACAGGCTGGGGGCAGAGTGGCTGGAAAGCTGCCCAGCAGAAAATGACCTGGGGGCATTGCTGGACAGCTGAACATGAGCCAGCAGTGTGCCCAGGTGGACAAGGCAGCCAAAGACATCCTGGCCTGTATCAGTAATGGTGTGGCCAGCAGGACCAGTGCAGTGACCATGCCCCAGCATTGGGCACTGGTGAGGCCAACCCTTGAGTGCTGGGTTCAGGTTTGGGTCCCTCACTCCAAGAAGGACATTGAGGCACTGGAGTGTGTCCAGAGAAGGGCAGTGGAGTGGGGAAGGGTCTAGAGCACAAATCTGATGGGGAGCAGCTGAGGAAACTGGGGTTGGTTGGCCTGGAGAGAAGGAGGCTGGGGGGAGACCTGATCGCTCCCTACAGCTACCTGGAAGCAGGGTATAGCCAGGTGGGGCTCGGTCTCTCTCCCAGTAACAAGCCATGGGATGAGAGGAAATGGCCTCAGGTTGTGCTAGGGAGGTTTAGATTGGCTATGAGGAACAGTTTCTTCCCCAAAAGGGTTGTCAGTCACTGGAACAGGCTGCCCAGGGCAGTGGTGGGGTCACCATCCCTGGATAGGGTTTAAAAGGCGTGTAGATGGGGCACCTGGGGACATGGTCTAGTGGTGGGCTTGACAGTGGTCAGGGTACACACTGTGTAGTTTGTAAGGAGCCTGAATAACAACAACAACAACAGGAGCTTAAGTCAAATTACTAATAAGTCACTGACCAGGAGAAGAATTCCTGACACTCAGCCCAGCTCAGTTATCAACCACGACTGCAGAGGGTGACGTGCACTACTAAATACAAGTCATTTATACCAATATTTCAACTGTTACTTGTGACCAAGAGGTACAGATGCAGACTGTGAGGGGAAAGCCACAGTCTGGAAGGTATTTTATACAAACTACACGTTTTGAAAGCAGCTGGGTCTGCTGAGACCCACTGCCAGGCACTTACAAGTTGTGGGGGAAGTCTGAGGGCTATTAGCGCTTATCTTCCAACACCCAGGGACTGTGGCAGGTCCCAGCAGAACAGAGGACAAGAAACATCACAGGGAATTACCAGACCATCAGCTTAACTTCCACTCCCAGAAAAAATACTGCAGCAAATTGTCAAACACAGACTTCCCAAGCACCTAAAGATAACGAGGCAGCAAGGAACAGCCAGCACAGGTCAAGAACAAATCACAGCAAGCCAGTCTCAGGGCAGCAGGGCTCAAGGAGAGGCGATCACAGATGTGCTCAATGACCTCAACAAGGCTCCTGACACCGCCTTACATGTCCTTGTTTTAAGCAAGCCACAGAAGATTTGATGAGTTTAAGGTGTGAGGTGGAAAACATACTCAGAAAGCAGCTTTCTATGGCTTTCTGTCAAACTGGAAGGACATCCCAGTATGCCCCAGGTGCGGATTTGTCCTGGGCTGCTATTATACACTACTTGCACTATCTGGCCTGGGTGAAACAGTAAGTTTGGAGATGACACCAGGTGTGGGGCAGCACTGCAAGCAAACAGGAGGCAACGGGCACCTGGCCCAGCCTTGCCAAACAAGACAAATGCCCTGTGGGAAAAGAAGGTCAGGGCAGGAAAAGCCCCTTTTTCCTGTGGGAAAAGAAGGTCAGGAAGGACCTTCCCAGAGACTTACAGTTAGGTAGGAGACACCCATCACACGGCCACCAGCTTGAGGACCATCCTGAACCAAACAGGGCCAACAGCAAGGAAAGCAGGGAAGCCATGGGGCAGCAGTGGGGAGGGAAAGCAAGAAGGGGGGACTGTGAAGAAAGATGAAGGAGCTGATACTCAGTTTAAAGAGGAGATGACATAGACAGGAAAAAGCATTGCAGCATCAGAGAGAGATGGACAGATGGATCATCATCATCCTCCACATCTGCTACAGATAAATCGATAAGGAACACGTTTGAGTTGTAGCAATGCCCATTTATGGTTAGCATCAACAGAGACTGTACAGTTTGAGGGTTAGCAAAGCACCAGAGCCAACTGCCCAGAAAGCATGGCAAACATCCATCCTTGAAGCTTGGGGGGAAGTCAAGCAAATGGAGGAGGACAACAGTACCACTTAAAATGCTTCACTTGGAGGAGTGGGTGGGTGGGCAGGTGGAGCCACCCTGAGCTCCTCTTCCCTGCACCCAGATGCCCAGCAAGACATGCACTACACACCATGTGTCATGAGGATGCTCTTTTGCTTATTATTCTTTATCAGGGTTTATTTTTCTTCAAAGAGAAAAAAAGACCTCACATAAGGAAGCACTGTGCTCATCACTATTAATGACTCATCAGAGTGCTACCTCTCTGAACAGGCTAGTTAATTCTCCATTATGTACTCTGCCATATGGAGAGATTCATTCTGCTGCCTAATGAAGATGGCACTAAATAGAAAATAAAATACCCTTCCATAATAGTCACCATAACCTGAGTCCATTTATAACAGAAAAAGAGAACACTGACATTTTTCACCACACTCCCTCAAAAAAACTCACCCCATAAAAACCTTTGGGCCAATAATGAGACACTTGTCATTTCCATGTGGAGCCAGAGCTGCCAATTTTCACTTCAACACTGATTCTTCTAAAATATCACCCCCAGACTGTGCCCTCAGAGGAATAAAGGGGATGCTGATACCCCACAGGATCCAGGAGCACTTACACAGCTGGGTTAGCAGAGGAGTGCACAAATCACCCCACCATGGAAAATAAAAGGAGCAGGGAAAGGGGAGGGGAGGAAATCAGGATCCTCCTGCTCCTCTGGACAACAGCAGGATCATCCAGCAGCCCTGAACACACAGACACAGGTTCCCTAATGGCACAGTGCTGTAAATCCTCAGGATCACAGGCATACAGCAAACCCTGCTCACATCAGGACAGGAATAAACTCCCCCATGAGAAAATATTAATCAGCCAGGCAAGGGGCACTGAGCGCCCTGCTCAGGCAAGGCCTCAGAAACCAGCACCAGAGGAACAGCATGGGAACCTGAACTGAATTAATCCTCCTTTTATTCCTTTTAACCTCTCTTTGCTTTTGACATCCCAGTAGGCTCCTCAGAATACAGTGCAATTCCCAGGATGGAGCATTTTGCCTGTATTCCAGGACTTCACCATACACCCCTTTCTCATCCCAGACCCCACACCTACTCTATTTCCTTAAAATAAGATTCTCCCTAAGCCAGGACTCACAGAGAGATGCTGCTAAAGCAGAGACAACACCTCCTGAGCCTAAAGGAAATACTTTTTTAAAAAAGAATCAAGAAACGTTACCTACTTGTTCATTTAATCTCTTTTGCTCCCAAAACAAAGACAGGGATGCAACAGTCAGGCACAGTCTGGAGGGAGCACAAAACAAGGGATTGATTTCTTTTGGCCCTGTGCATGAGTGTGAAAACCATTAGAGCTTTATCAACCCTTTGCCTTCTCCTGACTCCCCCAGGGAGCTGGGAGATGGGGGTTATATCTTTATACCACATCGCCCAAGGCCCCAGATTTCTTACCTGCACCAGAAGAATCCCCTTAATTCGTGATCTTGGGACAAGAATTGCCCTGACAACAGGACATTAGCAAGTGATACAGGGCAAGCAGAACCAGAGAATCACAGAATCTCCTGAGCTGGAAGGGGCCCATAAGGACCACAGAGTCCAACTTCTGGCTCCACACAGGCCCAGCCCAGTCAGAGCAGGGGACTGAGCCCATCGTCCAGATGCTTCCTGCCCTCAGCCCAGCTCAGGGCTGTGACCCCTTCCCTGGGGAGCCTGTGCCAGCACCCGACGACCCTCTCAGTACAGAACCCACCCTGAAGGGGGTCCTCTCAGTGCAGATGTTCCTGACATCTAGCCTCCTCTGGTGCAGCTTCATGCCATTCCCTTGGGTTCTATCCCTGATCCCCAAAGAGAGGAGATCGGTACCTTTCCCTTTGCTCCCCTTGTCAGGAAGCCACAGACCGCCATGAGGTCTCCCTTCAGCCTCCTCTCCTACAGGCTGAACAAACCCAGGCACTTCAGCCTCTCCTCCTAAGACTCCTCCTCCAGATCCTGCCCCATCCTCCTTGCCTTCCTCTGGACACTCTCCAAGTACTTTGGGGTTCCTCCAGATTTCCACCGTCAGCATGCTGCATCTGACCCTGAGTCCAACAACAAGCCTACAATACAGCCCAGCTCCCTACGTCCTTCTATTTGGTTTACTCTTCCCTACCTTCCCACCCCAGGAGGGGCAGAACAACTCCCAGCTTTGCATTCTGTGAGTCACTAATTCCAGGCATGTGCCGATGATTCTCTTGCCATGCTAAAAACACTCCCGGCTCCTGCTCTTGGCCACCCTGCCATGATCCTCAAACAAGGGGCCTGACTTCCCTGCTGTAATTCCCAGGCTAACAGGAGCAGCGATAAGGCTGCAATCTGCCTCTGCAGAGCCTGAGCCAGATGTAAAAAACATGACCCTGAGGGCAAGGCAGCCAAGGATTCAGATCAGCAGCATTTTATCCCCACTTAGCCCAGGTGTAAATGGCTCCACACCAAGCAGGGCAGAGGAAACCCAGCTCAGAGAAGATTACTCAGCTGCTGAGGTTTATCTCCATCCCTCCCTAAGCTTACTAAGCTCCTCTTGTAATGATAGCCCTGAGCTGGTGCTTGGTAGAACTGAGACTCATTGGCTGCATTGCATATTAATAATTTAAACATATAGGACAATACATGGGGTACATTTCAGATAGAGCAATCTTGCCACGCTTTTTACGGCATGTTAAAACTGATGGCCCCTGGTTTAAGTACCAGGCAAACCTGAAATAGAGCTAATGCCCACCACATTCTGCCATTACATCCATTTTTAATTATCAGGAACACTGAGCCAAGTTTGCACCATTTTTAAGAGGGTTTTGCGTGTTATCGCAAGTACCTGAATTATTGATGCACAACACACTTTATTAAGCAGGGCATTTCATGAGAACCATGTTTTGGGGATACAATAATACTAGAATAAAGCTGTTAAGGCAAGAGGAGGAGTCTCTAGAAGCAAATCCTGAAGAGGGTGGTGAGAGTAATACCAGTGTTTTGGAGGGTGAGGACTCAAAGTCCCAGCTCTTTTTTCCCATGGGAACGAAAGGGACAGATATTATGCTGGCTTTTAATGCTGAACAGAAGTTTCTAAAAGGGTTGTAGGTGGTTCCTCTAATTGAGAAAGTAGCTGAGAAAGGGATTTTCCTCCTTTAAGAGCAACCATTCCCTATAGCTATACCCAGAGCAGGTAAAGCCCTACACCCCTGGAGCATTACAAAGCCTAACACATCCCTCTCACCCTAAGCACCTGTGGTCTCCCAGGCCCCCAACATGGTTGATCGGTGCTTTACCAGATCTAGACATGGGAAGCCAAGATACATGGACACCAGCTGGGAAGCCTCAGATGATGCCAAAAGCAGAAGAACAATCAATGAGGGCATCCCCAAACCACTCAGACACAAGAACCACGCAACAAATGCTAGATCAGCTCTTAGCTCCTTTCCTCCTCCAAGTTACATCCCGACATAGATACATCTGGTCAGACATAACCTGACAATCACAACAGAGAGAAGTAGGACACGAGAGAGGAGCAACACTGAAGCCAGGCAGAGTAGCTGAGGCACAGACCCAGCTGGATGGTCCCACCTCGGTGACTCAGCGTCACTTCAGCACAACATCCTTGATGAAAACCACAGGAGGCACAGATGCAGCTCTTCCACATTGGCTTTTCGCTGCTGGTGCTCTTGTATTGCTGAACAGGATGGCTCAGCTGGGCACAGATATTTTTCCTCCACAACTGAAGTTTGAACAAGCTGCCCTGGGGAGTAATTTTGGAAGCAGCTGCAGGGTTTACTATCAGAGCGGGCAGGTTTTTTTATCCCTTTAACAGCAAATCTATCCTGGCCCATTTGATTAGTGCTATTTCTCACTGTTTGCCCTCAGAAGGACTGGAAACTTTTCTCTCCTGGTGCTGGAGAAAACATGGCACTTTCAGCTCTCCACACCAGGCAACAGAGCAGCCTTCCCCAGGTCCATCCCCTGCTGACCAGCAAAGAGGAACCATGACCAGCCAGACCCCTTGGTTTGCACCCACAATGGAGAGCTCTGCTCTTTCTGCTCCCTCCCTAGCAGGGATGGCTTGATTTACATAAAAGTGTTTTGTGGCGCCTGGCAGGGAGCAACAGGCAATTCCATATGAATTTTAGGTGAAGCCATCTTATTAGGTGAAATCCCCCAGATTCCATACCTTTATTACTGCAAACATGGCAAGCTAAAAAACTGCTAATTGGTTACACACACTGTTCACACTGTATTGATTGGTTAGTGATTATAACAAGTTCTGATAGACCCATCTTATAGATAAATATCCTTAGTTTACCTTTAATGCCTAAAAGTATCCACACAACTGCTGGTTTGACCCTCTTGTTATGGTTGGTTCCTAACATGTTTTGTTACTCCCAAATCCCTTCCCATAACTGCTTCTTGGGTTAGGGCAGCCTGTACCCCTGTCAACAAGGCCTCTGTGTTTTGAGAATGTGGTTATTAGGATCCTCTCAACATGAGTAACTTTTCCTGTCTCATGGGAATAAAAGAATATTGTCAGGGCCTAAACTTGGGAGAAGAGAGCTAGGCCGCGGGCAGGCCTGCTGTCTGCCCCGACAGTGTTTTAAATCAGCAAGCACCACTGGCCTCAATCCTATTTCTGTTTGTACTTCTGAGCGACTCTTGAGCAGAAAGGTTCATTCTCATTGGTGGGAAATCATTAAAACATGAACTGTAATTAAACCCAGCTTTAACATTCCCCTCAGCACCTCACCCGTATGCATTTAAGCAAACACAGCTACCTGCGTTCATTCCAGGCTGGAGTTTTCCAGTGTTTTGCCAGAATAAGCAATGCTAAGTGATGCCTTTCTATTTACTAAATGATGGTTTATTTTTCACTTGTGTCAATCTGTGTTTGGCCAAAAAACCTGGAACTGCATGAAAACACACAAATCAGCATTTCAAACACCTCTCTGCCAATTTCAGGTTCTTCATGTGTGCTACATAATGAAAATATTTTCATTAAAGCATGCTTTGCATTTAAATCCCATCTACTACACAAGAGAAGAATTATCTGCAGTCAATAAACCCTAACCAATTGTCACCAGTAACTGGAGCCCAAAGCTTCAAGATGTTACAGCCAGTAGACATTATCTCCCTGCACATGATTTTCATACAGAGGTTGCAGAAGGAAAACCACCTTCCTGGCTTGTGTTTTGTTACCAAATTTGAATTAATTGAGCTTTTCTGCTGGATTAAACCACTATAAAAATGATTCTCCCTGGTTTTAAAGATGACACAGCCCCTCAACCAGGCTCACCACGGGTGTTTAGCCAGGTTACATCTATCATTTCAGAGGTTTGACACATCAGAAGCCTCCAGCAGTAAACGTGATGCTTTGGTGTTTTCATTTAATCTAAGTCACCGAAATATAATCAAGGTTTTAATATAGATGGGCAGCATTGCACCCTTCATTTTCCAGTATTAAAAAAAAGCCTGATTAAAGTAATTATTCTTATCTGCCATATCTCCTACGAAGATTCCTTTGCAAAGGTTCCTTTGCAGGTAGAGCGTAAGTCAGGGCTCCCAAGAAAAGAACATGAACAGTCAGGGCTGGACTAAGGAGTGTCCATCTGTCACATCAGCCCCCCCAGGCCAAGAAAGTACACGCAGGGGCAAAAGCTCCTGAAACTTTAATGCCTGAAAGTGGAAGGTCCAACTCCTCACAGTGGCAGGTACACCACTCTGGAGAGCACCATCCACACACCTTGGTTGTCCTGCTTCTCGCATCCCAGCCTGGGTGGTAATCCCACTCTTTGCACTTTATGGTGACAAGAAGCCTTGTGCCTTTCCAGGTGGAGGTTGGAGAGGCTTCATGTCCATGGCAGCGGGACCACCCCGTGCTTGCCCATTGTTTCTGGAGCATGTAGCTGAGATATCACAAGCAGGGGAAGACAACATGTGTCTGTGCAGCTGCAGGTGCCACCAGAGTCACAGTTCTGTGCTTGGAAAGCTGAACAGCAGAAGTCATGGCACCTTTTGGGCAAGACAAGGAGTAAGAGCTTTGCTTTCTTCCAAATTAAAACCCCCACCACATCCCTTGTAGCTACGTTACTGAAGCCTTGGACCAGGAACAATGACAAGTCACTGCTGGTTTCTGCAAAAATCCCAGTTTTTTCTGCAGCCAGTGAGACTACTCCCTAGAATCCCATTTCCCAGAGCAATAGGAGCTAGCAAGGACCCCATTGGGACCACCAGCCCCGTTCTGCACCCCGCTTCTGTTATTGCATGGGTCTGTTGCTGCCTTTAAGCAGCAGTGTTAAACTCTGATCTCCCTTTTGCCACATCACTTAGATGTACCAGGAAAATGATGTGCACCCACATGGAGGTGTTGGAACCCCTACGAAATGTAGCGAGCAGGTTTCACTGGAAGAAGCAGCCTTGCTCCAGGTCTCATTCCCAAAGCCACTGCAAGCGTACGTCTGGGCATGGGGCAGGAGATGGGAACGGTGACTTCAGAGATCAATGCTGGATTGTCTCCAAAGAGAAAGCCAAGCAGACAGGGCAGCAAATTGGTTTGGACACAAGTAATTACTTAACTTCTTAGTGCCATTCTGCCTAACACCGACTAAAGCAGAGATGGCAGGAGGAGCCTGCAAGCAGGACAGCTGTGATGCTCATGTCCCAGGTCCTGAGCAGCCTGGGATGACTCAGACCCTAAAGAGTGCTCCTAACCTCTGTGTCAGTGACCCTGCCCGTGCACAGCCCTGCCTCAGTGGTGCAGAGGGACAAGTTCTGTCAAAGGGCAAACTGGGGTGTGTTGGGAAAAGCAACAAAAATATGAGATACATCATAGATTTCTATGATTCTATAAGGGGGAATGAATTAAAGCTAAAGGAAGGAAGGTTTAGATTGGATATTAGGGGGAAGTTTTTTACAGAAAGTGTGGTGAGGTGCTGGAACAGGCTGCCCAGAGAGGGGGTGGATGGCCCGTTCCTGGAAGTGTTCAAGGCCAGGTTGGATGGGGCCCTGGGCAACCTTGTGTGGATCCAGGCCTGAGGTTGGTGGCCCTGCCTGTGGCAGGGGGGGTTGGAGCTCTGTGATCCTTGGGGTCCCTTCCAACCAATGCCATTCTATGATTCTATGATAGAGGGGATGGTATTCGAGATGCCCAGTGTGAGCAGGTAGATGCAGGCAGTAGATGCAAGAGTGGGGGAGCAGTCTCTTTTTAAGGGGTTGTATTCCCAGACACACACAAAGCCACACCATTCAGCAGTTTGGGCAGCCCCTGGGGTGATGCCCCACTATCAATGCCACCTAGCTTGGGGACAAGTTGTTCCTAGAGATAAAAATTCCCCTACAACTTCTTCGGGCCCTGTCCCTGCCCCAGTGCTGGGCTTGGTGGCCACTGGGGAGAGAGCTCTGGTACCACCGACACATTCATATCGTGTTCTTCTCACCATGGCTCAGCGGCACCAAACTCCCTCACAAAAAGCACAAGGGGACACTGGGGCTCTTCCTCCCTGTGGCCACACTCCAGACACATCACCGTACCAGGGGTTTGCAGGCAGGGAATCCATCCCCAGCACCACTTCAAAGGGGTGCTGCGCAGCACAGGGAGGAGAGATCACCCAAATCAATTCACATGGACAAAAAGCAACGGGGAAACAGCACTCAAAACACAGGGCACATCTTGAAAGCACTGAGCAGAAGGCAGAGGGTCATTCGGTGGGAAATGCAGGCCAGTCTGCACATGAGGGCCATGTTTTTCATTACCTTCTCCATCCTTGATAGTTCTAACCTTCAAACACACGTAAAGAGGGGTATTCTTCCCTCCTCCCACCATGTGCAGGTTGGCCCTGCTGACCAGAGGAGCAGCTCAGGCTGGGGGGAGAAGAGTTCCTCAGCTGCCTTAGCAGCCAAGCTTGACCCAAAAGGAAAGGAATCTGAGTCCTCCCTGAGATGGAAAACACAGAAATAATACATGCTGTGAGGCAACAAAGTGCTGCGTGGAAGTGAACAAGTGAGCAACAAGAGGAGGAATTTATCTTAAAAGATGCTCTCTCATTTTAATCCATCAAACAGGGAACTCACCTTCTGCCCTCAGCATCAGAGATCACCTATCTTGGGTGGACAATGCAGAAAACATCAATAAATGGGTGTTACCAGCTGGTTGTTTTTTCACCCTTGAGTATTAACCACCCTCATCTGTGCAGATGAGAGGTGGGATGTACGAAGCCTCAGATAAAGAAATGAAAGCAAGGAAACATCCAGTTCTATTGGAAGAGCAGCAGAGTTCATTTTTTGATGAGGATTACACCTCAGGAAGCAGGGCAGCACACTAATAACATTCATGCCAGCCCATTAGACACAGGCAGAGCACACACTGCTCTTCATACACACTATCATCTCTGCTCAGTCACATTTCACAGCTGCTGACACCTCGTGAGCTCGAGCCCCCCCCGTGTGACACTCATGTCACCCACTCAGTTCTAGAGAGCATCAGCTGAAAGTGCCACTGTCCCTTGTCACAGCTGGAAGCCAGGAGCCTGCATTGCCCACGGCAAGGCTGCTGGCTTGGTCACAGGGGACCAAGCTGTGACTGTTGGTAGAGGATGACCTGTACTTGAGGTCCTGTGCTGACCCACAGCATACAAACACCCAGCAACCTCACAGCACAAACCCCAGCTACAAGGCTCATGCAGACATAGAGCCCGTCTCACATGAGTGCCACCAAACCATGTTTTACTGGCTCTTCCAGGCTGTGTCCCCCCATATCCTGGGGACATACAGTTCAGAGTCCCCAGCAACAGAGGCCAATCCCTAGAGGAAACACTCATTAAAAGGAGCATTGACAGAATCACAAGTTGGAAAAGACCTTTAAGATCATCAAGTCCAACCATTCCTGTCCTGTGCTAAACCATATCCCTACGTACCTCATCTACCCTTTTTTTAAACACACCCAGGGTCCAGGACTCAGCCCCAAGTGCTTCCCATCTCGTTTGCA
>VZTU01000113.1:0-58019 GCA_013400835.1 Zapornia atra | reverse complement strand
CTCAATAAGGATCTCTCAGAGCTGTATCTAATTTTGCTGTTTCCAAATACTAAGTTTTCAGAAAATATGTTAAAAAAAATTCAGAATTCTTCACCCTTCTGGGTATTATTTCCAAGAAAGTTTTGATAATCAATTTGACATTGTTTGATAGAAATCAAAAGCATTTCTATTAGCCACATAAAGTAAAATATTTCATTTTTTTACCTTTGAAAAACTTAATATTTTTCCAGTTGTTTTTTCAAATGCTTCTAAAGAACACAGTATTCCCAGAGAATACTATCATCAGTTTTTCAGACCAAAAAATGACCAAGTCATACCAACAAATCTAATTAACTTCCAACAAAATTTGAAAAAGAAAGAAAAAAAATTTCTACAATTACAGTCGCTGATAGCAAAGTAGTTTATATTAAACACAGCATCTAATTACTTCCAGAAATGTGAATTTAATTAACAGGATATAAAAACTTTGTATTGAACATTTCACACATCCCAAATGGCAGTTTCAGTTATCACTCATGTATATCTACTTTATCTGAAAGGAAAGAAATAGTCCATTATGCATAGTAGGAAAGGTAGAGAGCTAATAAAAAAAAAAAAAAGTAAAGAGAGTTCTACTATGTACTGGATCCCAAGAGAGCCCACGGCTTTGAATTTTTCATTTTATTTCACTTACTGAAAAAGATAAGCTAATACTTTCCAGAGATGTCAATCTATTCACACAGGTCCCTTATGAAAAATACTCATTTGTTTTATAACTCATGTCTGAAGAGATGATTGCTGAGGTTGAAAGCTATTGGTATATCACTGAAGTCTACTAAATGATCTGTATCAGAAGACTTGAAGTTGCCACATGCTGTTTTATGAAGATCTTTCTATTTTTAGTTTTGAAAAGTTCTATTCTTTGATCCTTTCTTAACAGTATCATCCATCTCAGATTGTGGGAGCCCCCTTTCCCTTATACCACCATGAATGCTTTCATTCTAGGTCTTAGCAGGATGCAAGGACTATCATGATAGAGGAAAACCATAGTTACTGCCTGAATTTTCAAGGTTATTCTTGCACAAAGTATTGATGGAAAATCTGTGTAGCAATACAGTCCAATTTGAGACTGTTAAATCACTGAAGATGCACAAAAATTCTGCATTACAGTGTTTGTATTTTACACAGAAATTATAAACCCTAGTTGTTGCAGAAACCAGGCATCTGGGTCCAGCTTAATCCTCCACATTTTAAGGTGAACATAAAGTCTTTGACAGATACATTTTTATTTTAAATATTCCATAATGCTTGCTTTCTTCATAGGTGATCTTGCACAAATGTAAGAGTCAAGTTCCTGCTCATTGATACACATGGTATCCTTCTTAAACTCTTATTCATGCAAGAACAGAACCCAACAATATGTACAAGGTGTCTACAGGTCGTAATCTCACCCTGAACCCCATTTGGCTACGCTCTTTCTTCTGCAACTGGATCATCTGCGAAATTTGAAGTGTGTTGTTTACATGGATTTCTCAAGAAATTAAGTTAAAAGTAATTCACTACAAACAATATGTTTGTAAATTCATGATTTGATTCATATCTGATGACTCCTACACAGCAGATAAGGGAAATAAATTCATGGGTGGGAATGTTTTTCAGTTCTATATTTTTCTTAAGGATTGTAGCAATAAGCTATATTGTTAACAACCTTTCTATCATTCTTGTTAGGAAATTTCAGTATTTCTATTTGTTTTAAAGGAAACATCACAGTATAGTGATATGGAAAACAAAACAAGAATACCATTAGAATTCCAACAGCCAAGACTACTAGTAATTACACTGAAAGAAGGTCACTTGTGTACTACTAGTCTGGAAATTCATCCAGTAAAATAAGAGACAGAAGTGATTAATTTACCATTTAAAGGATGAAGGAAACTTGAGTAGGTAGGACTGGGAAGTAAAAACTGAGCTGTGAACAAGAGAAAAATAACTTAAAAATTAAATGGTCATTCCCTTTCTCTGATTTTGAAAGTAAAATAATTTCACTGGGTACAAGAATTGATGAAAATTACTTTCCAGGACATAGTTTTGGCATGAAAATGCTTTAAGTATTTCTATTATATTTTCTACTTATATACAATAAAGGTATGGTAACGTTATCCATATTTTGTTACTTTCATTTGTCTTCTGCACAAGTCCAGAACACTTAAAGGATAAGCTGCCATAAGAAGAACACTGCTAAATTCTGCCATATTCTTCTTAAAAACACAGTTTTTTACAGATTGTCAGTAAATATATGGATATAATACTTCTTCCAAAAAAAAGCCAACCAAAACAAACCAAACAACCCTACCCCCAAAACCCTCACAAACCAGACACACACAAAGATGAGAAAGCATTAAAAGTTAATTTTTCATTTAAATAATAAAATTAATCTTAATGGAATTAACGTTCTCTGGAAGGTCTTGTTGGTATGGAGTATACCTTTGGATGATATAGTTGTGGTTCATTCATTAAGCAGATAACAAGAACAGAAAGCTAGATGACAGACCTCGTATTCTTAAACTGAGGCAGACAATTTACCTCAATATTAGATAGCCTTCATTGAAAACACAGTGATCATTAAAAATGAAGATGTGGCTTCTGCTCTCTTCACAAATCATATTTTATTGTTATTATTTTTTCCTATACAAGTATTTGAAAGGGATACATCATATTTTTTTATGACTACATGAAGTAGATAATATTCCAAGACAGTAATAATTTTATAAATTATATAGAATCGAATGGCAAAATAAATTACTGATGCTGCTGCCTTTTAGATACACCCTTCAATAATATTAATCACTCTAAAATACTCTTATTTAAATGCTTACGTCCAGAAGGCTTCTGCAACATGAAACAGTCATTACTTAAGTCCAAATCCTACAGCCTTATCACTGACGTCGAACATTTTCCATATTCTACCTGTGCAATTTTTGGGCAGTTGGTCTTAGTATTGGAGAACTTAGAAGAACCAAGGGAAGTCAATCAAGTTTCTGACTACGATGCAAATAATAATATGCATAACATGTGAAGTTTACCTGAAGAAATAGTCTCTAACATCTGGGCATAAAGAGCATTCCTCCTGAAAGTGAAAATCTGCAGTTAGCTATATCATATGTTATTCATTGTTGTGAGATTTTCAGGATGAATGAATTAGAAACCTGTACTGCAATGATAACATTCACACACCACTTCTATGACATCCAGCACATAGCAATAAATATGTACCACACATTCAATTAGCCTACAATGGTATCATGATACAGAAGCCATATCAGCCATGACACCTGATAATAATTATTTGAGATCCTGACAGTATGTTTAACTTCCCGATAGCAAATTAGATTTTTAGCTTCTATTTGAAAAATTACATCCTTGTTACTTAATTTATATACAAGCAATAAGAATTCCTGTAACCTCTTAGCAAAATATTATGCTAACAAGACAGCATGGCAGTCCTGCAATGCATACAATGGAAAGAGATACTGCAACTTTGAGAGAGACAACTGAACAGCAGTGATTGACAAAGTCTAATTTAATACATGGAAATGAGAAAAAACCACCTTTTTAGGTGTTTAAAGTCTGATCCAAACTTTATTCCTTTATTCGCTACTTAAAGGAAATAAGCATATTTCTTTCATAAATGGACCCATATGCTTGTATCAAAAAGTATCAGAATTTCCTGAACAGAGAAGTATGTAGAAACAAAATTATTTCTTCTATATATTAGTTTGTTTTTCCTTACAAGCCTTCACCTTTACCAGGCCTTTATTCCAGTCTCTTACTCTGTATTCAGAACATTTCTATGTAAAGTTCATGTTTTTTACTACCTAAATTATCTTTTTTCTGTTTCTTCTTTTTTTATTTTCTCAAGCACCAAAAAGTAATTGTTTTCCTTACCACCCTCTTCTTTACTCCATGCTCAAATACTACTTTGATTTCTACTTCTTCATCCCCAGGTAAGGCTACGTATATATCACATAACAAAACTTAGTAAGGGTGGTTTACCCAATTATACACTTGAAAAACTGCTTCTTCTCTCTCCTTCCTCCATTACAATTTTATGTCCTCTATCCATTCTTCAACATATGTTGCCTCTACTACCTGCATTATTTCTGCCTTTATCAAAAATGGGAAGTGTTATACCTATTTTTTCCCATTTCCAAAACGGACATAGGAAAGAGTAGCGATAATTTAATTTGACTGGAACCAGACCCATTTCATCTCTACACTAATGCTGCTGAGTCTCATGCTGTTTCTAGCTCTGCAAGCATTAAGAAACAGAAAACAACCTTAATCTGTCTTTCTCCCCATCCTCAAGAACGTGCAAGTGAAATACTAGTGTGACTTTATTCCAGAGCTCAACTGCTTCCACTCAAGTCTAATTTTGAGGGGACACAGCTACCCAACATTTTTCATGTTTTCAAACCTAGGCTAAGGTGTGAGAACAAACCTAAGTAGGAAAGTTAAAATCGCAGTTAAAGCTAAGGTCTAAGATTAAGAGAAAAACACCAATATACAAAGGCATAAAATTTTAAATACAAGGAGTTTGAAGATGGCAACTCAGGAATGGGATCAGCCCCTTCTAAAGAATAGAGATCAATCCTTCCACACACTAACAGTAAAATCTTGAGCAGTTAGGACACCTTTGGAGTTACAAGGATGAAAAATGTATTAATGCTTGGGAAATAAGCTTAAAATCATGGGCTGACAGGAGACCAAAGGGTATTTTCTTTCTAGGATTTATGGACATTATCTCTTGCTTCCATTGAATTTGAAGTGACAACTGGGTCCTGCAGGGCTATAAACTGGGCTAGGACTGAGTTTCCTGAGTTCTGCCTTGGACCATCATACGTTAATAATGCCTGTTTTTCCCCAGGTTGACTGGGAAGTTCATAATCCCTTGGAACAAAGTTCTGAAGGGTAAAGGAGTCCAGAAAGGCTGGACATTCTTCAAGGAGGAAATATTAAAAGCATAGGAGCAGTCTGTCCCCATGTGATGAAAGATGAGCTGGTGGGAAGATCAGCTTTGGCTACAACTAAGGTTAAAATAAATAAAAAGAGGGCCAAAGTTCAACTACTACTTAATCCAGTTAACCTGACCGCAGTGTCTGGGAAGGTAATGGCACTCAGGATGATCTGCTCCATTATATGGCACGTACAGAACAACCAGGTGATCAGGCCCAGTCAGCACAGGTTTATGAAAGGCAGGTTCTGCTTGCCCAAAATGCACTCCTATGACAAGGTGAACCACTCCATGGATGAGGGAAAGGCTGTGGATATTGTCTACCTAGACTTTAATAAAGCCTTTGACACAATTTCCCACAGTGTTCTCCTGGATAAATCAACCACTTACAGTTTGGACAGACATACTCTTCACTAGGTTTAAAAAAAAAAAAAAAGTCTGGATAGATAGGCCCACAGAGTTGTGGTGAATGGAATCAAACCCAGTTGGTGGCCATCACAAGTGGTGCTTGCCATGGCTCATTATTAGGACCAGTTCTATTCAATGTTGGACAGAAGTGTTGATCTGCTTGATCCTACAGTTGTCCAGAGGGATTTGAACAGGCTGGATCTATGGGCCAAGGCCAACTATATGAGGGTCAACAAGGTCAAATACTGGGTCATAACCACCCCATACAATGCTACAGCCTTCAGGAAGGGTGGCTGGAAAACTGCCCAGCAAAAAACACAAACCTGAGGGTATTGGTGAACAGATGGCTGGACATGAACCAGTAGTGTGCCCAAGAGGCCAAGGCATCCAATAGCATCCTGACTGGTATCAGAAATAGCATGACCAGTAGGACTAAAGAAGTGATTGCCCCCCTGTATTTGGCACTGACAATGCTGCACCTTGAATACTGTGTTCAGTTTTGGGCCCCTCACTACAAGAAAGATATTGAGGTGCTGGAGTGTATCCAAGAAGAGCTATGAAGCTGGTGAAAAGTCTAGAGCATAAACCTTCTGACAAGCAGCTTGATGTAACTGGGGCTTTTTCAGGCTGAAGGAGGCTGAGGAGAGACCTTATCACCCTTTACAGCTATCTGAAAGGAGATTGTGGCCAGTTTGGTGCTGGTTTCTTCTCACAAGTAACAAGTGACAGGAGGAAATGTCCCTAGGTTGAGATGGGTAGGTTTAGATTAGGAAAAGCGTCTTCACCAAAGTTGACAAGCTTTGGAACCGGCTGACCAGAGAAGTCGTTGAGTCACCAACTCTGGAGGTATTTTAAAAGACATGTTGTAGATGTGGCTCTTAGGAACATGGTTTAGTGGTGGATTTGGTTTACAATTGGATTCAATCTTAGAGACCCTCTCCCACCTCAATGATTCTATAGTTCTAGTTTTTGGCTTCCTGTAGCTGGGATGTGTTGAAAGAGCATAAAGACTGCTGTAGTGTCGTTACAGATCCTCTTTCTAAGAAATGCTGCCTATTATGAGAGATTGGAAACAAGCAAACTATGTGTCCCTCCTTCTCACCCAGGCTATGTTTTGTACTAAAGTTCTACATAAAACTATGCCACAATGTGAGTCGGTAATGTGCTGTGCTGTTCAAACATGTAAGTGAAAGAAATGCGGTCTTCTGAGAGAAAACTGCATTGGATGAAGAAGAAACAAGAATATCAAAGATGAAGTTCAGGATGTTTTAGACTCACTAGTGATTCATAGATAGGCTTTCAAAAAGGTTGAATAAAAGGAAGGACAGTAGGTATTTTTATATGTCACAATGTAAACTAAATAGCTGAAGGGCATTACAGGTACTGCACTAACTAGGAGATGCACAGAAATTGAAGTAGCCTCAGCAAATATAATACAGAAATGGATTTTTCTCTGAGAATTTGAGGAAAATAGTCAGAAAGCTAGAGGATTAAAGAAGTCTGGCAGTGGACACAAGAATGCTCTAGGCAGAGAAAAATCATTTGCAGTCATGTAATGATTACAGCTAGCCTCTTCATACAGGTCACTTCTTTCATTTTATGAAGCACTGAAATACATGTATGAAGGTCTAGTTCCCATTCTGTCCCAGACAACAGTCTTTAGAGAATACAACAAATTCAGCTCTGTTTTAACTCTCAGTTTTTCTGCTTATGAGCTGGGGAACAAAGTGCTTATTGTTCCTGTGAGAGCAGCCAACTGCTTATGAGAACTAAAAAATAAAAAAGAAAAAATTTACAGCTTTCATAATCCAGTTTGTCCTTGTATGTAATCTTCAGGACTGTGCAAGGCTAGGCAAAATGAAATTTCAAATCACTTTTTTACTTGTGTCTTACATAAAGTCAGTTACAGAAGAACAACTAATGGATAAACTATTTTATTTTGAATATGCTGAAATTTATCCCAGCTAAATACAGACATTCACCTGTATTCCAGTGAGATCAAAGAGTGATTTCACTGTGAGCTAGACCCAGCTCCTGCACACTTGTGTGAAAGACCAGAGTACAGTCATGAATTTGAAGTATTTACATGTTACCAGCCTAGTAAATTATTCTACACAGAATGCAAGCTTAAAATGGAACCCTCCACCCATAATTACAAAGAATTAAAATGCAATTAAGAAGTACCCTAGGGTATATAAACTGTCCGTGAATTAAAATTACTAATTCATTTTTATTCATAACATCCCTGACTCTCTTGGGGTCTTTGTTATTGTTGTCAAAGCTGGGTTTCATAGAATTTTATAGTCATTGTATTTGATCAGCTCTCTGCCTGCACAGAAAAGATCTGATGTAAAAGAAGAATGGGACAGGAGATCTCCAGGATAGAAATGAAGAAACGCAGACCCTTGTAAAAAATTCAGATAGAGCTGTTCTTAAATCTATTATCCTAAAAGACGTAATTAGCAAATGATAAATAGGATTAGTCTGTGAAGGATTTTTAGTAGAAGCCTTATGGGAGCTTGCCTTTTACTTGGATAGAGTAATATTGGGCTCTGTGAGAATTGACACTCAAAGAAAAGCCTCCATCTCTCACTGCATAGCTTGCAACATTATAAATAACTAAATACCACCAGAGCTGCTATGCTACCACAGAACATTGTGGTAGCAGGATTTATGTTCAGGAGAGTGCAAAAATTGCATTTGATGTGTGCTACCTACTAGATCACATAGGCTGAAAAATCCTCCGAAGTACTACGCAATTCACTCCCATTACTGAAAATAAAAAGTCTCAGAGTTTTTTTAGTTTCTGTATGGTTTCTTGCAGTTTTATATTGATTTAATTAATTGGAAAGTGAACCTAAGTAAAATGAGAGTAAAGATTTGATTTTACCAAAGGGTTTCCATAACTAATGTAACTAAAATATCTGTACCCAACATAATTTACTTTTAGTCTCACCCCCATATGAACTTCAAGCAATTTAACTAACAAATTCCTTCTTCTAATGGAAATAGGTATTTAAAAGGTCCACACTACCCTTGGGAACACATAGATGCCTTCTTATGCTTCTCTACCAAGAAAATACCAGCTACACACAGCTACACTGAATTTCAAACAGGTATGAATAGGAAAAGGGGGAGGGCCTGCACAAACATGAAAGATTTTATAGATACCGTTCAAGGACCAGCTTTAAACATCCAGTGATTTAATAAATTTCTGTACCATTATTTTTCCAATAGACTAGCAGTGTTTTTCCTGCAACTGAGCACTGAATAAAATACACTGATGGTTCATCAGGATAGTTCAGATGGTTCATCAGGAAAATGTTCCTTCTAAGCACTGTTGCTCCACTTCTCTCCCTCCCAATTTCATTTAAGACTTTTATAAACAAAATCAGTTCACAGAGTCAATATCAAGAGTTATCAGACCATCTGATTAACTCCCCATTCATTACCATTTATGGAGTTCATTGAAAAAAAGAGAGGTTTTATAATCACATCAGAGTATACTTCATTCAGTTCTTTATGAAGTTTAACATTTGTCAGATGCTCTTCAGCTCAGTTGTATACAGAGAATTATAATCAGTGTGCCAACTGAAACTATCTGAAAATTGGATTTCTCTTTATGAAAGCTTCGATTTTTTTTTCCACCTAAACTTACTTGATTAAACCAAATATTTCAGACTCTTTCTCTTAATATGGGATATTTAAAAAGAAACAGCTAGGCTTAATATACAAAAAATTTTGTAGAAACTTTCAAAGTCAAATTCTATGCAAGTCTATTATACCCATTCCTGGGTCTTTTGAATTATTGCTAATACACAGTTTTCAATCCTGTGAACATTTTTAGTTGGCAAATTTTGTATTAGTTTAAATATAAAGTGAACTTTGACTTAGCTGTAAGTATACAGCAAATGCAAAACAAATATTGCAAAACCAACAGTTTCTCTCATATTGTACTACCTTATCACTTGCACTTTGTGAAGCATATATATTATTTCTGCAAGTACTCTGTTACTAAGATATCATTTTAACAATTAAGGCAAAAACACAGGTCATTTCCACCAGTAACCAACATTCAAGGTTTTCTATAATACCTCACAAAGGAACTACCCTTTCCTTTGCTGTTCACCCTGAATGCCTGAATCGAGCAGGGGGAAATGTTTCAACAGTGGTTGGGAACTATATACTGTCACTCAACTTGCCATCTCTAAAGATTTACAAGAATCTAGCATTAGTTTCTCTCGGCATACTGCCATCAATCTAAATAATTAATGTATTAACTTGTTAATTTAAGTAATAATTGCATAAATCTTTAATCTTCCTGAAAAATTGCGAGGAAAAATCCTATATTAAAGAACATAAATTCTTCCTTTACATGTCCTCTAGTGACAAACTTCATATATTCTTCCTTTATTTTGGAAACAATCTCTAACTTTGAGTATATGCCTTTTAAAAATTACTGGTTATTCAGTTATTCTAAATAATCTCAAATTGCTGAAAAATTTTGAGTAGTCAAGTCCTATCAAGTCTTACTCTACTTGCAGTTTTTAATATTATCTCCCAGAATAAAGCAGCTCTTTAGCGTATTGTTAGAATTCAACTTTCAGCAGCTGCTTTGTTCAATTTACATCACATCAGGTGATCACTCCACGCACAATTGTTCTTCACTATTCTGTGAAAGCCAAAGTAGATTTGTTCTTCACAAGAGCAATGGGAATTAATAATTTACATACAGAGCAGAGAAATCATTTCCTGCTTTTCCTTAAAAAAGTTTGGTTTTAATGTTTCTAGACCGTTTTTCCTGTGGCATGAATGTGGAAAGGCCAATTTCAAAGAAACAAGTAAATGAATTTTATGATCATAGAAAAACCTCTAGATATGAAAGAGGGTTTTATAAATTAAAGTAGGAAATCCATTACAAAAATAGTTTAACAATTAAATACCAATAAAATTAATGGTTTGTGTCATTAGAACAATATTTTTTTTTTATATTAAAAACATTTACCTAATTTTTTTTAAAGAGGTATAAACATATTGTTCAGGTAATTACTGAAAAGAAACATTATGAATATTAATTATAAAATTTGAAAGTAATACCTCTAAACTAAAGCATTTCTTTGTGTTAGCATTACACATTTTGGGTTTAAAAGCCAAAAGAAAAAAGTAGTAATTTTTTTCTTATCTTCTCATCTTTCAATAGCCTCTGCCACACTTTTAGCCAAAGTTAAAGTTTTATGTTTTACCAGTTGTTTCTGTAGCTATTATTACACCATGGACTGAAAATTTCTGAACCTGAACCACTGCACAAGATCACCATTCCACACACGGGGGAAATTAGTTTATACAGCATTTGGGCAGTGGCTCCTGAAACAGTCTGGGATAGACTGGGTGAAGGGACCTGGACTTTACCTGCTCTTTCTTATGTACTTTTTTCATTGTATCACTAATGTTATAAAACTTCTATAGTTAGAATTCTTATCTAATTGTCCAAAATCTCTACATTTCGTGAGCTGCTCTCGGCAGCACAGTGAACAAACAGGATGAAACTAGGCATTGTTGGCAAAGCACAGCACTGGTAAAGCTTACAGGGAAAGACCAGGAAATGAACTAATTTGCTACTGTGGAATCACCATTTACATACTTCCTTTTCCTAAAGCAACAGCAAGACAGGAGAGTGAGCATCTTATCAGGGAGTACAATAGTTTGATATTGGAACCATTCTAGGAAGAAGGAAAGAAAATTATTTCCAGTGCAAAATGAAAGTAAAGGAGACCCTGCCAGTAACTCCACCATAACATTTACTGGTGATATCTCAGCCACTGTTGTTGAAATGCATCAATCTTTTTCATTCTACATCTCCACACCATAGGTAGGGACCATTGCCATTGACTACCCTGAGGATTTGCACAATTAATATTCTGCATATATCAATGATGTGTTCACCATGAAGATCAAAGCTCTTACATTCTCAAGAATTACCCAGCACAAGAAAAAATAAAATTATAATCCACTGAAGAACTTGTCAGTGTTGTCTTCCCTCTTCAACTGTTTTGCCCTTCAATTTAATGTCTCTAGATTGCATTTTAAAAACTGTAATAGTAAGCAATAGGAGGACTATTAGAGATGTAGTGATTACTAAACATCTAACAATTCATCAATTTTGCCAGGTTTGCATCCCTTATCTCTGTTATCCACATTCCTACTGCTGACATTTCTTGTCTACCCATTTAGCTGCTCTTGCTTACTTTTAGATGTAATAATTTCAAAAGAAATTTATGGTTCTCAGCTTCAGCTATTTCCCCTGAAGTTTAGATTGTCATACAAGTAGAGAGGATACACTCTTTTTATGGCAGTCTTTCAATGTCAAGGTGCACAGAAATTTTTACTCACTATCACAGCTTTATTAGTTAGTCACTCATCCCTGCCTGAATCCCATGGAATGAATTACGAAAAGAAGTAAAAAAGCAAGATCTAGCCCATAAACTTTGTTATCAAAAAAGTGTTTTACAGCTCTTGAATGCTCTTCATGAGACAAAATGCAAAGCACATTGTTGTTTCAGCAAGTCATTAACAGGTGATACAGCGAGATTAAACAAATAGTAAATTAGCTATAATTTTATTTTGTAATTCAAATTAGATAACTTTTTTCTGCTGAATGGAATTATTTATTTAGCTGGAAAAAATAAGGACCCTATATACATGCAGATGCATGTACTAAGCATGTATGGATGGATTTATGCACCCATGATTTTTACAGAATCACAGAATCATAGGGGTTAGAAGGTCCAACCCCCCTGCCAAAGCAGGTTCTGTAGGACAGCTCACACAAGTAGGCGTCCAGACAGGTCTTAAATATCTCCACACAAGGAGACTCCACAACCTCCCTGGGCAGCCTGTTCCAGGGCTCTGTCACCCTCACTGTGAAAAAGTTCTGCATATCAGTGCGGAACTTCCTATGCTCCAACTTGAAGCCATTGCTCCTTGTCCTGTATCCACAGACCACTGAAAAGAGGCTGGCCATTTCCCCCTGTGTCCCATACTTGAGACATTTATAAACATTAATAAGATGATCTCTTAATCTTCTTTCCTCAAGGCTGAACAGCCCCAGTTCAAAGGACCCACACCTATTTAACATTAGTAGTTTTTTCAGAAACCAATACTTTCAAGCACAGCAAATATCTTTGCAACCAGAGGGGTTTTGTACCCATCTAAAAGGACGTCAGAGAACATTTCAGTGACAATCAGCAGCATTTCTTCCAAGTAACATTTCCTGTTTTGTAGAGGAAAAACCCACACAATAATATCTTCATTCTTTCTTAGCAGCGTTTTTTGCAACAAGTGAAACATGATCATTTCTATCTTTAAATCTCACCTGAAAAGGATAAGAATTTCACCTAGACAATTCTAACAGGTCTGTTCAGTTCTGAAAGAGGTCATGAGGATGAGCTTGCATTATACAGCACAGGGACTTAAAGAAGAATTTTGATACCTCATTTTTATTGAGATATTCACTTGCCTAAGTGTACACTCATAAGCTGCTAGTACATATAATGCACTGACTTTGATATCGAATAATATTGTCATTTCCCTATAGTCCTATTGTATATAATTATAAGCAATGTCTTATTTTATATGTCAGTGGTAATCTCTTTGGAGGCCTAACTGTATGTGGTGTGTTTGACCAAGGAACTCCACATTCATGAATAAAACAGTTCTGCTTACAACAGTGAAGAGAATCCTACATAACAAACAACTAACCTGCAACATGAAGATAGGCTGCTGTGAATAGCTTAAGACACTTCAGTAAAACTTATAATATTACTCATTTTTGTATCACTTATATTTATATGCTGATATTTTATATCTACATGCTATTACAATTATATTTTAAGCTAAAATATCTTTATGAAATATCAAACTCATCACAATTTAAATTTTTTCTTTGAAAAAGAGACCATTCCTGTTCTTACTACTTTTTCCTTTTACCTGTCTCCCAAATCCTGCAGCTCCAACAGATTTCAGTTTATTTGAAAGTTTTATTCTCCCACAACACACACACAACTGTTTTTTGGCTGATTATCAGATGCTGATAGGCATGGAATTTATATAAAAATTCTCACAACTAGTCAAACAATGCACTGACACTGGGTAAAATAGTATTCTGCTTTCACCTACAATATCTAAGCAAAATTATTCCTTCATTATGGGTATATTATCTCATACATTAGGTAACATAGTGGTTTAGACTTAGTAAAGGAGATGAGCTACACTTAAAAAAAAAAAATCACCACAGAATATTCTTCAGGCTTTGTTAAGGGTGACTTGGCTGCTTCTTACTTTACCCTGGTGTGGGTCAACTGAAAACAGCATCTTCCCTCACTTCCAGGCTTCACTCTAATTTCTGAAAGAGTCTCTTAGGCATCACAAGTATTTCTTCACTTCTATGAGGCTCACTTTAGTCAGTGTTTCAAGGAGCAGACTGCTGAAGTCAGCTGAGCCAGTGGTTTACATTTCACTTGTCTAGCACAAGCATGTTGTCCTCTTGAACTGCGAGAGCAAGTCAGCCAGCTCCAGCAACACATTCAGCAGTTCAGAGATACACCTACTATACCTATTATTGGAAAGGCCGCTTATATTATGAACATCTTTTTGATTCCAGAAGCTGAATTCAAGATTTCCCCACAGATATAAGTACTAATTTAAAGGAAAGTCATAAATGTATGTTGTAGGCCATCCTATACAACAGGACAATCTCTATCCAACAGGACAGTCTTGCAAGATAATTTTGAATTCATATGCAGTACCATGCAAATCAGAACTTACCTGCTTTAGCATGGATTGTAACACAATTCATAATACACAAGAATTAATATTTCAATGTTAAACTGAAGCAAAAAAAAAACCTGAGTTAATAAAACAGTTACATATATAGCTTCAACTAAAAGAACAAAATCATTAAGTTCTAAAATTTGCCTATAACAGAATTTAAATTTTTAGCATATTTTAAGTGTCATACAAAATGTATGTATCATTCCTTGCTTGCTAGCTTCATATTACTCGCATTAATGCACACATGCAACTGTTTTATTAACTTACAATATTTCAAGCCTACAGTTTTCTACAAATTGTAATGATGTTGAAGCTATTCAGAGCTAATGTGGGGGGCTTTGTAGGATAGGAGCTGTAAGAATTATTTCTTCTGTCAGTAGTACATGCAAAGTTAGTTTGGTATTACTTTACAGGGCATTTCTTTCAGTTTCTACATACAGTCTCCCTCCCTTTTACATTACATTTACTTTGACCTGTATTTTCTATTCAATGGTGCAAATAATATTCTAGCCATCATACTTCACAGTTGATTGTTAACCATTTTCTGCACTAATTTGAGTAAATTTACATTGAGAACAAAACTTTTTTTGCAAGTGTATTGCAAGGTTTCTCCTCTCACAGCTGGATTGCAAATGGATCTGAAGGAATCTTTTTGTGGGTCTACTGAGAAAGCCTGGAAGAGCCATATCAAGTCTCTTCTCTAACTGTAAAGGATTTTACAAAAGAGCAAGTTATTATTTATATTTTAGTAGTTATGCCTGATAAGTGTTATATTGAAGAACAATTCAAGAAATATCCATAAAGTTTTTGTTCACTTGTTGCAGTGAAGTTGCATAAGAAAATTCATAAGAAAAATTATATACTGTTTTGAAGTAAATATGTAAAGATTTATCTATGCATCAGACTTGGTAACTTAAGAACTAATCACAGGGTAATGAAAACAATGAAAACCTTCACAGGTTTTTTGTATATAGCCCAGCAACTCTATACATGTGGAAAAAGTATCCAATACACTGAGGTTCAGGTTTAAAATAAATCAGTTCAGACCCAGACCTTCACCATTCAATTTCTTTAAATTACAGTCCTCAAGACTTTTTTCCATGCAAGTACACTTTTTTATTCTCCTTATACCCAAGTCCAGTTTATTGACACTACATTTACCAAAGATAAGACAACTACTTCTTTCTTTGTTTCAGGTAAAACTTCAGGATACATCCTGAAAATAGAGTGGGTGGGGGTGTGTGCTTGTAGAGCAGAAGTGGATATCAGCATGTACGTACGTAATGAATTAAGTGCCATAAAAATAGCAAACTTGCACTTAAGTGGGAATTTAAATTGAACTGTGGTTTCGTAGATTGCATGTTTCATTTTATGCTGAAAATATGGAGTAGTTAATTTCTAGTCAAACACTATAATGAAAAGTGAGAAGTAGTTGCTAATACACACACAAATTCAACATAGGGAAAACAAAAATGTGACATTTATGAAGTTTGCGGTGATCTGAGCATATGATTCTAACAAGCTAATGTGTTCTAACGAACACAGATTGAAAACATTTGATAAAAAGAACTCAAGAAGAGTTTCAGCTAGTCATTCTGGGAGAAAAAGAACAAGCATCTATGCAGTTAGATATCCACTGAGATATATAAAAGTCAGTCTATTCCTCTAATGAATTAAAGTGCGATAGCAAACTATTAGCAGAAGAAATGTATCAGGGTGGAAAAAGAAAGAAAGGGACTAACATTACTCTCCTTAGCTTGAATTTTCATTTGTGATATAAATTTTAAAATTGTTAAAAAGTGAATATTGGAACACAAATAATGACTTGAGGTTTTGTCTTTATGTTCCTCCATACTCCATGTTTGGTTTTATTTTCCCCTACTACTACTTGGAAATAATTCAAGTGCTTCCCAGCACTAAAATTTAGAATGCTTGAAAATACAGACTTGATTATCCTAATTCATCAGGTGAGCAAATTAAGACATTGAAGGACAAAGGGTCTTACTGAAGTAGTTGTTTGTGAATTTGCTTTGTGGCAAGCAACACACACAATTGTCTTTTAATCAGTTCAATTACATCTCTCAAATATCTTCAACCTTGGTTCTCTGACTAGCTAAAGTCCCTTGGACACAAATCACGGTTTCAAGAAGATATCTTTAGTATTGCCTGAAGGCACTATGAAGCAGGCATTTCTTTGACCTCAAAGCAGGATGCAGGACAGCAGCATTACAAACCCCAGAGGAGATAAATGGCTACGCCACAGAACGTGTATTTCTAGGGAAGATTTATTCCATTGAAGCATGGAAATGCCTTCATATAGAAGAACTCTTGGGCTTCATCTCAGTATTTTAATTAAGTGCAAATGCCAAAGCCAAATTCCTATTAAAGTTTAGTTTTGGTCTTGAGTTTCCCCCAGGTGGTAAATGTGATATGATAACAATTAATAATGGGAGAAAAACGAGGAGTTGTTTAAAGCATCATTTAGCAGAAATACTCAAGAGTAATATACACGTTACTTATCACGTAACATAAACAGCATTGTTTAATTGAAAAGTGTGTAACATGATTTGATCTGCCAAGCATTCTTCAAAGCTTTAGTGATAAAACCCTTTTGAGATATCTTATCCTTAATAGCACAGTGTTTATAGAATAGGATGAACAAAGCAACACTGTTGAAACACTGTTTTTACTATGAATATTTTTATATGATTCACAAAGACTGTCTCTTCAGAAAATCGAAGTCGCTGTCAAAGTGAAAGCTAAAGAAAATTACAGTGGTCCAGACTGCCCAGAGAGGTTGTGGAGTCTCCTTCCCCGGAGACATTCAAAACCCACCTAGACATATTCCTGTGTGACCTACTCTAGGTGATCTTGCTCTGGCAGGGGTTGGACTAGATCATTCTATGATTCTGATGTCTGTCACTACATCTAAGAGACATCTCATTAGCCCAGAGAGGGAAAAACATTAATTTAGCGAAAAATTGTGTAATCTGATGTTTTGTGTTGGTAGGGAACTGACTTTAATGATCCAACAAGGCGTTTCAAGTCTTACTTGATATGGACAGGCAAAAAACTGCACTGCAGTATGTGTTTTTTGCAGCATATAAACACCACTGTCCACAGCCAGAGTTTGAAAAGCAGCAAACAAAACCCAGCAAAACACCAACACATAGTTTGATCATCTCTAATAGCAAGTGCATACAAAAATTTAATAAAATTAAAGCAGCTTCTAGGAAAATTAAGATCTGTATGACCAAAATACTAAGTATGAATACGGTAAAAAGGGGTTGTATGAGATTTGACTACAAGATCAGCAAGGGGTCAAATAGGTTTATAACATAGAATCACCAGGTTGGAAAAGACCTTTGAGATCATCGAGTCCAACAACACATTATAACATATGTTATATTATATCTAATATGGGTAGAATTGTTGTACTAATTAAGATTAAAAATAATATTATTTCTCAAAGAAAAATAATACAAAAAATGTTGAGTTTGAAAGTGTTTTGGTCTTCAGACACCATTAAGATAACGTTCTTTTTAAGGTTATCAATCCCTACCTAAACATTTTATTTTTTTTATTTTTTTTTTTAACTAATGCACATGAAGAACAACCTTGAGTGTGTTTACTACCTTCCCCCATTTCCCCCCACTCCAAGCACTGAAGTGGAGGGATGAAGAATGACTAGCATACCATGCTAATGGCACCTTTCTCAAGGAAAATATATTCTAATGGAGGATTGTCTCCCAGGACTAGGTATACTAAATTTAGAATGGACTTTTTATTCTCTCATTTCCTTAAAATATAAGTATTTGCACAAAAAGTTTTTCAAAGCTTTCCACAAAAAGCATATTCAAGGTGAAAACCTTTTTCTTAAAGTTGCTTAAATCCTACCAATATACTCAAAAAAAGATTTGTGATCATGATTACATTTTTACCTCAAGCAAAGTATATAAAAAGAGAAATTATAACTAGGCTTCATTAAGGCTGAATTGCTACTTAAATACAAATTCCAATTTCTTCCTCTGAGCTTAGCTTTGGTGTACAACACTAGACTTGAAGAGTTGCCTTATACCGAGGGTTAGCACAGTGAATAATAAGATGCAAGAAAAGTATATTAGAAGTTGAAAATCATTGACAAAGGCACTCTAGCAGAACAGCAGAGATAGAAGGAAATACAGCATTATTATTTAAATTAAGAAAAAAAAATCATATAGTCATATTGCTAATATTAAAACCTTGAGCCCCAAACTAGTCCATATTAAAACTGCATTTTCTTCCCAGAGAAGATAGTGTCCTCCAAGTACAAAATTATACTGGATCCATAGCAGTACAACTGGAACTCTTCCTAAAACGTCCTTTTCCTTAATATTCTTCTACACACTTGAATAAAAAATAGGAAAGCCAGTTAGGGAAGTCTTTCTCCTATGTTCTTTGAAATTTAGCCCACCCCCACCACGCACTTTCCTATCTTTATTTCAAGCAAATAAGATCTCAACAGGAAACACTTTTCCCACTATTTCTGTAACATAAGAGCAAATATATAATTAAGCTCATTATTTTAACCCAAATCTTTAATTCATCTCTCAGTTTTAACCATTGCAGAAAACAGTTTCATATTTTACTTTATCTCTGTGAGAGATAGAGATGATTCATAAGAAGTTTAAAAGTTCCCTCACTCTAGCAATTAAAGTCATACAAACACCTCAATCTTCTATCAAACAAATAACCTAAAATGAATTATACACTGCTAATATTCTATTTCCATTACATTTACTTTGTTACCTCCCTTCTACAGTCATGTCTTCATCATTGCCTGCCTTAACCACATTAGTTAATCTACTTTGAGATCTCAGTAGGTTGCATTTACTTAGAACAGATATAAGTAATTCAAAGGAAGTACAGGTTTGTTTAGAACAGATGTGTTCTAAACATATCTTGTTTTGGAGTCTCCTCAACAGTTCTCAAGGACTGTCATATCACTTACTTACAACCCCAACCAGAGATTGAATTTTAAGGAAGGTTGCCCTTCAGTCAGTTTTAGACGTGGCTTTATAATGGATTCCATCTGTTTTACAAGTCCTTCTTTGTTTATTCTGGTATCTTTATTTCCCACAGTATTAAAAACAAATAAACTCAGTAAACCACAGAGTAAGAATAAAACACTGGGTCTATATAAAGACATGGAGATAGCTAGAGCATCAGTAACATTGCAGTTAGCTAAATTCCCATGTTCAGGATTCTGTTGCTGAAGTCTGCCTACGCTTTATAGTGCTTGTGGTGAGTTCAAGATTTCATTGGGGACAGACAAAATGCTTGGCACTTGAAGTATGTATGTTGAACAGGTCAGCCTGCTCACCAGATGAATACTTTGCATATTGGCTTACAGTGAAAAAATGAAATAACTCCCCTGTCTGTTACGGAAAAAAAAGCACCTCCAAAAAAAAACTCCACCAAAAAAAACCCCCAATAAAACCAAAAAACAAATAGCTGGAGTACAGAAGACAGCGTTGGCAAAAATAGACACTTCCCCAATGCAGTAGCCAAAAATTAAGGGGTTTCCATTTAAGAGTTTTCCTGGAAACAATCTGAGGTTCAGCCTATGTTTCCTTGGTGGCTCTGACAGCCCTAAGTGACATTACTGACCCAGTCCTCCTTACTACTACAGCAATAAACCATAGATTCATCCCAAGGAATGCTTTTCCCATTTCTATGGCAGGTGAACTTTTGATGCAAGTGTGAACTAAGTAAGGTTGTGGGAGAAAAACTGCTGAGCAATAGGTGAAGAATTCAGCACAGCTGGGGACTGGGGGGGAAGAGAGAAGGGTCCGGTAACCCCAACAGACCTAACGTTTCCAGCATCCTCAAAATGCTTTNNNNCCCCCCCCCCCCCCCCCCCACTCATCTCAGCCACTGAATGTGTTAGTAACCTCAGAAACACCTCTGCTGCTCTGGGGGACAGGACAGAAAATGTTCTCACTCAAGGTTCCTGAAATAACCAAGTTATTTTGTCTTTGTCCTTAAGACAGTGAATTTCAGATACGGCTTGTACTATTGAAAAGTCTTGAAATAGCTTTTCGGGAGAGTCTTAAATTTCATTTTTCTCTACTGCTGAGGCATCTTAATGTAAGCCATAGAGAAACGTTGCTCTTAACTGGGAATTCACATCCCTGAACCCTCTTCTGGATTGGACTGTCTAAATCCTGGCTTTCAAAAGACTCCTTTCCAAAAAGAAAGGAAATTAATAAAACAATACCAGTCTTTTAGCTAATAAAACAATAGTTAACAATACTTAAACACAAGATTATAATTCATTTTTCTTATTACCTAAAAATATTCAAAATACTCTGATAATTCCTTTTATTGTAATGCTTTAATCACATATGGCATAAATGAAGAGCAAGAAAGATCACATTATGTCATACTAGCATTGGCACTTGGTGCATTAAACAGCAGAAAGGAAGATCTGATGAATCAGATCCCCAGCATAGACTGCATAGCACACAAAAAGATTCCAGTAAGCACAATATCAATTTTTTATATATATACTTTTTTTGTAACTTAAAACCTTTCATAGTGATCATGCAGGAGGATTTACCCTTTTTAATGGCCTTTTCTAGTCTTTTAATAGTAAAAGTTCAGAGTTAAACTTTGGCAAACCTAACACATGTAAAGAGAACAGAAGAGATGCACTTTACTGATAATCAGTTTACACAAAACTGTGACAGTTCAGTATCTTCACCAACTTTTTCCTTTTATCTGAAAGCAAATCCATTTGTTTCCCTTGATATACTGAGGTCATTCTGTCTCATGAATGAAATATAAAGGTCAAGTTCCTCTGCACTGACATTCACAAGAGTACATGGTGCATTTCACATAAAAATATTTGTTCACTGCTGATTGTCAGACAAGCCTGCCTTCTCAGCTTCCCCAGCTCTACTTTGTCATCTAGAAGTTGACTTGCAGAATAGATAATCACTATTGGGATTACTGAGCAACTGGCTTTGACCACCAAACAGGAGGAAAAGCATTGTTGCAGACCGACATATTTTTAAGTTGTATTTTCTTTGCATTAAGGAAGAACACATTTTCATTTTAAGTTTACTGTATTTGGTTTCTGTAAAGGTCTGAAAAATGCTAGAAGACTTTAACTTTGAACAGAAACAAACCTCACTTATTATTACAAGTATTGATTTTTAACAACTTCTTATTAGTTGGCAAAAGTCCATGAACAAAGACACAAATTATCAAAGCCAATAGACATGGCGTGATTACTGACATCAGCAAAATGAGTAATCAGTATATCTAGCTAAGCTATTCTGTATTTCTTGGTCAAGCTCTCAACTTCAATTTAAAATGTATTTTATTCTACATACTCACTACTATGGCAAGCTAAATGTCCAAGATCACCCATTTAGCTCATTTGAAGACTACTTTGAAGACTACAGAGAGAGATGGAGCTTTCACTTAAAATAAGTGAACTCTGAACTTCCTTTCACATGGAGATCTGGGCAAGAGTAAGTGATGCTGAGTCCTGGGATTCTTATTTTCAATTAGTCTTGAATCTTTTGCTGTTGCTTTGATAATTGATAGCAAGTTACTGTATGTTTAGAATTTCTGCGGAGAATATATTTACTGTCATAAATCACTGTGATTTATGGAGATCCCACAAGAGCAAAAGAAGATATAGACTGTAGAGTGGAACTATTCAGAGGCCTGCAAATATTTCATTAAACAGTCACACCTGAAGTATAAGCCAAACAAGCACAGGCTTTTAGGGTCCTTTACATATTTCAAGAAATCCAGAATTCTTGGCCACTAACCAATCTTTGGTTTAAAAGCTTGTTTTACCACTGAAGTAAAATCAAACACTTCACTAACTCATTCTTAGCCAAAATATCAAAATTTTAAAAGGATGACTGGCTTTCTTTGTAAATAATTCTGTACTGCTACTGGTAACCTTCACCTGGTGCCAAAGAGAAGACCTGAGTATAAATGCCATACTTACTATTCATTTCTTGGTTGCATAAATGACAAAAACATTTGGTAAAATATTTGGACAAAGGCAATGAAATAAAAAAAGAAAGTGTTTCTTTTGCTCCACAGCTCAAAGCTACTCTTCACGGGTTCTTCTCTTCAAAACCCTCTTCAGGGTTTCAGAGAGGCATACAAAAAAATAAAGCTTTGTATCATAAAGGTCTTGTGACAATATATACAAAAGAGAATTCAAGAATTCACAGAAATTAAACACGGGCTTTCATATAAGACTTTACCATATCTCCCATAATAAATAATTAAAATCTCTAATAAATACAAGATATTTGTCATCCATTCTCCACTGTCAGAGCACGCTTCAGAGATCTATAAATATCTGCTAAGCAAGCTCATTGGAGTGGTAAAGAAAATCCCAGGGATTAGTGTTAATCAATAAAAGAAAGAAAGTATATGCAGAAGTGTTACAGTATGAGCAGCCTGCAGCACTATAAGGAACTGCTTCATACTGCAGTGCAACTGCATGGGCATCCACGTCAATATTCTGTGAAATAGCATATCTTCCCTAATAGACTCAACAAATCAAAGGTTATCACTCCTAAGTGGACCAGGAAGTGATGCACATCCTATAAAACATTATTGTAAGTCTCCAAAACTACCAGCAAAACAGCTGGTGTGACCTTTGGTTTCCAGTCTGCAACTATTTTTAGCACTCCAGAACTGTCATAACTGATGAAACTTTCTGCTACTATACCTAAAAGCTTTGTAAAGCTTCCATTATTCTTGCATAATTGGTAATAATGTGCTGTTGTTCTAATGGGTACTTATGCATGACTGCAATATTAAGAAAATATTCTTTGATTTAAAGCACTTTGGTTTTAACAGAAAGCAGTATATTAATTTTCAAAATTTCATAGTTGGTTTACTTTAATAACATTTCAAAACTTCATATAATTTCTTTCTTCTCCTACAGAATATTTTTCTGAAACACTCAAAATCATTAATCTATTTTTCTAGCTAAATTTTTTTTTCATGAAATCTGTAAGATAGAAGAAAAATCAGAGTCCAAGAAGCTGTTATATTTATCTTTAAAACACCAAGTTAGGAAATTTACTTGTTATAAGTTCTTAAGGCAAACATAAGTTGAATACAATCACATTTTTTAAAGTGATTATAACCAGAGGAAAACCCATAACTTTAATTTAACCAGGTATATTTTACTCCCTAATATTACAGAAGATTTGGTGTTTAATCAAAGCAGTTCCTCTCTCTTCACATGTTTTTCAGTGATGCTGAAAAGTGACTCTTAATAATTATTAAATAATTTCCTCATGAAGTGAGAAAGTTCAAGAAAAATAAACCAGAAAAAAATTTCAAAGGATGAGTGTGGACATCAAACACCAGGTCACAGAGTTATTCAGCAGTTTACTGCTCCTCAGCGAACATGTCACAATAGAAAACAGACAGAGAAAAGCCTCATACTATTCAGTATAATTAATGAATACTGGTATTGGGTTTATGTGGGCAAAGTTATGATTGAGGGAAGCTGCAAGGGTGGGTCCTGGAAGGAGCTCCCCCCATGTCAGACAGAGACAGTTCCAGCCAGCTGTCCAAAGCTAAGCCCATCAACACCACCAGTGAGTTACCCCAGTGATAACGCATTTAATAAAATGTAAAAAAAAGCCCCATCACATGACAGCTGTGAGAGAAAGGAGTAAGAAAATGTGAAAGAAACAGCCCTGCAGACATCCAGGTCAGCAAAAAAGGTGGGGGAGGAGGTGCCTCAGACTCCAGAACAGAGATTCCCCTGAAGTCCGTGGTGATATCAAGGTGAGGCATGTTGTCACTCTGCAGCCCCTGGAGAGGACCACATCAAAGCAAATATCCACACTGCAGCCTGTGGAGAACACCACATCACAGCAGGTATGCTGCTTGCTGGGGGAGGATGTAGAAGCACCATGAGTGAATTTAAGCCTGAGAAGGAAGGAATGGTTTTAGGTTTTTCTTTGTTTCTTACTATCCCACTCAAAATATTTTTAATTGGTAATTGATCTTCCACAGTCAAGCTTGGTTTTACCATTATGGTGGCTAGCAAGTGACCTCTTTATCTCTCCACCTATGAGCTTTTTCATCTTATTTTCTGTCCCAATCTTGCTGAAAAGGGGGAGGAAGTAGAGCAGCTGGGTAAGGGTTTAGCAGTCAGACAAGGTTAACCCACGACAGTATTGCAGATCTAGGAGAAAAATTATCTAGCCGTAAAAGACTCCCAAACAGCCTTCCAGAGTAACCCAAATATAGAAGTTAATTGTTTTATGAAAGGACTGATGCAATACCATTTCCTGCAGCAGTGACACAGGACATCAATAACCCCAAAGTCTTTTGTACTCATAGATCTCAGAAACTCATACTGTAGGAATAAAAAGCAAAACAAAAACCCCAACAAAATGAGAAACAAGCCTGAAAACAGCTGTTGAACTGTTCTGATCTGCACTTAGTAGAATTCCAGTACTATACATAAGACCGTAATCAGATCCTTGACCCCTCTCTTCAGATAAATTCCTTTAGAAATATATTCAACAATCATTATCAGCATTTGGGAAAATAGAGGGAAGTGAATATCAGTGATTGGTTCTTGGCAGAATTAAGGTCTAAATAAAACAAAACGTCGCCTACAATTTCAAGCACTGATTTTGGATTCCCAGTCTGAAATCACTTAGAAGTAGGCGATTTCTAGAAGGCAGGTACTCCACATTGCCTGAAAATCCTGTTCACCTGACACAATCTTTTAAAGAAAAGAAAAAAGTTACTTTCAAAATCCCCACTCCATTTTTTACTTACAGGCAATTCTCAGCACAAAGATGTCAGTACTCTAATGAAAGCAAACAAGGCGAGGGGGGGTGCAGCGGGGCAGGGAGAAAAGCTCTGTGAAAGAGTACTAACTGCTGAATTTATTAGGTTTTTGTACAAGAGCAAAAAAACCCTGCCTTATTGAGCTGTAATTTCACATTGTTTGCTTACACTGTTATAGGTCTGAATTGACAATACTAAAAATTATCCATCTTTAAGAAACTCACTTGAGTATGGTCCATGCCTTCAACGAACATTGGAGTAAAAATAATATCAAATTAAAACAAATCACTGTGAAACTAAGTATAAGGTTTATCATGTCAACAGAGAATTCTAGTTTGGTTTTTTTTTTAAATACCCACAAAAAATCAGAATGGAAATAAAGCAAGCAAATACGCACAAATATACTGAGGTATATCAGTCTAAGGGGAAAACTGATTTCTAAAGTAGTTTTTCCTCATAGTACCGTGACATCCAGTGTCTTCCAGCTAAAAAAGCAATAAAAAAAGTCTACCCTGGTTGTAAGCTCTGAAGTGAAGGATTACTTTGATAAAATCTGGCAGTTGTCTCTGTAGAGCATTTTCAATTGTCTACAGCAAGAAAAAAAAAGAAAGATGAGAGTTAGACATGAATACAGGATTAGAATCTCTGTTAGTGTTGGACAAACTAGGGAAAAACCCTCCAACTGTTAAGACAGGTGCTTCTCCTTCCTAGAGTTCTTACCAGAGCTCTTCCTAGAGTTTCTTCCTCGGGTTGCAAGATGTTGAATGATCTTTTCACGGCAAAGGGTTCATGGTAGGTTGTCCCAGTGTTATAGGAGAACCATACACATGAATTGGTGGAATCAGAACCAGAGTATATCAAAAATTATGTTGAACAATATAATATGTAAGTACAGAACTCTGAGAAAAGAGATAATGCTGTAATTTCTCAGTGGCTGGAAAAGAACTGATTCTAAGTGTGGCAGTTAATTCACTGGGAAAGAAATAAGCGGATATCAACAGATAAAACCAAATTCCCAAAGTTGATTTATTCTAGAGTTATTTGTATGCCTAAGCAGATGTCTTGATGGCAACATCGACAGCAAATTTTACAATTCACAGGTGTAACGGCCCTTTCAGAACTCCAGCAAAGACAGCTGTGTTTGAACAGCTTCAGCCTGCCAGCAAACAGTTTCTCATACTCCTGCTTTTCCCAAGACACTATCCCCAAAACTGCTGCAAGCTTGTTCCACTCTTTCAGTACAAAGAAACTCAAGGCTCTTTGTGCTTAGGCGCAATCACAAGGTTATTTGATGTATTCCTGTTTTGCGACTACAGATATAGCAGGATCAGCAATTCCTTAGTATACAGAAGCACGGTTACTATTTGCAGTCTTCGAATTTTCCTCAGTTACAAGCCATGTAAAACTCCAATGAAAAGTATAGCAGTTTGCCATAGAACTTCTAAATCCATTTTAGATATTCATAAGCACCCATTGCAAAGGTGGGTTAGCTTCAGAATCAATAATGTATTTATCTTTATCTCATCTCCGTAGTTATCTTGATTTTACAGAATGGAACACAGGAAACTATAGTCCTGAATCCACAATACACAACTATGACTTAAACACAGGTAGAATTAGCTATTTTGTAACACAGGATTAAAAGGCAACTCAAAGATCCACTGATAAAAAAACCAAGTGCCTAGTAGGAAATACGGTTTCATGGGATAAAAAGTAAAATATGCTTTTCTGTGTACTGTCACTGCTTTATTTTTGCATGTAGGAAAAGATAGTGTTTTTATTAAGTCTCATTATGGAAATCTTCCATAAACCCTCTAAAAGTGAAAAGATATTAAAAATGCTGCTTACTTGTGTTCCATAATTTCTCAGATACAACAGATATACTTTATTAGTTATTGGGGTTTTTTGAGTTTAAAAGGTTATGATTTTAATGGGGTATTTGAATAGCATAAGAAATCAAGAAGAGTAAAAAGTCTCTCCATTGTACCTCTAATTTGGTTAGCAAGCAATGAAAGCTATGAGAAACAGTCATACTCAAACTGTGAAAACCTATTAAAAGCCACCAAGACCAAGTTACCAAAGAGCATCAGTGCATTAATTCTAATCTCACGTAGCTACAGCGATGCAGCAGATTTATTGTTCCACCAATTTTCATGACTTATCCTCGCAAGGTCTCTCTGGTCTACATATGAAGGCTAAATCCTTTTTGCTGTTGGGTATGTGGTCTAGCTATCCCAAGCAGCGAAAGCAGGAGGCTAGCAGAGAACAAAAGCAACTGCTGCAGTGAAGGCAGTGCTTTTAAGAATGGCATTTTAGTTCTAATGAATCTCTTCCTGACATCCAAGCCTATGAGAAGTACAGCTTTTTCGTACCATTGTGATCTTGGTTCCCTGTTCCTCAGCCAGCAGGGGCTGAGATTGACAGCTCACTTAACTTCATAGGGAGAGGGACTACCTCTTGCCTCATGTAACTTGAAAGCGAGCCTTCTGGCTGGATAAGAGAGACAGGCTCCAATGGGAGAGACATCTGTACTTACTCAACTAAAAGGAAGGTGGTTCTGATGTCAGGATTCAAAGGCAGAATAATGAAAATAGGGCAGAGTGGAAGAGCCTTTTTACACAGAATGAATGATACTTATGATCCCATAGTGCATCCACTATTCTATGTTAAACCTCATATTTTATTCTTAGCTACAACATCATGTGCCTTGTTCATTAAAATAATTCAGTATCATTATACAATGATATTTTACTATGAAATGTGCTCAGTAACTGTAATCAGGTTATAATTACTTTACAAATACATTCACAACACCTAAATAGGCTCTTGGAAAACTGCAACACCACCCCACCCCACAAAAAAAAAGAAGGTATTTGTATAAACCACACATTTTAAAAATATTCTGTATTATATAAAGCCTGCTACTTCATAATAACAGGTTATCTTTCCCTATGTAAAGAAATATAACTTTCCACTGGCACTAGCAACACTCATGTATCAGTGAGTCATATAAAATAACAGCAAGTCAGAAGGAAAAAGCTACAGTTCCATATAAATAATTTCTTTGAAATAACTATAAACATGTGAGACTGATGGGCTAAGTTTACAAATAGTCCAAGGATATTTGTGATAACTTCTGAAATGCAAATATTTTGTGTCCCTCTTTTTCTGCCAAAGCATATTTTGCTTCCATATTAAGCTGTGAAACAGCTGCAGAGACAGTCCAAGTACAGTCCTAAAAAGGAAAATGCCTGTTAACATTGTAGGTCCTGAATAAGTAGTTAAAATTGAAAGGACAATGTTTCATAAATCTTTAGCAAATTTCTATGTGTGTGGTAGTGTTCTGCTTAATAAGAACAGACTATAATGACTCATGTTTTGGTTTTTGGGTTTTTTGGGGGGTGGTTATGGGATTTTTGGGGGGATGTTTTGTGGTTTCATTTTTTGTGTGTGTTTTCTTTTCCACAGCAGGTTAATTTAGCCTTTAATTTCCATTTGTTGTTTCTACTGTAGAAGTGCTAAAATACTGCAAATATACACAGTAATCTCTGCTATTTTATTGATCTAATGAGCTCTGGGCATTCTCAGCTAAATCACAGAACAAAGATTTTGGCTGTTCAGAAGTTTATTCTCCCCAGCAGCTATCACAACCAGAATGGAAGGTTATTCTCACATTTATTAAATTCTTCATTCTGATCAAAGAAAATAAATGTCAAAACTCTAGCTGAGCAGAATTTGACCAACTAATGGCAGCAATCAAATAAGTATTTAGCAATAGCTAAAAGAAGTTGGAAAGAAGAAAATTATTTGAAGGCAAAAGTTCTTGAATCAGATGATTATTTTGTGAAAGAGAGATCAACCTAAACCTAGAGCCAGAAAAAAAAGCCCAAACAAAACACAATAATAAAACACACCACCACTCTACTCCAGTGACTGGTGGAAGGGTTTGGAAGAATTCTTTTAGCCTGTTTTAAGCCATGCCATGCCATTTCTTTAACTTAAATTTTGAACTGTTCAGATATGACACTCATGTTTACCTTTGCGTATTGGGCAACTGGCATTGCCTTAATGCTTCTATTTTGCAGAAGCAGAACCCACATCCTCTGGGACTGTCCATTTCATAAACTTGAAAACAAAGATGATGATAAATATGTTCACAGTAGGGGACTGCCTGGTCTACTAACCTGTCCTTTGGGACCCAGTTAATAGCATTCTGTTTGTCAGAGCTGTCAGAAACAATGTTGATTATTTTGAAGGTTTTTGAGATACCTATCATTCATTGTCCTCCAGGGCTGCCTGAAGAACAGGAGTATAGTTTCATGAGAAAATATCAAAGTTTTCATCTCACATTAGAACAACAGTGATATCTTTCAACTTCTCAGAAAAAAACCCAAGAGAAGAAAAACAGTTATAGCACAGGTTGCCATCAACACAATGGGTTTGATCACCTATTTGGTGTGTTGAGGGCTTAGGAGCACATGCTTGCCAAAACCACCCAAAAAAACCTCCACAAAAACCAAACAGAACCAGTTTCCTGCATCCCAAGTAAATGCTTTAGCTGGTCGACTTCATTATGCCCTCCTCTTTATACATTTAGCTTCCCCAAAGAACACTTTTTGCAAAAGCCAATGCATTCCCACAAAATAGATCTTTTTTTTTCTCTGAATTAGCATTTTTTCTAACAGAAACTACCTGCTCACTGATGAGGAAATACAAGTTCTGTCCACCCTGTTTTGCTGATAATATCTCACTGTGGCTATTCCCTGGCTTCAAATTTGAAAAAGGGGCAGGCTGGTTCTTACTAGTAGGCATTCAGCAACTGCTATTTTATTAAACATCAGCAGCCTCTCTTGTGAATCAGCATTAAATGGACACCACAAAATATGACTATAAGCTTCTCTGAGGTTCAAGATTTTATTCTTCAGGTACATTTAAGGAACAAAGACCTCTGTGTCTTCTAAGCTGCATGCATTTAAAACATAAGTTTACATTATTAAGTTTTCACCATTTCAAAAAATTTGTACATAAACTGTTCAATCTTGCCTTCTACCTTCCTTTTCCAATTTGGGATTTTAAGGGGGTTTTCAGTGTTCCGGGTTCCCCCCTTCCCCCCGCTATTGAAATGCCACTTTGACTTATAAAATTGTCAAAACATCCATGATTTTCTCATACTGAAACTTTGGAAGCATTCAACAACATTTAAACATAATTCAATATAAACATAACCTAATAACATTTAAACATCTGAAGAAGTGTGGCCAACAGATCAAGAGAGGTGATTCTGTCCCTCTACTCTGGTGAGATCTCATCTGTAATACTGTGTCCAGATCTGGAGCCCTCAACACATAAAGGACAGGGACCTATTGGAGCACATCCAGAGGAGGCCACACAAATTATCAAAGGGCTGGAGCACCTCTCCTATGAAGCTAGGCTGAGAGAGTTGGGCTTGTTGAGCCTGGAGAAGAGAAGGCTTCTAGGGGACCTTACAGCAGCCTTCCAATACCTGAAAGGTGCCTATAAGAAAGCTGGGGAATGACTGTTCACAAGGACATGTAGAGACAGTACAAGGGATAATGGTTTGAAACTAGAAAAGGAGAGATTTAGGTTGACTATTAGGAAAAAATAATCTTCAATATGAGGGTGGTAGATCACTGGAACAGGTTGCACAGAGAGTTAGTAGAGTTCCCATCCCTGGAGACATTCAAGGTCAGGCTTGATGGGGTTTTGTGTGATCTAGTGAAAAGCTCCCTGCTTACTGCAGGGGGGTTGGACTAGACGACTTTTAAAGGTCCCTTCCAACCTAACACATTCTATGATTCTATAATAGCACCATAATAAAACATGGTTAAAGATCCATCTTCACCGTAACATCATCAGTATCTCCAAGCTGAAATCAACACAAGCCCCCTCAGTATTGTCTGTTAAGACAAGATTCATTTGGAGATCAAGTCACTCTGAAAGTTATTTACATTGGAGCCCGGTTTCTGAACTCCTATCAGAGTTTAAATAGGCAGAGATATTCAGCTGACTAGTCACCACTACAGAGAAGTGCTCAGCTCATTCTAGATCCCACTGGCTAGATCTCAACCATTGCTCATATTGCAAAGTTAAAAAAACACAAATAAACCAAAACTGACAAACACACACACCCCAAAGACTGCTGGAATCTCTGACAAATGACATATTTACTTGACTTGATATTCATTTCACTTTTAGCCAGTGAATGCTTCTAACATTTCACTTTGCTCTACAATTTCAAGCCACAACCTCAACCACAGGAGGTGATGTCTTTTTAAAAAGTGGGTACAGAAGCCTCAAGCTCTTCCCCACTTTTGTTCTAAAAGTGCTTATAATATATATTGTGTATTTTTAAACAGTCTTATTCAAATCTCGCTTATCAAATGCATTGTACTTGAAAAATATTTCAAATAGAATACTACAATGTGGGATGTTATCCCAGACATACATACAGACTGGGAGAATAGCTTCTTGAGAGTAGCCCTACTGAGAAGGACTTGGGGATTGTAGTGGATGAGAGACTTAACATGAGCCAGCAGTGTGCTCTTGCAGCTCGCAAGGCCAATGGGATCCTGGGCTCCATTAGAAGAGGGGTGGCCAGCAGGGACAGGGAGGTGATTGTCCCTCTCTACTCTGCCCTCGTGAGGCCCCATCTGGAGTACTGTGTCCAGATCTGGGGCCCCCAATACAAGACAGATGTGGAACTGTTGGAGAGGGGTCAGAGGGAGGGCCACAGGATGATTAGAGGGCTGGAGCACCTGCCCTACAAAGAGAGGCTGAGGGAGCTGGGCTTGTTCAGCCTGGAGAAGAGAAGGCTGTGGGGGCCCTCATTGCAGCCTTCCAGTACCTGAAGGGAGCTTATAAGCAGGAGGGGATTCAACTTTTTAAAAGGGTAGATAATGGCAGGACAAGGAGGAATGGATTAAAACTAAAGGAAGGAAGGTTTAGATTAGATATTAGGGGGAAGTTTTTTACAGAAAGAGTGGTGAGGTGCTGGAACAGGCTGCCCAGAGAAGTAGTGGATGCCCCGTCCCTGGAAGTGTTCAAGGCCAGGTTGGATGGGGCCCTGGGCAACCTTGTGTAGATCCAGGCCTGGAGGCTGGTGGCCCTGCTTGTGGCAGGGGGGTTGGAGCTCTATGATCCTTGGGGTCCCTTCCAACCCAGACCATTCTATGATTCTATGTTTGTAAACATTCTCATGACATTGCCTGGAGCTTTTAATGAAATGATACCAGTCCAAGCTGCACACTTTATGCAAGTAATATTATCATCTGAGACTCTTTCTTACATAGGAGCCAGAGTGCAAATAACATACTCTGTATATATAGTAGCCCTGCAATTCACTTTCATATTTGACTTTTTTTTCCATAGTTTGAAAAGTAGCTTTACAACAATTTTTGATCTCCTGCTGTTAAGGGGCACATCTCTAATCAGAATTTTAAAGAAAACTCAGTATGTACTGAAGAGTGCTGCAAGAATCTTTTGGAATTATGCATTTCATCTGTGAAATTGAAATACATTCTTTAGAAACAAGAAATGCTTCAGCCTCCTCTCACGAAAGGAAGAACATCAATATTCTGTAAGGAGAAATCACTCTCAGTACAAAAACCTCAGTGTTTTCAATAGGATAAATTTCAATCTAGCCTATCTGGAGACTTTCAGAGAAAGAAGCACAATGAAAGGAATTAAGTTCATTTTTTATTTCCTCAAACATGGCAAGAGGGAGGTGATTCTGGAAGGGGAAGTGTAGAAAAAAAAATAAAGGAGGGAATGGACACTTTTCCATTTAAGGAATGGAAGAAATTCACAAGTCAGCTGATAGTAATACCACTAATAAATTCAAAATCTGTGGAAACAGGTGGAAAATATACCATCTTGGAACATTCTTCAAGAACCTAGTTCACCTTTAAAATCTAAAGGATTCTAATCTAAAGGATTAGCCTCCAAAACACTGCAGTGAACAGATTGCCTTTCTCCTATGAAGTTATATTTACAATTCTTCAGTTCATCAGAAACAGTACACAGATTTCATAATCCTTTCACAGGACACCCCATCCCATCTTAAAAAATTGAAAACGTTTTATTTTTCACATTTTATTTTTCAATAACTATGTACTTTATTTTTATTTCTGCAACTTAACTAACACAATTTTATCTATTCTTTATTCCTTTATAATCTTTTTAAAAAAACAAAGTATTTTTCACAGAATATATTTATAGACATCTTACTTATTCTTTACACTATAAACCTTTAATTTTTTTAATTGCAGATATTGTCAGGACATAGCTCATTAAGGATTATGACACCACGAACTCCTCACTCTTCTATGCAGAGCACCACAGTTCCCCAAAACAGACCGCCTTGACGGTCACATGTGCCCCTCCTGACAGCTCTTTTATGAGCGAGCATATATATCATCACCTTTGGAGATTTTTCTCTTCTTTTGCCTATTTGTATCTAATTTGCCCACACTTTAAGCTGAACCTGAAGCATTCCCTATACTAACACATAGTGGTTTTGCTCGGCCAAGGCATTGAGCAAGTACCCCAACAGATGTACCCTCAAAGGAGACATCACTGTTAGGTATCTTAGAAAACCTGTGTAGTCTGTTCTCAGATACTAAACAAAACCTTGTTTCTGTGGAACAGCAAGAAGCATGTTATGTCCAGGTGCACAACTGTTAACTGATAGTTGAAAACCAAAAAGTTTTACATAATATCATTCCACATATACATGGAGCTTTTGATTAGACTACCACTATACTAAATATTCTCAGATAATGCACACACAAAAAAGTCAGAAATAGATTTTAATGGAAGATGTCTCATCAGAACTAACATCAACCAAGAAATATAATCAATTAGCAAATTGATATAAACGTTTAGAGAACAAGGGAAAATAAACCCTTACAGTGCTTTTGGTTTCTCTATTTGGCTATTACATGCCTGCTATGTCCCATCCTCTGCGACAAAGCATTCATTCAACACCACTCCTATGATCTCTACCACACAAAAATAACATCTAGCACCTCCGAAGAATCCAATTATTTAGAAGCAGAAAGCCTGCTAACCACAGCCTGTTCAGGACACATTTTACCACTACTATTTTCTAGTTTAAGTTATGCAAAACAAAATAAACAAGTTGAGGATTCCCAGGAGACACACAAGTTTTAAGGCAAAAGGTTATACAGATGCTGCTGTTGTGGTTGAGTCCCAGCTGTCAGCTGAGCACCAGGTGCCTCTTACTCAGCCCTCCATCTCCCAGCGGGATGAGGAGGACAATTGACAGGCAAAGGCAAACCACAGGGGTAAGGGCAGTTCACTGGGACAGCACAAGGAAAGGGAACCAAGAACAGGATATATAACATAAAATACACAATGATGATAACACTAGGCACTTTACTAACCTGACAACCAAACAGATGCTTAGTCCACACTCAGCCCATCCAGGAGATGCCCCTCTGCACCCAGCCCATTTTTTAGGGAGTGTGATGTCACATGGTATGGAAAAAACCTTTGGCCAGCTCATCTCACCTGTGCTGGAAATGTTAATCCTTGTGAGGATTAACTCTATCCTAACTACAGCAAGGACAACCACCTAAACCCACTTCATACTACCTCACCTCTAACAACCTTTCAGAACTAATAGGAGTAACATAAGTCACTAAAATCAGCAGCTCATATCAAACACGCATAAAAAACTATCCATCATTACAGACCTCACTTTATGTTTCAAAGACACTTGAAATTTCCAGTCCCACCTAAATTATTAGCTTTTCTTTCAAAAGAAAAGACATGAGATTCATCACTCCATTACCTCAGCATCCTGTTGTAACAGAAAGGGTCTTCATAACTCATCTGTAATCGTATACTTAATTTTTTGTGTAACAGCTGACCAGAAAGAGAGTAGTCAGTCCAGCTCTGGAGCAGACTAAGTTTCCTGGAGAGAAAGGAGGGACCCTCCTCCTTTCTGAAAGCACCCTGAAGAGCTTCAGCTGGGCAACCATACCCCCACAGGAAACACACATCACATGTGTAGATAAGACTTGCAAAGAAGAGGTGGAAACAAGCATTACAATTAATAAACAGAGGGGAAAGGTAGAGTGGGATGGAGTTTTGAACAGAAAGTATTTTTTAATTATTACTTGCTTATATTTTAAGTGTTCTGTTGAAAGAAATCCATTGCTGCTACCAATTTTTTAATGAATTCTGGTTTGGCTTTAATAAACATCGAGCTTTGAGTGCATGCAGACTAACTTCAAAGTTCTCTCTGGCTTGCAGACCCAGCACATCCTTACATCAGTTTAAGGATGCTTTAAAATTTTTTGTTCTACCAAGGGGAAAAGAAATATTTCAAATCCATGTCCTTTGTGCAACCCTTAAAAATGATGGACATAAATCTACTTATGTTTGTCAGTAATAATTGAACTCTTTAGCCATACTAAGATACCATATCTGTTGGGAAATGGCTATAATTAAGAAAACCCACAAATCTTGTATTAAAAAATCTGGGTTTTTTCAGAATCAAATGCTCGTTGGTTTCAGCAGAACAAACTTTCCTTGGTTCTAGATGGTAGTTTAAAACTCAACAAGGATAAAAGAAATAGGCAAGGATTTCCATTTAGCTACAGAAGACCATAGCCTAATTATTTGCTTTTTCTAAGAGATTTTTTTTTAAGATTGTACTCTGGAAAATTGCAACTGGAACAGAGAATCTGAAAGACAGAAAGAGAAAGAGAGAATTTAAGACCATGTGGAATAAACTGTATGACTGTGAACAAGAAAAGGTTATTACAAATGTTATTTAAAAATATATAATTTTTTACTTTTATCTAAAGGACTAATTTAAGAGACAGATTTGCAGGTTGTCATTACAGCTAACATCTGCAGCATGTTTCATCATCTGAATGCCCTTAGTCCTTCTGTTTGACACTCGACAGGTCCTAACAGGTTTTTGAGAGCTCAGATAGCTTCTGCTAAACAGATTTCCCACTTTTCACTTGTCCAAATGTTTGCTTTCAAGCTTGAATATGTATTTTCCTCTAACAGGTAGTAGCTGCTAATGCTGTATTAGCAAGAAGAAAATTCACCTCAGTCAACAGTAGAATAACAGTATAATCCTGGTTTCCAACTTCCTTATGATGACAGAGACTTAAAAGTTCATCTGTCATGCAAATCTCCTGATATATAACCGTTTTGGTAAGACCACACTTTGTCTGGTTGGTTGGGGGTTTTCCTCCCTTCAAAAAAGGTGACTTTTAAGGTACTTGGACTATGTTATCTGGAACAGAGAAGTTGTGAGAAGATAGTCACAATGCCATCTTCTGTACTGTAAAAAGATCCTGAATTTTTCACCCCACCTTTCATTCCCTACCTACCATCTGCCCCTTTTCTGTTTCAGAGATGAGATCAAAAGGTGGGGAGTCAAATGGCAGGCAGATCAATATCGTAATGGCAATCCATGAGAACTATTACAATGTCTGTAATTGTGCTACAGTGCTGAGAATTTTATGACAGTTCTTAGCAAGGAGCATGAACCTAGAACCAACTGTTACATAGAGATTTAGACCCTGACACATTTTGTACATGGCTTCATCATCCTGAAAAAGCAGTCATTTGCTCTCCAACAAATCAAATTAAAAAATAAAATATAGTGCTATGAAAAGTTGGAGGTAAAAAAAAAATCTTCTGTAATATCTTTTGTGAACCATCTGCTTAGCCAGCTCATTATCATATATTCAGACTAAAAGCTAATATGTCTAATATTGGGAAGTCCTAAAAGCCAATAATATTCAGAAAGAGCAAAACCTGACAATATCTATTGTTTGAGGGGAAAAGAAAAGAAGAAAATGATGACACATAACTCATTATGACAGCACTTGAAAATGCAATGCAATGTTCTGGCAAAGCATTTCCAGAAGGGTTTACTGTGTATGACAAATTACATGTTAATGGCTCCTCTTTGATGTATTCGATTGAATTCATGGTCCTTGCCTTAGGAACCCAACAATAGATATTTTCAAGCATCTAGAAACTGTTAAGAAGACACTAATGTTAGGAAAACATCTTACTATTCACAAGAGCTACACATACTGGCTTTCTTGCTTCTGGTAGTCCACATAATCATGTGACTGCTTTTTGTACTACAAATTCTAAGTCCATTCTTGAAAATAATTACCCCTGAACTTTTTTTCCTCCTCATGGAAACTATATACACTATAGTTTGTTTAAAAACATATTAATTTAATTCTTATATTTATTTTCTCCATTTTCAAATGCTGGAACAGTTAAATAGCTGGAGTCAATATATGATAACCCAGCAGTATGCATCTGTGGAATTTATAACATATATTGCATTTCACACAAAGGAGGAGATTTAAAAAAAAAATAAAAATAACATCCTAGTCATTTGAAACACTAAATGATATAGTTGGAGCCCATGAAATTATATCAACCCAAGACATAATTCAGGTAGACCAGAACTTGATTTTTATGTCTCCAAATGATAGATGTAAACAAAGCTTATGATGGAAAATTATACCAAATGAAAGAGAACTGACATTTCAGATCTCATACAAGACATAACTTTTTCCAGGGATTTAATAAACCAATAAGTGCTTTACAAATTAAAATGTTCTTCCAGTTTTTTCTCTTTTAGTATGTATATGCTATATAATCAATTTTAAATATTCATTTGTTGGGAATTACTATGGACCAGTTTTGTAGACTAATTTTGTTTTCAGGAATAGTGAACGTTGGAAATGAAATGTAGTGATGAAAGATGATATAAGTTTTACCAGTTCTGATGCAGAGGCGATAGTGCCTGTTATAATCAAAGAATTGTTGTAGCCAAAAGAGAGCATAATAGTAGATACGGAGCCAAGGATTTATTTTTAACCTAGTAATAATAATCTTAACAGTCTAATTAAAATGCAGATGACTGATTAGTCTAGCTACAGCAATACTAACTTATTGTCAAAATTCATACTGAGGAGCCTTAATGGTGATGTCATTAAAATTGTTATTCAGAACTTACTATTATCTACTGCTTTTCTCTGGAGTTATGCTCAGCGCTCACATGTCTCTTGGGTCACAAGGTTGATGGCATTAATTTCCATCAAGCAGAGAGATGTTGGCAGAAACAACAGTGAGGGTGACAGAGCCCTGGGACAGGCTGCCCAGGGGAGTTGTGGAGTTTCCTTCTCTGGAGATAGTCAAGACCCATCTGGACACCTACCTGTGCGACCTGTCCTAGGGAACCTGCTTTGGCAGGGAGGTTGGACCCGATGATCTCTTGAGGTCCCTTCCAACCCCTAAGATTCTGTGATTCTGTGAAACAATGTTTGAAGTAGGTCATCAGCATCCTGAGTTATTTCCAACCAGGGCTTCAGTTTAAGTGTGTGTACAGGATCCCTTCTTCATCAATATTGGTGCTCACCTGGGGCTATTTCTGCATTATTTCTTACCACATTCTTCTTCTTTCCTTGAGTCACAACTGAAGTTTAAAATCGCACTATAGCCTACCTTGGCTTTATTCACCATAAGGGGCTATTTTTCCTTAGGCAATGAATGAATACCCAGGTTTGTCAAACCTTTATAGCAAAGGCTTTTCACAGGGCCTAACTAAAACAAGCTAGGCATTAATCATTAGACCAATAAGGAATTACTAAAACCAGCTAAAAAGTAGCTCATGCCAAGGCAAGCCCAGAGACCCACACTGTCAAGTCAATACAAAACCTGTGGCCTTTTACTTGTCATCACAACGGTTTTTCTGGCCTACAGATAGGGCAAATATGACAGTAATGGTCAGGCAGAGATCACTGAAGGAGCAAATTGATTTTGTAGATTATGCAATTACAGATTTTAACTGCTTACTCATTACAGACTGGGAAGAGAAAATTAATTGAATAGGGCACAGAATACAAATAGAGAAAGAATGCGAATAAGAGATTAGTATTGTGAGGTCAGGGAGGTAGACAAAAATATATTATAGCGGTTGAAGCACTTTGAAAGTGGGTGGAAAAAATTAAGTATTGGCCAAAAAACAAGCAAAACCAAACAAAAACTCTATATTTGCTTTTACAAATACTACTGTGATTGAATATCAAATTTTTCTGCCTTAACTGTATTGAGATTAATTTTCCCTGAATATATGGATCATTGTACAAAAGATTTCAGATTTGTTTTCAAAATTGTCACATCCAAGCTCCTAATCTAAGAAAATCATCTTGTGGTGCCTCACGTGTTGAAGTAAATGTCCAGCCATACCAAAAAGCCAATTTCACCACTAGATGGCTGTGTTGTTTATTAGTGTATCTTCTCCAAGACTTAGTATGGAAAAAGCTTCTCCAGATATAAATTTGATTCTTACTAAGCTGTAACACAACCCTGTATTCATGGCTAAATGGAAATATTATACATCTGGAAAAAAGCCTGGCTTGACTTGCTATGATAAAGCAGGTATTTTTATATAGACTGAACACGAATTTGGAAGCTAGGATGCTGTTGAATGCATTTCATGTATGATATGCCCAATCAAGACGTAATTTATATTAGAAACTCACATACTGGTCACACACAACATGAAATACAATTTCCTAGTGCAAAAAAAAGTTGAAATTCTACATACTGACCTAGAGAAATTATAATACCCAGTACATGGAAAAACACGTGTCTCTTCTTACATATTGTTAACATTCTTAAAAACTGCTTTTCTATTAAGAGAACATATTTCAGGCAAAACGTATTAGTGGAGACTGAAGAAAAAAAAAAAAAGGGGAGGGGGGAAGATATATCAATAGACACTTGTAAACTGCTGCTCTTAAGCAATTGTATGTGTAACAGTCATTCAAGCAAAGTATCTTGTGAAGTTGTGCTGGTGTAGCCCTGGCTGGAGGCCAGCTGCCCACCAAAGCCACTCTTATCACTCCCCTTTTTGCTGGACAGGGGAGAAAATATCTATTGAGAGGCTGAGGAGTAGAGATAAGGACAGGGGAAGATCATTCAGCAATTAGCGTCACAGGCAACACAAACTCAACATGGGCTAAAAAGAGGGAGGAAAGAAAAAAAGATCTAATTTATGACACTACACTACACACACAGTGAAACCAAAGTCAGATATTGAGAAGTAAAAACAGATCTTAAAACACCTCCCCCCACCCTTCCCTTCTTAACAGACTTAACTTTATGATTTCTCTTCCTTCTCCCCCGTCCCCCTTCCCTCACCAGGGTGGTGGGGACAGCGGGGAATAGAGGTTTTGGTATTTCCTCATAAGTTGCTTTCTTTCTGGGGATTTTGACATTCCTTACACTCTTCCCCTGTTGCACTGTGGGGTCCCACCCACAGGAGACAGTCCTCCAAGAACTTCTCCAATGTGAGGCCTTTCCAACAGGACTTCATATCTTCACTAACTGTCCCAGCATGGGTCACTTCTGTGGGGTGTAGTCATAGAATGTCTCTCAGTCTCTCAGGCCCAGACTGCTCCAGCCTGGTCCTCCATGGACTCACAAATTGCCCAAGCAAATTTGCTCTGGACTGGGCTGGCCTCTCTGTCTCTCTCCACAGGCTGCAGGTTCTGCTAGTGGCTTGCTCCAATGCAGATCACAGCTTTTTTCATATGTCTCTACCTGCTTCAGCATGGGGTCTCTTCACAGGCTGCAGGTGGGGTTTCTGCTCTCCATCATCTTCCATGGGCTGCAGGAAGACAACCTGCTCCATTATGGTGTTCTCCACAAGCTGCAGGGGAATCTCTCTCTCTGGTGCCTGCAGTGTCTTCTCCACCCCCTTTTTTCACTGACCTTGGTTTCTACACAGTTTCTTACACCTTCTCACTCTCTTCTCTGGTGACAAAATACAGCTATTTGTGGTTTTTTTCTCCTAAATGTGATTCCCAGAGGCGCTATGACCATCGCATATTGGCACGGCCTTGGTCAACAATGACTGGCCTTGAGCTGGCTAGTGTTTGCTCTCTTGGCCCTGCAGAGAGCTTCTAGTTGCTTCTTGCAGAAGACACCCCTGCAGCGCCCCCACCCTCCACCAGAATCCAGACATGCAAAACCATAACAGAAGCTTGTCATGTAAAAATCTCAGTCGCAGGGAAGCCCTTTTGTTTGCACTTTATTGAATATACTTCATATATACTTCTTTTCAGTCACTAAACTTCAATGAATCTGAAAGCATAAAAAGGTGCCACATTAATCTGAAGACAGAGAGAAGGTATTCTTCAGCATATAGGTCTTTCAGCAAAATTTTGCAGACAGCAGAGAAGATGGTAAAACAAGAGTTTGGCCAGACTGTCCTGACTTACACTGACAGCATTGTTAGTGACCTGGCTGCAGCTGATTACCCCATATAACCTCATTAAAAAAAAGCGTAGATTTTATCCATTAAGACCAAAACATTTTAACAAAGTATATTTTAGTGAAGTCTAAAACCATAATCCTAGAAACATGAGGTAAAGTATAGCCTAGCTGCGGAAGCAGCTAACCTACATTTGGTTTTGACTTTATCCTTATCCCCAAGTGCAAGCTGTTTTGTGCAAGGCTACTTCAGCTTTGATAGCAGTGAAGAGCTTTTAATGTTTACTTGTAACAGTGCAATCTGAGTCAAGAAAGTAGTAATCCCTTCATTGAGCTTTCCTGAAAAGCTGAATCCAGCAGACCTCTTGATTAAAGGTTTGTATAGAAAACGCACAGACAGTACAATGACTGGAATCATAGAAACAGTATGAATTTTAACAGCATGCAATTTATGCTTAATGCTTAGAAACCCAATAGCAGTCGTTCAGGACTTCACATGAAACTGGAAAGGCAAAGGATGAACATTACTACCCCCAAGTCACTGTTGTGCAGATAGCTGAAAAAAAGGTAACCGGTGTACTAAAATACAATACTTTTGGTATTTCCAGCAGGTATGTGAAGATGATGATGCCATTGTACAAGCTATTAATGAAATCTCATGTTAAACCACCCATTTATTTCTAATCTATACATTCAATATGGGAAAGTTCAAAACTGCTAGAATAGGAAAGCTTGTCTTACTAAAGACCCTTAATTCTTAATTATTAAAACATATTCACCCATAAAAAGCTCAACCAAGTGATTCTTTGGATCATCTCCAGCTGTAGCCATTACTCCCTCAAGATTCAACCCCCCACACCAGCTCTTAGAGCAGTATACCAGGGGGCAATACAAGACAGATGTTCCTTGGGGGATGGCAAGCTGATAGAAGGGGTGAATGCCAGGATCTGCAATTTCACCAAAAAGCACTTCCAAACAAGATGAGGGGAACCAGTGATGAAAAGGAGGGTCAGTAAGCTGTCCATAGGTTGCCAGGAAAGCCTGCTGTAACAAGGCATGTCCAAGGTTAAGCCAGGAAGGTGGTTATCCACCCCTTTTTCCATACAATAAGCTAGAAATGCAAGGGTCAACAAAGGGCAAGACAGCAAAGCTCATGCAGGGGCCTAAATTTAAGTGCTATTCCCAGTTTGAGGGAGGGCCATAAAGGGGCTTCTCACAGATGTTTCTCATAAAGGATTTCACAGCAGTCTGACCTAAGGTTATACAGCTGTGTCCTAGCAGGGATGGTCCTGTGAACACACAGCCCTTGAGGGTGGAGGGAAGGGGTTGCACACCCTGTTTGTGCCCTCAGAACCCTGATGTGCTGCTGCAGTCCTGAAAAAAAATATGACAAGACACGTTTTTTGTTTGGTTGGTTTTTTTCCCATGTCTCCTCTATTTCAACTGCTAGCCTTCGCCTCCACAAGGCAAGAAGAATTTCCCTGTATTTGGAGCTGAAAAGTTGCATTGCTGGGCTTTGGGCACCAAAACCACCAATAGACTCAGAGCTGCAGTATTATTGCTCAAGAGAAGCCCTGCAGCCACTCTGCTACACAGTTAGATTTAAAAATGTTGTAGTGTCACCCTTTGAAATGCAGTATAATGTACACCCCCACCCAGCCCATGCTGTGGTTGGCCACTGAGGTCCCAACTCCCCCTCTACCTGTTCATTCAGGCGGACAACTTTTCAGAAGTCTGTCTTCTGCACAATGATCTTGGGACTTCCGCATGTGAGTGGGAAGAGTTTTGTTGATTCTTCAACTGGATGACTGGGTTTCAATTCTTTCTAAGAAGGCTCAGGGACTTCATATGTCTATGACAACCTCTGCAGACACTGTGCTGGACCTAGACTAGAAAGACAGTTTTAGCAGCATGAGTGTACAGGGTGGTTTTCCTCCCTCATTGCTTTATTTGCTGTATGTGAAGAAGGAAGGAAAAGCAAGAGCTGCTGGAGAGATCCTGCTGATGGGTGGCACTTTACCTACAGGCATCACCTCACATGAAACTGTGACACATCTGCTGAGAAATTTAATATCTTGTGCTGTGTGAGCCAGTGGATCACACTGAGTTCTTGTGGGGTTGGTTCCAGAATAAAGGTGTTTGCCTGAGAATGTCTTGTGATGTTTCTGCTGAGCATAAAATGTGATAGGGTGTACAGCCACATAATGCTCCATTCAGGTATTAACATTAGAGAATATAATAGAGAAAAACAATTATCTCTCAGATTTGATAAAACAAAGGCATGCTAACAGAGAGCATGTTGCCACTATTGTGACTAAGCTGATTACAACTTTTTCTTTTTTTTTTTGTCCTAGTCATATTGATTTCTTAACTGGAGCCTGACACCATGAATGTAACAAACTGAGGGAGGTCCTTTTTTTCCAGATTGCAGTGCCCTGTTTGCATGTTTTTCCAGAGATAAGACACAAAGCACAATAGTTACTTTGTGCAACAGAGGAGCAATTCTTAGCAACTCTAACATTTGCTAATAATTTACAAGACTCTGGAAACCAAGTGGGTGCTGTGACAGTGAAATAGTGCCGAGCTCCCTCAGCTTTTTCTTACTGTTATTTATTCCTATTGCTTAAAGAAGGAAAACAAAGCAAACTAGTTTCCTGGTATGCAGGTATTTCTCCTGTTACATTTTTTTTCATTTGGTGTTTTAAACTTTATGGGTCAGAAACAGTCAGGATTTGCTTGGCCTTCAGATCATCCCTAGTTGCCTTCCTTGCAACCCTGCAAGCCTTGGCTAGGGATAGCTGTGTAGCACTCCAGAAGGGTTCCTTATCTGTACGTGTGTCACATGCAAATGAGAAAACATTTGTTTAGGTTGTGCTTATAGTATGGGATATATTGGCTAAAATTTGGACACATCTTCTTTGGAAAAAAGTTTGTTTGTGACTGGGTTGGTGAGACACAAGAGTTTTTGGTGCTTATCACATTTATATTTGCTCACAAAACTTTCATTCATGTGTTGTAAATTCCCCTGGGTTCCTCATCATGTTAAGTGTTAGACCTACAAAACATATGAAATGTATGAGTACAAAATTGAGATTGATAATACCTGTGCTTACCTGCCACCAGAACTCTAGCCCCTAAATTCTCCTGTGCACGTCAGCTTCCTCCAATATATTTCCTAGAAGACAAAGTGTCTTTTTCCAGGCATATCACGATCTGAGTATATTTTAACAGTGCTAAGCAATTTGAGAATATATTTCTGGCCTAAGTGCCAGCAGAAAGAAGGCTCTTTTTGTCAGAGATAAACAACAGGTCAAATTCTGCCGGGTCTTCTCACCCTGGGCTTGATTCCATAGTAACATAAAAATTAGATCAAATGAATAAATATCTGTCCACATGTGATGGGTTGACCCTGGCTGGAGGCTAGGTACCCAAAAGTTTCTATTTAATTTTTTATTGTTAGGACAGTTAAAATGAGAAAGCCCATCCAGCTTGATGGTTTCTATGAATCTTCTTCCTGAGATACCAACTCTCCCTATGCTGTGTCAGAGGAACCAGGGTTTTCAATTGCATGTTGTAAATGCCACCCCAACATTCACTGCAGCAGTAAGCTCTGTTTCAGTCCAGCCCTCCATCATCTTTGTTTCTTCATAAAAATGCTCAAACTATATTATGTGCATGTAAACACTGAGATGACAGCTAATGCTTGTAACAAATTTTACCCTTTGCCAAGTTAGGACATACAATTGCACATTTCAATTTATGTGGAGAACATTCCACATATTCAAAAAATGAATGTCCTCTAGCCATATCTAGTTTGGATGAAACCATTATGTGTCTTTGTAATGGCTCCATAGGCATGGCTTTGTTGCACTCAGCTGTGTTTTCAAACGTTTTCACTTTTCAAAATTTCTCTCTTCTAAAATGACAATAAACTTGTTTCATTCTCCACAATCTTGGATAGTCAGCATTTTCAGAAAGAATAAGCTGAAACCTGGTCTGATTTATCCTACAGAAAGACAAGAGCAACTTCACTAAAATCAATGAAATCACACAAGGCAGCACATGAGATGCAAATGGAATATAGTATTTTGTAGTGGAAAAAATAGCTTGTTTGTGATTCTTAAAGTAAATTGAGTCCTATATTAGCAAAGTAATATTTTATTTACATAAATGCTTCAGCCTCAGATTTTGCTGTGTTTTATATTTTCTTTTCAGATCTGTTCAGGATCTGAATTTGCCAGCGGAGTATGCTAAGGTTGTTCTCCTGTCCTTATTACCAAACACCTGAAGGGAATGAAAAAAATTATTTTTGTTTGAATGCAGTTCAAAAAGCGGCTAAATTAAGGTAGATCTCTCTCCAGCTTTTTTCTATGGCTCTAAATATGCAGGCTTCTTTAAATATAACCCTATATGCCCACAATCTCCTGCCAGCAAGTTCTTCTGAACACCAGTAAGGAAAAAAAGATGTTTTGAGGTTTCTGTTCTCCCCAAATGCAGCCAATTGTATATAAGGATGGGCTTCTTTATCTACTGGTATAATAATATCTTTCAAACAGAAAAAAGGGGGGGGGGGGAAAACATATTTTGTCATGCAATTATCTATCCAATACATTGCTACAAGTATTTTATATACAATGACAAAGCCATTCCTGTGACTATTGCTGACAAAAATTTCCTGAGAGAGGAACCTTTCTTAAACTGGTAATTACCAGCATCTCACTCGGGAGAAGAAAAGGGAGTTCATAGAACATTGAATTAAATGGCTTGTTAAACGTTAAGGAACTACTTCCCAGAGAAGTATTACTTAAAAGGTAAAAATCACTTAAGTAAACTATTTTGGATGTAGTCATTAATAAGAATAAACTTTGCACAAAGAAATAAAATGTTGCTGTTGGGAGAACTGAAAATAAAAATGTCTGAGCAGCAGTTTGATACATTGTTTAAAATTACACAAGAAAATTAAATAAATGAATAGCATTTTATTGCAATTATCTAGTCATCTATGATACGTCTAACACTGTGTGCATTTGAAAAAACCCAGAATTACTATATTGACTTTCTCCAAGATCTTCTCCATTGATGCAATCTAGCTGAAAAGAATGATAAATCATATTGCAGCATTGAAAATCAGTAATACCTGCTATAACTTGAAAATATCAACCGAAAAGCTCATAGGTAATTTCTCTTTTTGTCTTCCTCCTATACCATGGGCACTATGAAAATGTTTTGGGTGTGGCTGAAATTTTAAACTATTTCATTGCTTTTCTAGTTTATTATCCTTGTTAAGGAACTTGATGACCAATCATAACACTGGTATCATCCTCCCTGTTCCCTGCCTGGTTGTATTGGGTCTGGCTGAGATCAGGTTAATTTTCCCCATAGCAGGCTTTACAGTGCTGTGCTGTCTATGGGTAGCCAGCAAGGTATTGATAACTCAGCAGGGTTCTGGCTACTACTGGTTACTGAGGCTGTCTCACTCCAATGTTGCCCCCTCACCAGCAGGCTGGGGGTAGGCAAGATCTTGGGAGCCAGGACAGCTGACTCAAACTGACATAAGGGATATTCCATACCACGTGACATCTGCTCAGCAATAAAAGCTGAGAAAAGGAGGAGGCAGGGGTGGGTGGTAGTCATTAGTTATTTACCACATTTGTCTTCTGGATCAACTTCTATGCATAATGAAGCCCAGCTTCCTAGAAAGTGGCTGGAGATCAACTGCTGGTGGGAAGTAGAGAACAGTATTTTTGGCTTTTCTTTGCTTCTATGTGCAACCTGTTACTTCTTTATTAAACTGTCTTTATCTTGACCCATGAATTTTTTTCCACCTTATTTTTATCCTCCTGGTGAGGAGGTGAGTCATAGAGTGGCTTAGTGGGCACCTGATGTCTAGTCAAGGACAACCCACCACCACAGTGCTAGAGTATGTTGATACAAAACCGCTTTTTTTTCCAGGAGCCAGAAAATAGGAGAACCATATTTTAGGCAAAATGCAAGTGAACTCTGTGAAGTCCTGACTTGAGAGACTACAGATACTTGTTATTCTGATGAAACTAAATGTTTTTAAGTGAAAGATTTTGCAGTTCTGGTCAATGTGAAAAGGAATATTATAAAATTGTGCTCATCCTACAAGCTAACTGGTTCTGCAGGTACAAATGATAATATGTACACTAATAGAAATCTGAGAGGTACAATTAAAAAGGTTTGCCTTGAACAAAAGAAGAGATGACTGGTAATACAGGACTAGCTGAACAACACAAAAGTTGTTGTGTTTCAATCATGAAGTTTATCTGTATAAACTACTAATTGGAAAAATACCTCAGAATTACTGTCCCTGAGAATAAAAATAAAGAGGAAAACAGTTTTCTATTTTTCTCCTTTCTATTATATGCCTCCGTGTTAGGAAAAAAATGTTCTTGAAGAATGTTTTGGAAAGGTGTTAATATTGAATGGTAGAATTAGAAAAGAGCACAGCTTTGAAATCTGGAACCAACATTTGCCTTCAAGACTTACAGAATCCAAAACCACTGAAGATTCCTGTGCTGAACTGAAGTTAGCATTCCATCTACTTGCCCCCAACCACAGTCAAGATGCACTGAACAACATCTATTACTCTATCTCCCTGTAATTGTCAGCCTCCCCAGCATGTGAGATAGCAGGAGGTAAACACGGGATGAAAGTACTGTAATGCTTATTGCTTTGGTTTCCTGCTACACAGATCTTGACTGATGTGCTGAAGCCTCTCTTTGACGGTTTTCCTTAGTACACACAAAGTACTGCTGCTGAGGGGATATAAAAGACTAGCTCTACAAGATGCGCACTTTTCTCTGGAGATAAGAGATGCAAAAAGCCAAGGCCAACAGCTCCCCCTTCAGTGAACTGAATGAAAGATGTCCCATTTGGGTTTAAAAATGTCTCTTCACTAAAAGATAGGCTAGCCAAAGTACATACAGGTTGTCATGGTTTTGTCCCAGCCAACTGCAGAGCACCATGCATCTGGGCTGGGGGGAAGAACCCCAAAGGCAAGCCTTATGGGTTGGGGTAAAGACAGTTTACTGGGACAGCAAAGGGAGGGAAAAGTTACAATAACAGAATTTCAGAGAAAAATACACAAAACGGGTGATACACAACACAGTTTCTCATTGAACTGCACAACTCAGGCTGTACAGCTCAGAGATTCCTGAAGCCAGACTGTCCCAAAGCCATGTGTCCTAGAGCTATGCACCCCTCCCCCACCAGCTCACATTATGCTGAGCATGACATCATTGCTACACAATAGCCCCTTCGGTTAGTTTGGGTCACCTATCCTGGCTGCATCCTCTCCCAGCTTCCTCTGTGTACCCTGCTTTCCAGAATGAAAAGCTGAAAAATACTTGACTGCTTGGCAACAGCTAAAACATCAGTGTGTTATCAACATTGCTCTCATCCTAAATCCAAAACCTGGCACTACACCAGCTATTAGAAAGAAAAATTAACTCTATTCTAGCCAAACCCAGGACAACAGCTTAATAAAGCACTTAATCGTATACAGTAATCAGAGAAAAAAAGGCTATTTACTTGCATTTTTAATCAAGACACAGCAAAATAAATTTTGCACTAACTTGGAGATGTGGATCCTCTTCCCTTCTCATTTATACAATAATTTTTACTTATGCAATCCCCAGTATAAATACACTGTTGTTTCTACTACAGTGAATGTTCTGTAAAGTGTGTGGCTGCATCATTAACAATGATTTTGCATAGGTCTACTGAGATGAAAAAATAACGCTGACTGTTCTTTTTGTTTTCTATAATTATGTTTACATTTCATATTATCTCTTGGTGAGAGTGTTCACATTAATAATCTGTATTACACACGAGGCAGGGGGGAATTGTTTGTGACATTATTTCACAGAACTAACAGAATATCCTTCATTATTTTAATATGATGAAAGCTGTAGTATATTTTTTGCATGAGTGAAAACATGCAGAGGGACAGATGGGAGAATGAAATCTTGTGGACTACTCCAGGGAGTTGCTGGGGGATGGTAAACTCTGGTATTTTTTGGGTTTTTTTCCTGAAACACAGAAATGGAAAGCACTGAAAAATAGTCAGGCAAATACATTATTTTTGGCCATAGGTTTAATGTACATTTAATTAAAAGGAAAGTATATACCTAAGTTTTAATTACAAGAGAAAAATATAAAAAGTATTGCAAAATGAGAGAACTATTGTTCATCCTTGTGGAAAGATAAAGGGCACACTACCTTGGGAAGATTAAAAATAAGAACATTAACATTATGACTAATAACAAGAAGGTATTTTTTTATCTAGCAGATTAAAATAGGAACAATTTTAATATTCATAAGCTAGAAGAAGCAATTTTTCATGTATTACTTCTAAATAGAAAAGGGCAATTTCAGTATCTTTCAGTCTTTCACCAGTAACTGAATTTGTCATACTTTGTGAAAGATAGCTCACCAAAGACAGTTTCAAATAAGTTTTAAACATAGTACCACACGAAGCAGAACATTTAACCCCTTAAGAGGTAGCATATAGGAGATTCAAGTGAAATACACATTTCCACTCCTGGTTATGTATTTTTATGATACTAATGTCAATAGATATTTGTTCTGAACATATAGTCTTGCTAGTAGTTCTTTCTGAAGGCACCCTTCCATGTGATATTTAAAAAAACCCCACCAAACCTCAACAAAAACCCCACCTAAAAAACAGCAAACAAAACCCCACACAAACCCCCTCAAACAATCTAAAAGTTCATTTCAATTACCTGTGTGAAGGAATATAAACATCTCTGCAGGTATAAAATGCCAGTTTAACTCTGAGATTACAGACCCCTCATAGTCTCTTACTTCCACAATACAAGAATGAAATAGCTTACCAAATTGTCTTCGTTGCCTCTATTGTGTTCTGCGTAATGTGATGCTCACTATGAACTAATGGCAACATAAAAAAATTTTGCCTAATTCTTCCAAAAATTGTTCTGTTTGTGATCCCACAAAGTGCTGATTTTTTAATTTTTTATTTTTAATTCTAGTATTATATAAAATGGTCAGAATCCAATACCCTCTGACTAGGTTCTTCTATATATTCCAGATAAGGAAGGTTTAGAATTTAATATCACATTTACCTAGTTGATGTATTTGTCACTGCATGGGAGTTTGATTTTGTAGAGCGATACAGCAGTATACCGAAATCACAATGCAAGCACGCCATAGCTATTGCAGTCACCATGCAAACACGGTGCCCAATACCATTTTCTTTACACTCACTCTCATGATGCTGGGTGTTACCAGTCACCAGGAAGGAACATTAGGTTTGAAGGGAGGTCAAGGCCATCACTCTCTTCCAAGTTCCTTTTATTAGCTGTCCAGTTTTTATGCTTAATGTTGAGTTGAGCCACTTCCTCCTCTCCACGCATCTCTGGCTAGCTCAGAAAGATAATAGTCTCCACTAATATAATCTCATGGAAAACTGTTTAGACAACCTGATGACTCACTGGTACAGCCATATATCTAAACCAATATATCTAAACCAAAATTTACTCTCCAGTCTCCTTAAAATTTCTGTTCACTTTACAATAACTGGTGGTCATTCTTTACAGTCTTCCCTGAACTCATTATTTTTGCTCTTCCCCTTTGAGTCTTCCTCCATTGGGACTGTGTGTGTGTGTGTGTGTGTGATAGTGAAATGCTGTGATACCAATGAAAAATTTATTGACTACTGAACTCCACTTCATATCTGCCTAATTAGTACATATTCACACATCATATGTTATACCTTCGAATTGGGCTGAGATAGGAATTTTCAGAAGTAGTATTAAGCCTATGTTTTTCCAATATTAACAATTATATTCATAGAAAGTTTAATTCCTACTTATGGGTCATTGCAACTGAATGATGTTAAAGTATATCTTTTTTTTCTTCCTGTATGTTGTACACTTTTGTTGCTAACCTCAAAAGAAAAGTCATCATTAGGTATTTTTAGGACCCGCTTAAAATGAAAACCAAAATGCAAAATAAAAACTGATGAGAGATGAACAGGACTTTCTCCACATTAAAGTGTTTCCTTTGGAGAGATGACTATAGACATCATGTGAGCTCTTCTAATTGATTAGAGAGTGAACAAATCTTTTATTCCACTACTGAACTATATTATAAATATATCTATTCGATCTCAATGAAATGCCCAGGAGAGGTTTACTTGAAGAGTTGTGACCAAGAACACACTTCAGTGACTACGTTCATATTTGGATGTGCACTGACTCAGAGTGTTGTGACCTTATCAACAATGTTGTCTCAAGTACTTCTTTTCTCTGCTGTAGCTATTCTTCCGATATTTAGAAAAGAGCACTTACCTTCAAATAGTGCATCCTGTACAAATTATATTATCAACTTCCTGGAAGCTCAAATATGTATTCCAGATTTCAAAATATCCTTGGATTGATGAGATGTTTAGAGCTGAGGATTAGAGGTGACAAAGAATACTTGTCAAGTTTTGCTTAGGCCATATTTCAGCACAGCCTTAACGCTTGGGTTTTTGATTTGCTAACATACTTTAAATAATTGCTGTGTAAATTCAGAAAAATGAACAACGGAAACAAATTGAGATTGCTATTGTTTCCATCCCCAAGTCATAATTATACAATCAGAAGGTAATTCAGGTTTGAAGGGATCTCTAGCCTGACACCCTGCCCAAAGCCAGCTCAGATAAAGGTCAGACAGACATAATCCAGCCAGCTGTTGAAAACCTTCAAGGATGGACACTGCACAGCCTCTCTGGGCAACCCGCTGCAATTCTTGGCTGTCCTCCCAGCTTCTCCTTATATCCAGTCTGAAACTCTTGATCCAATTTATACTGTTGTGTCTTGTCATCCTGCTATGCCTACCTGTGAAGAACCTAGTTCCAGCTTTTTTATAACCTCCCCATAGGTACTAGCAGGATGCTTTTAGGTGTCCCTGAAGAGGTCTCTTCTACAGGCTAGAAAATCCCCTTTTACTTCAGTTCTCCTCATAAGGCTGAAAGCAAAGAATGGAAACTGGAGTTATTGCTCCTCCCCTCATTCAGATTAATGCTTTCAGTCAGGCCATCTGTATTCAAGAAACCTCAACTTCAACAGATATGAAAACAACCATGGTGATCAAGTATTTGTCTAACTTGAATGAAAAAAAAATGGTGAGCAGTCATGAAAATTGTTTACAAATAGAGTCCAAAAATATTAAAGAAGCAATAGAATTATTGAAGGCAAAGAATTACATCATAACAAATGGCATAGTCATGAATAACATTATGCTGGAAACCTTCGCTGTTTTAACACTGAACTTAGCAAAGTTTTGGAGGATTTTATAAATAAATACGGAAAATAAATTTGTCTTACAAAGTCTGATATTTTGCAAAGATGTTTTAGAAGAAACAAAACTATTCTTTGTATATTGATCCCTATTTTAAGCAGTTCTCAGTTTACTTGTGGAACAGTGGCTTTTTAAAAATTTTCTCTTAATCTAAAATAATCTTTATCCTGGGGTTATTTAAATTCGCAACAGCCTGGCAGAAATATGGTATTGTCAGATCACATTGCTACTGCTATCAACATGGTGCTCAAGTACTTAGAGCTAATTTAGAGTCAACAGTGCTTCAGGGTTACGTATTGATGCTAACGGGCTTTCTCTTGAGCTTATCATCAGGAGTCCTCTATGTCAATGGAAAACCTTGGGTACCTCAGAATTAAAGCTCGGAGAGGCAGAGGATGAAAAAAAGATGGTCTAGAGGTCTGTAATGGAACTGACAGCAGGTGTAGGATCCCGTTATGACTTCAGTTTGCTACTGAGAACAGCTGGAAGGTGCCTCCTACCATTTGGATCTCAGTTCAGAAAGCTGAAAAGAACAATCTACAGTCTTTGAAAATGTTGCCTTTCTTTTAAAATGTAGATGCAGGAAGAGCAAGTGAAGGCTTCTTCCTTTTTGTACCCTCTCCAGTGAGAGAAGTTGTTCAGTGGAGCTCAGTTCAAGTCCATTCATTTACACAATAAAGTCAGACAAAATTGGAATTTGATGACTTATAAAATGTTTTACAAAGCTTATCCATCTGCACAGTTTTTCCCTAGTGTTGTTTGAGAGAACAACTAGCAGAATAAGGAGAATGTGCAAAAATGTTAGTTAATTCAATTTGGAATTTTTGTAATATTCACTAGGCATGTTCCTGTAGCAACTATTTGATTCATTTTTCCAGAAGCTCTTGAAATACATTACAGGTGTTCACTTCAAAACAACATGAAAAGGGGAAAAAATGTGTAGATGACTGGCAATTGTATTCTTTTTCTTATTTAAGACCTACCAAGTTATTTGCAAAATATCCTGTGAAGTATCCTGTTACTGGTCTTTCACTAGGTAAAAAAAATATGTCCCAACACAGTTGACAATGGTCTTTCAGTTGAAATGAATGTATCATGTAGCAAGTAGGCAAAATGATGTAACATCTATGTTCTTTTCTTAATACAACATTCATAATATGCCAATCTGCTATTCTGTAATCCATATTTAGGAATATTTTGTTCCTAACTGAAATGCAGACACTACCTCAGTGTACCAAAACAGTTGTTTAATAACACAAATACCATATTCAAGTTCAGAAGATTCTATAATTGAAAGAGCTTGAAAATATTGATGAATAATCACTATTTAAAATCTAAATAATACTGTGATAGTCCTTAATGCAAGATGCCCTTTAACCTGTATTTAGCAGACAGCCTTACTTAGTGATGTGGTGTGAGCAGGAGACTCAATAAAACCACAAAATTACACTTTTAACCTAATAGAAATCACTTACAAAAATATGTAGAGTTAATACATTACTCATTTAGTATTTTTTTCCACTGAAGTTACTAAAGACAAGCTTATACCAGATATATTTCTTACCTCTTTGCAAAGACATATTATTTTTTGAATTATGAATACATATATAAAATATATGTAAATCTAAGTCTGAATTATTTTTGTTGTGGGAAATATAGTTAAATTCACAGAATATCTGTTCTGAGCTCAGTTTACCTATTCATGTAGTTGCTTAACTAGCAATCTCTCACAATTTGATAGCATAAAACAAACAATCAGAAAGCACATAAATGAAGACAGAGGATACTCTGGAGCACATGCAAAAAGTGAAAAATTCCATTATCATAAAAATCTCTACTTATAAAAGAGAGACTTTTTGTGCATATTCTAGTGCAACAAATAACTAGCTGTTTATCGGTAGTTTAAAAGATACCTTGGAGCATGGGTATTAAAAATATCTGCCAAACTGCAGGGAAAAGTAATATTTTTTTACTTTGAAACCACTTTTTCTTCTGTTCAGTGACTCTTAAAATAGCCTGACAGGCAATCTTTTCTCCATGTACCATAAATAATTTTTTTTTTAATACCTTACCAAAGCAGCTCTGTCATCAAAATCTCTGGTGCAGAACAGTCTGTCTTGTCCTCACATGTGCTTCTCAAATTCACACAGGAACACAGCAGTAACTTTCAGCAGCTGTAACAGAACTTTGTCATCATATACATTTGGCTTCTTCCATTACATTTCCATTATCTTCCACCACTTTTCTCTAGTGTACTTCCATGGGAACATTGTAAATCTTTAACACTTGCAACAGTTTATGAAATAAATTGTGTTTACCACAATTTAAGAGCCAGCTTTCATTGCCTCAACTTCCAACAGCAATTAGGAAAGCCAGGATTCAAAGGCAACTGTTGTTATGCTGGGGTTTGTATAAAGGGAAAAGGCAAATTTGAAACACTGAAGACCGTGTTTGATTTTTCATTTATTCAGTGGGATTGAACAACTCCTGGATACTAAAAATCTGTTTCAGTTCTGTAACAATAGCAAAGGAAAAAGCGTGGTCTTTGAGCTGTTACTCTGGACTATCCCAACAAAAAACAGGGAACTGGCAATAGCCTTTACCAAATTGCTTCAGTGAAAGTCAGAGATTTTCTTATGACAACAATAGAGAAATGGGTTTCAGGAAAGAATTCTAAACTGACTGGGACAGCATCTATGCTCCACAAATTACTGTGATATTATTGACATAGTTAAATCTGTTAAGTTTAGTGGGAGATATTTTGATTTCATATAATGAGCAACATAGTTTATTAAATTGGCTTTTCCAATTACCAAATGTTGCTGATACAAAAGAATAAGATGCTGCAAAAACTGACAACTGAATTGGACTTGGATAGAGATTGTAAGGAGTCATGCACAACAGGACAGCTTTTGTTGTCAAGGGAATCTCACTATCATCATGGGCTTCAATCTTCATCTTTAACATTAATTGTTAGGCAAGAAAAAGGCGAAGTAACTGTACGGTCCACCTACACTGAGCAGACTGGTTAGGGAGTTAACTCTGTTACTGTAGTGCATGCTTCTTGGCTTGGGCTTAGATGTTTGTACAGCTTCTAGACTAGAGCTTTTTGGCTCCAGAGGCTAGGCATGCGAATAGACATCTGTCTATACTCTAATTACTCTGTGCCTAATTGATTAGATGATGAGCTATTCTTTGTAACTGCCAAAGGAAACTTCTCCAGTTAGTTAAGCTCTTCTAAAAAGTTTTCTTTCCATACTGTGTATTATATTATATATATAGAATACATCTGGTTTATTTTATATATATATACACATACATTATATATGTGTGCATGCGTGTGTATATATCTATAATAAGAGGCAGATAAACTTCCTTCTACAGTGCTTTCAAATAAAGTATGTGTTACATGCCAGTTCAGTGTGGCTATATTGGAGGATTCACCAAAGTCAGGACTGTTTTAAAATTTATGGGGTTTATTCACCTTTTGTCAAGCATTTTCTACATACAGAACATTCACGTGGTGTAAGTTACAGAAGAAAAATGTATGAGACAGACTACTGCAAATAAGTGAGTAAAGACAGTTTACATGATTCTTGTTTCTTCACAATGGAGAAAAGTTGAAAAAAGGAAAACAGATTGGATAGCTAGAAATGTAAGCAGACTTTTATCTTAGTTAAATCTACCTACCAGGAGGTTTGCTCAAGCTAAAGAGATCTACTGTACCACACAGGGCAGGATGCTAAATGTACACAAGATTACAATGCTAGAAAATTCCATATTTCTAAGCAATTTTACACAGTCTAAATTGCAGTAAAATTTTGTTTAAAAAAAGATTTTTTTTTCTGATTGCCTTCAGTAAATGGAGGTCAGTTTAAGAGCTTACAAGCATTCTTTAGCAAAAACATAATAAAAATAAAAATACTCCCAAACTTTTAAGTCATTGCTCTATCGTCTAGACAGTTGTTTACTGCTGGCTTTCTCATCCTACTGACTTGTTATTCTACTTCTAGGAATCTTATTGTTCCCATTTACTTGTTGAACCACTCTTAATAATAGAATTCTAGGTAAACAAACTATAAAAAATACAAAGTTTTTGTTGTTTGTTTGTTATTAGCACTAGTCCAATTGGATGCACGGAATAGAAAACCTGTGAGCTAACCAAATGGTTTAACAATTATGGATCAATGGTACAATGCATAAGCAAAAAATGTTATCTACTCATTTTAGACTTCAGTTCTTTGCATTTTCTTTTTCTTAAAACTCTTTTTTGTTTGTTTTTAAATGAAGGTTTCCTCGACTATACACGTGAAGTTTTGTGATACCAGGATTTTAAAATACGGTTTTCTCTCAAAGAAAAAGTGCAATATTTCTCATTATTAGAACTGAAACTGCTTGCTGATGAAACCCTGTGACAGCTGAAAAAACATCTGTTTTTTCTCTAAAAAAAGGTTAAGCTCTCTCAACTAAGACTCGCCATAAAAATAAACTCCTCAAATTGCAGTGACCAGAAAACACTGCAAATATAATTTCCCCCCTTCTTTTTTTCTTTCCATGTATGTTCCACAGGTTGAGTTTAGAAATTTGATACAAAAAGTTTCTTTCCAATGGCAAGGAATCCTGTAGCCACAGTGGGAATAAATTATATCATTTCTATGCTCTACCTTTCATGTGAGACTTTCGCTTCAAGGCACAAAAATATTAAACAGTGGANACAAAAATATTAAACAGTGGAGTGGATAGAACATAACATGTCAGTTAGAGGAGTCAAAGTTGTGCAACAGCTCTTATTTTGTGTCTGAAGCAAACCAAACCCAAAATTTGAATATTTAAGTCTTCCATTTACAAATGCCAAGTATCATGTTAAATTCCCTGAAGCTTTTGGGTTTTTTCCCCGCTTCCATTAAAATTATGTATGATATTTATCATCAATGTCAATATTTGTCATTTCAGTCAAACAATACAATCTCAGCTGATAATTAATGAGTACCATTGTCAAATAGCCATTGTTTTAGTAACTTTTATGTGGAAGTTGATTAAAATTGTGTTTAAGTCAAAGAAATAACAGGTATAGAAGGGTCAAGTAATTCAAAATTAAAGTAATGTAAATTTGAAGAATGGTGTAATTTAAGTGCAATGCACTGTAAAACTATTAATCCAGTAAATACCTAACACAGCTCATATTATGCCTCTCCAACCCAAATGACTGTGTTCCCTCTCTCAACTTCAGTGATTTCACAATTTAACTTATTGAGCCGTCCATCCAGGATGAACAGAGATT
>VZTU01000108.1:0-23580 GCA_013400835.1 Zapornia atra | reverse complement strand
ACTCCCTCCTCTGGTGGCAAGAGGCAGCTGCTCGCAGGGGTTTTTTCTCCTAAATGCGATTCCCAGAGGTGCTATGACAATTGCTGTTTGGGTTGGCCTTGGTCAACAATGATTCAGGTCTTGAGTTGGCTGGTGTTCACTCTGTCAGACCTACAGAAAGCTTCTAGCTGCTTCTTGCAGAAGCCATCCTTGCAGCCCCCACTCCTCCACCAGAACCCAGCCATGCAAGACTACAACAGACCCCTTTCAGTGTTGGTAGGTCGTAGTTAGGTCTCCCTGGAGCCTTCCCTTCTCCAGGCTGAACAAGCTCAACTCTCTCAGACTGTCTTCATAGAAGACATGCTTCAGCCCCCTGATCATCTTTGTGGTCCTCTTCTGGACACGCTTCAACAGCTCTATTGTAATGAGCATATTGCTCAGAGTGACACAAATAGGTTCAGGCGATTCATGGGAAGTTGTAAAAGCCATTCAGTTTTGGATTGCCTCGAGGCCTCATCTCCACAGACACAACTCACGGGGAGCTGTGTAGATAGCTCAAAGGAGTTGTCCAGTAAACTGTAAACTGAGACTGAACAGGGCAGTGCTGCATAATTCGAGGAGCATAAACCTGGGTTGAGCCTTTAATTCCTTCAACAAACAGTATGTCCTGAGTCCCAATCAAGCCACTATTCAGCTGTCTAGCACTAAGATAAAGGCAAACCAGAGGGTCCCCATTTGGCTTCAACGGGCCCAAACAATACAAAGATATGCAACAGATATGGCATAAGATAAGGGGGGACACTGCTAATGACAAACATGGAAGTTGGTATTATCCATTCTGAACAGTCCTGACCACTGTCAGGTAGATCAAAGACATAAAACAAACAAACAAACAAACTATAATTAATTTTCTTTCATTTACAACTGAACTGTAAAAAAAAAAAACCCCAAAAAAACCCCCCATACTTACTGGATGAAAGACATAGTCTGTTTACATTAATATTTTCTATAAAATTCTTTTTCTCCAAGAATATTTTTCTCTAATAAACAAAAATAGAACAATGCTTATTTACATAGGTGGTGAGAAAATATTTTCCTTGTTTTCTCTTCCATTGCTATTCCATTTCTCATTGTCTGTCCTTTCTGACCCATGGGACTTGCAAAACTACCTTTAGGAATTAAGAAACATTTTTTGTATGCTTTAATTGGATTCAATCTTGTGTATGCTTCACAGAACATCACAGGTAGTGATGCCAATACATTGTATGAGTACTCTATGCATGGCACAGAAGTGGGAACAGGTGGTGAAAGAAGAGAAATGCCAAAAAAAAAAAACAAACCAGCAAATATTTTATATCCTGAAACCACAGTCCCATCTGATCATGAGAACAATCCCTAATCTCTCAGAGTAAAATATGGGCCAGATCACTTTGAACAGTTAAATAACTAGTTTTCATAGCTTGTTTTGGCTGAAAGGCACTGTGGAGACATATGAGTGTTTCAGTTTGTATGAGACATGGAGGTAGTAGACAGGCAGTAATGAGCAAGATAGAAATGATAAACAGATGAGTATGAAAAATTGTTCACCAGGAGAGGATAGATAATCACACACATATTTGACCTGATACTCAGTTTCTATTTGTGTGACATTTGAATCACCTTATTCAGGCTAAGAAAAAAGCAAAAAAGCACAATCTTTCTAAGAATTGTGATGTTAATAAGGCTTGAATATTCCTTTTTTGTGAAGGTGTCCATCTGATACAAAGCTTATGGCTGAAAATATGACTACATGGTTAAAAAAAAAAAGTCAGCTAGATGCATCTTGAACATACCATATTCAGCCAGTTACTTCAGTATTAACAAGAGTATAGAGTGTTTGAGCTCATTTTCAGTTGTCATAATTCTCATACGAAAATTAATTTTCCATACCATTTCTGAATCACAAGTAATGCAGGGGCACAGCTATCAGAAAATCAAGGGTAAAGTGTGAAATTATTATTAGTCTTTTTTTGATTAATAATTATCAAAATTTCCCACGTTTGCCAAAAGAGTAGTGAAGGACAAAGCAGAAAGAGTTGGAGACAATGCAGTATTCCATCTGAGGTCTTTTTGACATACAAAACAACAAATTACTTATTCATATAATATTTAATGACTATTTAATTCTCTCATTCATTTCCTTCCTGCTTGATCCAGGTAAACAAGAAGAATAGCATTAATGCATATCAAGAATAACACATTAAGACATCTCAGTCATAAAACTCTTGATTTTTTCATTTTCTGTACCAAAATTAAATAATAGCCTATGCATTTATTTTCTCAGCAGAAGAAAATAAACATGAATTAAACAATTTCAGGGATGCATTTTTTTACCATTGTGCAGGTTTTGGCTGGGTTAGATTTAATTCATAGTTGTTAGCATAGGTCTCCATTTGGGGTCTGTGCTGAAAGCAGTGCTGGTAATGTATAGATGTTTTTGTTATTGATGAGCAGTGCTTACACAGAGCCAAAGCCTTTTCTGCTTCTTACACCACCTGACCAGGGAATGGGCTGGGTGTGCACAAGAACCTGTGAGGGGACACAGACGAAACAGCTGACCCCAAGTGACCAAAGGGATATTCAATATCATATGATGTCAGGCTTAGACTATAAAGACTATAAAGGTGCGGAAAGAAGGAAAGGGGGGATATTTGAAATGATGGCATTTGTCTTGTCAAGTAACTGTTACTTGTGGTGGAGCCCTGCTTTCCTGGAGATGTCTGAACACCTGCTTGACCATGGGAAGTGGTGAATTCCTTGCTTTGCTCTGCTGGTGTGTATGACTTTTGCTTTACCTACTTAACTGTCTTTATGTAAACCTATGAACTTTCTCACCTTCACTCGTCTGATTCTCTCCCTCATCCCAGCACCTGGGATTGAGTGAGCAGCTGTGTAGTGCTTAGTTACCAGCTCAGGAAAAGACACAACAACCATTTATAAACTCAGTTCATAATGAATTATAGAAAATCCTTAATATTATTTCATATTAGAGATCCATGTTATATGACAGTCCATGTTTCTGGAATTCAGGCAGACTGAGAATATTCATCTAGATACGTTATTATCTGGAACAAATAGAAATCTGTATTTATAATATTCCTAATTCTTGATACAATTCATGTCATTCTGAAATGTAAAATGAGGTGTAGGTGAATGTTTCTGAAGCATAAAAAAGCTTATGACATCATAATTATTCTGTCAGAAACGATGCATTGTTAGCTATAAAAGCCAGAGAGGTGGTCATTTTTCTTCTTTCCGAAATAGTTTGCACATCAATGTCAAACATATTTTATCTCAAGGTCTTTTTTTTTATTATTATTGGAAAGAACAAAGTATGGGAGATTAGAGTTTGTATAAATTATATAATAGTTTATTATATTAAAAGTTCCACCTCCTTCAAGTTCCTATTCTAAATGTTCATCTTCCTTATATCATCATGAAGATGCTGTATTTTTTCCAGACCCTACACCATTGATGCTGACATCACTGAGGCAGTCAGGTTATAAATGCTACCTTGTGATTTCAATTTTTTCCTGAATTGTAGATTCTTAACATGATTCTTTATTCCACAGAAAATTATTCTTCAAAAAGTATCTTCAAAAAGTAAAAAGGACTGTGCCTAAATGTAGTAAAAACTCTTTAAGGCTGATGCCCAAGGACTTGTAAAATTTGGCACTTGAAGACAAATGATCTTTAGAAGTTGAAAAAAGTATATGGAAATTTCAGAAGTGATTCTTTTTATAAGCACTTGTGATTCTTAGAACCAATTTTAAAGGCTAAAAGGAAAACAAAGACAAGTAATTTGATATTACATTCTGCTATATGCTATGATAAATGGGACCTACGTGTTTCATATCCAGATAACAATAACTTTTACGTAGATATTATGAATTTCTAGATTTTGAGCCAGCTACCAAATATTCCATGACTAAACATATTATTTTGGTGTGTGTTAAAAATATTATTTGTGATATGTGTTAAAATTTTGTGATGTCTTTTGGGGGAACAACACAATTGTGCACAAACAATCCAGGAGATTCCTGAAGGGTGTTCATAATAAATTCCTTCTCCGTGTAATAGATTAACCAAAGAGAAGAGGTGTCCTGCTGGACCTCATACTCACTAACAAGGATGGGTTTATTTGTGATGTGAACATCAAGGACAGCCTTGGATGCAGTGACCCTGAGATGGTGTTCATGTTCCTGAGGGCATCCTTGCATATATGACTCAGAGGTGGTGTTTAGTGCAAAGAGGGAGAGAACAGAGTTAAATTTGATGCAACCCATTCTGGTTGACACCACATGTCATCCAGCAATAAAGGCTTTGGATGTTGCAAATCCTAGGTGAGTATTACACATCTAAGTAGGGAGCTAATGGCGAATCTTATGCCATCATTGAAAATGAATCATTCCAGACTGATTTACTGCACTATTTCAATCTCTGTTCTACCATGAGGGAAACCTTTTCAAGCCCACCAAGCTCAAGACAACAAGCATAAACACAGTGCAAACTCATATAACAAAAAAAAACCCACACCTTTTATCACACTAAAACACATTAACACTGTTGCACTGAAAAGAAAATTGAGACATATTTCTTGTATGTGCTAGAATATCTAAAATCACAAGGTCATGTTTAGATTCCCATGTAAACAAAAGCCTTCTTCAATGATTCAGTTTGTGTCCCTTGTTCTGAAGCACTTGTATGTGCTGGCTAATGTTAATTAAATTTGACATAGGATTGCAGCTCATACAAGGCATGATTTGTGGTACCTGTCATCCTTCAAGGCCTGCTTAAATAATAGAGGCAAAGTACTTGCCGCTAATCCATTTCCCAGGAGTCTATGGATTAGTCTGTAACTTTAATTAGTAGTTTAACCAATCCACAAATATGCCAGCAAGGTAATACCATGAGTTGTTCTAGGCTGTCTGTTATCACTGTCCTGCTGATTATAGAGAAGAGGAATAATTGGAAAGCAGGCTGCTTTGTCTTGGTATTCAGGTGTTTATTCATATCATGAACAGTCGGTGTCTTACATGTTTTATTTCCTGGAGGCACTTGACTTCTATTCTGACACATTATTTGCTCTGTAGTTCTCTTCCTTGAGGTGCTGACCTTAAAAACATATGCATGGTTGCTGATTTGCTCAGTTACTTGGGTTACTCTCATCTTACAACTTCATTCCATTTGCTTAGGATGCTTGATTCAAAAAAGCAAACACATGCAATGACCATTTTCTTTCACAGGAAAATCTGTAGCATTCAAAGACTATGTGCTCTTGCAACAGCTGCGCCAGATGCTCCATGTCATTCTTATATTGAGGGGCTCAGAGCTGGAGGCAGTAGTCTAGGTATAGTCTCACCAGAGCAGAGCAGAGGGGCAGAATCCCCTCCCTCCACCTGCTGGTCATGCTGGTTTTGATGCAGCCCAGGATACAGTTGGCTTACCAGGCTGCAAGCGCACACTGACGGCTTATATTGAGCCTTTCATCAACCAACACCCCCAAGTCCTCCTCAGGGCTGCTCTCAATCCATTCTGTGACCAGCCTTTATTTGTTCTTGGGATTGCACTAATTCACGTGCAGGCCCTTGCACTTGGCCTTGTTCAACTTCATGCGGTTTGTATGGGCCCATCTCTCAAACCTATCAAGGTCCCTCTGTTTGGCATCCTTTTCCTCCACTGTGTTAACAGCACCACACAGATTGGTTTCATGGGAAAACTTGCTGAAGATGAACTCAATCTTACTGTCCATATCTCCAACAAAGATGAAGAACCAACAGTGCTGGTGCCAGTATGACCCCTGAGGAATGTCACCCATCACTGGTCTCCATTTGGACATTGAGCTACTGACCACAACTCTTGGAGTGCAACTGTCTAGCCAATTACTTGTCCACTGAGTGGTCCATTCATCAAATTCACGTCTCTCTAATTTAGAGACAAGGGTATCATGCAGGACAGTGTCAATTGCTTTGCACAAGTCCAGGTAGATAAAATCTGTCACTCTGCCCTTATCCATCAGTGCTGTAATCCCATCATAGAATGTCACCAAATTTGTCAGGCATAATTTGACCTTAGTAAACCATGTTGGCTGCCACCAAACACAAAATGGCATCAAAAGATAATTTATAGCTAATAAAGACAATATTGGCTCAATACTTAGTGCCTATAAACTGGTTTTACATACATTTAAGCTGTAAATTAGAAAAAGATTTTAACCATCTGAGCAGGGAGGTGCAGAAGTAGACTTGAAACCAGAGTAGTGGAGGAAAATAACTGAATGTTTAAAAAAATACAACAACAACACCCCTTCAAAAAAAAACCCAAACAACCTCACCACCCTGCAAAACAGCTCAATCCAGTTATAAAAATATTATGAAATATGCCTCCTTGCAAGACTAGAAAATTTAATGACCTAGGGCATCCTTTCTAATCTTAAACTTTCTTTAATTAATGAGGATACATGGTGAGAAAATGGATTTAAGGGCTAACTAAACAGTCATGGTGGGAAGAACATAACCAGTTCATGTATCAAGTGCTTAACTAGGGCTGGTAAAATGTTCCATATTTTTGACAATATCCAGAATAAGTAAGCATAAATATTCCTCTTTGTAGGAATAGCACCTGAGAGTTTAAAAACACAGATGTCTGCTTATCTATCATGCAGATATTGTTGATGAAGATCCTCAGTGTTGGTGTGAGAAACAGCCTAAGGAAGGAGTCTTACAGAGGCAGCAGAATTGCCCTATTTTGGCTAGAGACTGCGGAATAAACAGACAGATGGTTTCTACACAGAATTTTGAAGGCCATGGTGCCTGAAGTGACACCTTTTGCTTCATTAACTGTAACATGAATAATAACATTGACACCCTTAAATATGCTAATGAGCAAAAAGCAGTACATGCTAAACATGGACGACTATAGTACTTGACTCTCCACCCAAATCCTGTTAAACATCACCCTTGGGAGGGAACAGCAAAGATTAGGGTATAAATGGTATTGAGGAAGCTACCCCTGGGGTAGTGGGGAGAGTGAAGAAATTGAAGACCCCAAAGAGGCAGCTGATGGACTGTGCTCCTTCTCCTTCCCACAAGACAGGAACGCCTTTTTGGTAACCAAGTTCACCCTTTCTGGTGATAATATTTAGCTAGCATTCTGGTGATAATATTTTACAAGCATTGTAATTATAATCAGTCATATATTAGCACTATTGCAGCAAGTGTATTTATCAATGGCAATTTCAAACTCTTTGTTACTTTAATAAATTCTCTGTTAGTTTCAATTTTGCAAAACCGTCTCAGTAAAAGTCTTGAGCGGGGGGAGGGGCTGTGACAGGCAAACATTGGCTCTGATATGTGGTATTATATATAATCCTTTAGACAGAAACCATTGACCAAATCTGTGACTGACCATTGACCTAGCTGCACTGAGCATCCTCCCTGAGGAGCTTAGAAAGCAAGGGATCCTTTCTGAAACTCACTACTTAATGGGAGGGCCTCCCTCAGCCAAACATCAGGACCTTTACATGACACTCCTGACTCTAGAGAATGTTCCTGTCATGACATAAATAAGTCTTTTAGATTTTTTTGTTTTTTACAAGGACCCCATCTCTTGACTTGTATGATACACATCTCAAACACAAGCAACCCAAATTCATTGTCTGAAAACTGTGTGCCAGCAAAGTCTGCTCAAAGTAACTATAAGTGCTTTTGATTTAAAGAATGAAATATTTTCTGATGTACTGGGGATTATAGATCTAATTCTTATTACTAAGGTAAACCAAATGCCTTTTAATATGACATTTGTTCACAAATCATTAATTTTATCCAGCTAAATAAGTTTTCAACATGTGCTTCATACAGCAAACTCCCTCTCATCAATGCACATCAGGAAGAGATACACAGTCTATGAAAAGTTATGTTCCTGGTATCTCTCTCAATTTTTCCCCCCACCCCCCGATTGACTGGTTCTTCATTTGCAGAATCATACAATTCCTTATTCATTCACACATTAACGCTAAACCTTTTCAAACTATTTTATTGGAAATGAAAGACTAAATTTTCATGTAGATATATTTTGCCCAAAGGTATACGAGGAAGATGACTGAATTCCATCCTGCTCTTTACCCGGTACACTCCTCAGCCTGGCTGTCATTCATTTTTCTGAAAGTATGAAGTCTGTTGCTGTTCAGCATGACTAAGCTGTTATTATGTCTACTCAATGTGAGACTGATTATGACAAGGGTAGGAAATCTACATTATTAGGATTGTCCATGAAACATGAATCATCTCATGAGAAGTTATAAATTTAAACAAAATCATAATCTTGGTAAATTACCTAAGTCATAGTTAGTTGAATAGTCATACATGAGTCAATAAAGGCAAAGTTACTCAGTGTCTGATTTTTTTTTTTTCAATTAAAGAAAAGCAAGAGATTAATAACTAAATTATTGACAAGAACAACTCTTTGCCCTCCCCCTTCAAAAGCAACAACAATAGAGACAATTGCACCACCCTATTGTCCTTAATAATATAAACCAACATCTGTCAGGACACTTTGTTCTGCTTCAGTTTGAGTATATCAAAATAATTAATTTATATGAATACTGCACATATTCCACAAATGACTGTTTTTTGGGGTTTTTTTAAGGTTAAGTAACAGAAACATTCCAATAATAATAATAAAAGTTCTATTATTGATTTGCTTGTTACAGTCAAGAGCTAATAATGAGCTACATAAAGCTACCCTCTAATGGTGTTTATAACAATGTTAAAATAAGCAGAGTGTTAGAAAATTTTCTTAATGAAACATGGCAATTGGTCAGAAAAGGAGAAAGGAGGTCTGCTACGCTGCTTATTGGTAAGAAGCTTTTTGCTGGCTAAGCTAGGATAGGAGATTGACATCTTTTCTACAAACATATTTACATATGAAACTAAGAAATCTGATGCTTGACTAAAAAGAATACGATTGTGTCTTAAAAAAGGAGGGAAAACATGAGATCCTGACTGAAAGTTCAGATGTGTCTGGACACAGTCAAAGACTTTAGAAAGTCTTGATTAGGAGAACTAACATCATTCAGGTGCAGCTAAGGGTGTCCTTGAAGAGATATGTTAAAAAACATTTTTAAAAGAAAACTTTCTAAGGTAAGCCCTCTGTAATTGAGGATCTCAAATAGGCTCATTAGAATAATTCTAAGCTGATGCATAAGTGATGTAGAATATAAAACCTGTCAGCCATCTACCTAAAGAGGTCAGAAAGTTAATTGAATAAAGCAGGAAGGTATTTCTGGTGTTTTACTCTAAGTAGGTTTCATCTTTAATGCTTTACTATTCAGTCTGAATTAGCTTTTTCAACTAGGCATTTTTGGTCATATTTTATCTTAATCTAGTTTGGGTTAAATATTTTTAAAGTAGGTAGGTAAACAATATGTAGGACGGTGGCTGACTCATCTTCCTAGTCTATCCTCCAATATTTCTAGAGGGTAACAGTGCAAGCCTCTTTTTCAGATGCATTTTACAGATGGAGAGATTACTGGACAGGTAGAAGAATCTGACAGTGACCATGAGGGCTTTCTAGTAGATACTGAGAGTTGTTGTGCTTATATATAAAAAAATAAAATTATGTGATTGACAGCACAATTTCTACTCCATTCAAAGCCAATGTTATGTGAGACCCCTGGATGCTGAGAAAGACCCCCAAACTGCCCAGTCTCTCAGCCCACATGCACAAGCAAAACAAACCAAGGAATTAATTCACCACTTCCCATCAGCAGGCAGGTGTTCAGCCATTACCTCAAGTTGATTATGCACAAGACCCCCAGCTGCCACTCAAGCTTTGAGCCCACGGCCCAGTTATAAATGGAACATGACATTTTATAGTACGGAATATCCCTTTGGCCAATTTGGGTCACCTGTCCCGGCTGTGTTCCCTCACAGCTTCCTGTGTGCCCCTGCCTTCTTGGTAGCAGGGCAGCGTGAGAAGCTGAAAAGTCCCTGACTGCTTGGCAATAACTTAAAACATCAGTGTGTTATTAGCTCTGCTCTCATCCTAACTCCCCAAAACAGCATTCCACTGGTTGCTAGAAAGAAAACTAACTGTATCCTAGCCAAAACCAGGACAAGGGGGTTCACTTTGAAATCTTTTTAGTGATGGGGTTTTTACTAAAGTGTACTTGTGCCTCCAAATTTTAACTGTATAAAGTTAGTTTTCTGGTAAATTTATGAAGTGTGCAAGAGATTTGAAGCAGGTGATAAACATATTGATGGCCCTTCCTAGTCTCCACAAAGATCAGTATCTTCATATTTTACAGAATCAGTATAGAATTAATTTTTTTAAAAAATCCAGTAGAACAGTCTTACTGATAACTAATAAATTACATTATGAATTTTTTTCCAGTTTTTCTGGCAGTTTATTTAAATATATTTATATTTTGAAATAGCTATCTATTTCAATAACACAATGTCTTTGCCGGGGTGGGGGTGGGGGGTGGAGTGCAGCTGGGATATAATTAAGTTTCACGAGAAGCTAGGAAGGGATACAGTTGAGGGAGCTCACCCAGACTAGCCATTGGAGTATTTCATACCATATGAAGTCATGCTTAACAAAGAAAGAGGGCTAGCTGGGGAGGAGCTGTGGCTCTGGAACAGGGTGAGAGACCAAATTTCTATGTGTCATCTGCTTAGCATATTTCATTTTAAGTCCTGTTATTTTCCTCTTCCTTTGCAGTCCCAGTAAAGTGACCTTATCACAACCCACGAGGCCTGCTTTTGTCTCTCCACTCTGCTCCCCATCCTACCAGGGTAGGGGTAAGCAGCCATGAGGTACTCAGCTGCTGGCTGGGGCTGAACTACCACACACAAACAGATTACAATCACTTTGTTCACTGCTTGCTATGTGATGACTGATTTAATGGAAACTTGATCTTGATTTCTGTCTGACATGTGAAGTTACTAGGAAATTAGTGTAAGATTTATTGTAGTTTAACTAATAGAATGATGAGTTCCCGGAATTACTGAAAGTGTTGCTCATTAGATCAAATTTTGTCTTTCTTGTTAACTACAGACATTTCTGACAGTGCTGGACTTAGCATTGTCAGAATTTAAAAAAAAAATAAAATATTGCCTTCCTATTCCTCCATGATTATTTATTTATTTTTATTATTTTATCATTAAATTAAAAAAAAAAATTCCTCACATATTAATACTAAATTAATCCCAAAAGGAAAATGTAACTCTTGACTTTGAGAGCAGTATCAAAATCTTTTCCTTTACAGGGAACAGCTATTTTTATAGTATATCTTTTAAAAATGTAGTTCCTACAAATTTTATCAAGATTTTTTCCATTTTACAATATTTCAATTTTATGTATCCTGTTAAAGAGTTTTCTTAAGGTGCCTCTGAAAGAGGTGCACAACAAAATGGACAAGAAGCAATGCACATAAGTGGCAGACTGATAAAATTTCCATTTAGATAGCAGGAGAAAAAAAATCACAATGAAGGTAGCCAAACACTGAAACAAGTTTCCCAAATAGAGTTTAACATATCCATCACTGGAGATACTACAGATTCCATTGTGTGTCATTGATGAATCTGACTGAGCTTTCTAGTTGGATCAAACTTTGAAATTGGTCCTACTTTGAGCTGAGAATAAGACTAGATGACCTAGAGTGGTCCCCTGTAGCAAAAATTTTGTTTATATTGTCTATGTGTGTGTAAAAAAAACCCCCAAAAAAACTATTTCTGAGCACTGCCTGTAAAACATTGTAAACCAACAGTGCCTACTGTAGCTTTAAGCAGTTTGAAAAGTGATATAAAACGCTGAGTGTAATTTGCTTTAAAGATTGACTAGAAACACTTGGAAATATTAGGCACGATTTGGAGGGAAAAGATTTTAATTTTATGAAATCATCAAGTGTATTTGGGGAAACAAACTGTCAAGCAGAAGGGGTTAAACTGACTGGAAGGAGGAATGCCAGAGACGGAATTATTCCCTGTAAGGGAGCAGAGTCTTCCTTGGTAATGAAATCAGAAACAGCTGCAACTTTGTCTTGTAGCAGTCCTGGAATGATGTGAACAAACAGGATCCACCTTTGAGCAGTAGAGCTGGTGCTGGGGGATGGACCCAATGCCAGGATGAGGTGCCTCATGTTCATGTGATTGGTGCTGGTATAAGTGTATATATGGAATCAGCTTGCGATGCATTTTTGCTAGCTCCTTGTAGAACTGTAGTAGGACACTGTTCAATGCCAAGACAACAGACTACAGCATTGTTCTGGATTTTGGTGTTGGTGTTAGCAGGTTGACCCTGGCTAGAGGCCAGATGCCCACCAAAGCCATTCTATCACTCCCCTTTTCAGTTAGACAGGGAAGAAAATATATAATGAAAAGATTACAGGTTGAGATAAGGGCAGGTGGAGATCATTCAGCATTTATGATCATGGGCAAAACAGACTCAACACAGAATAAAATTAATCTAATTTATAATCCAATCAAAACTGAGTAGGATAATGAGAAACTAAAAAAAAAAAATAAATCTTAAAACACCTCCCCCCATCCTCCCTGAGCCCCAAAGACTCAGCTTTACTCGTGATTTTGTTCCCTCCTCCCCACCATGTAGCACAGGGGAATGGAGAACAGGGTTTCAGTCAGTTCATCATGACTTCTCTCTGCCGGTCCTTCCTTCTCAGGAGGAGGACTCCTCACTCTTTCCCTGCTCCAGCATGGGTTTCCACTCATGGAAGGCAGTCCTTCATTAACTCCTCTGACATAAATCCTTCCCAACTGGGTCTTCAGTTCTTTATGAACTGCACCAGTATAGTTTCCATGGGGTGCAGACCTTCAGGAACAGACTGCTCCTGAACAATCCCCCCAGAGGGTCACAAGGCTCCCCAGCAAACCTGCTCCAGCCTCTCCATGGGCTGCAGGTTCTGCCTGGAGCTTGCTCCAGTTTGGGCTTCCCACCCAATTACAGTGTTTTTCATGTGTCCACCTGCTCCACCGTGGCATCCTCCACGGGTTGCAGGTGGGATTTCTATTCTCCATCATCTTCCATAGGCTGCAGAGGAATTTCTCCTGAGCCTTGAGCACCTCCTCCCCCTCCTTCACTAACTTTGGTGTCTGAAAAGTGTCTTACATCTTCTCACTGCCTTTGCTGGCATTTGCTCTTTCTTTTTCTTCTTAAATATGTTATTACAGAGGCGCTATGACTGTTGCTTATTGGATCAACATTGGTCAGCAGAGGGTTTGTCCTTGAGCAGGCTGGTATTTACGCTGTCATACCTGCAGGAAGCTTCTAGCAGCTTCCTGCAGAAGCTACCTCTGCAACCCCACCACCACTACCAAAACCTTGCTATGCAAACCCAACACATGGTGGTAGTTTTTTTGGTCTTTCTTTCTTTTCTTTCCTTTCTTTCTTTCCTTTCTTTCTTTTTTTTTCTTTCTTCTTTTCCTTTCCTTTCCTTTCCTTTCCTTTCCTTTCCTTTCCTTTCCTTTCCTTTCCTTTCCTTTCCTTTCCTTCTAATATACCTTAGCATAAACATATTTTATTTTACTCTTTGAGGTGAATTAAACATCTCCAACAGTGGGAAGATGAGAGATAAATTTTCAATGGAAATGAGGAGAAACCCCTTCCCAGTGAGGCTGGTCAGGAAGTGGAGGAAGTTTCCCATAGAGGCTGTGCAGTCTCCGTCCTTACATGCGTTTCAGATCCAACTGATCATGGCCCAGAACATTTTGGTCTAAACTGAGAAATGACCCTACTTTCAACAGAAAGTTTTGCTATGGATATCCTGATATCACGTACATCCTGAAATATCCTATGATTCTATGAGCCAGATATTGGCCAATTACCTTGTAAAATTATTCATAGTTGTAGGATGATGAATGAACAACTTACACTTCACCTATAATAATAGAAATCTCCAGATATCTGTTTGCAATTATTACACATCCGTTAGAAAATTCTTGTCAGCTGTTCCTCTAGCTTCCAGAACCTTTCAGCTGTAGCCTTTAGAACAAATAATGGATTAACCGAAGATTCTGGATGATTTAAAGAGGGGTGTATCATATTTACTGAATATGTCAAATATACAGAGAAAGTAAAAGAAATCTGAATTTATCATTCTGTGTATGAGGGAAAGGGAAGACACTTTACTCAAATGTACTATAAAAAGAGTAGCTTTCCTGGATATTTCAAGTATGTCATTACTTGAGTTATATCAGGTTATCATAAGCCTTTTGAGCTCATATGAAAGAATAATGTAATATAGTTCATTACTGTGTGATATTTTTTCCTCTTGAAAAGTGGGTTTAAAAAGAAAAAAAAAGTTTCTAACAACATTTTGTATACCTTTAAGTTTCAGTTAAACTATAACTTAAGAATGTTCCAGTACATAGTAGATGTGTAGACCTGTATTCACAATTCTCATTTGTTTATGTATCAAGTTTAGTCTTATAAAGTTTCTTAACTTCAGATAAATTATTCTGTCATATAATGTATTTCAAATAAAATATCATAAGTAAATCTGATATTGAATAAAGTCTGTAGTAAGCAATTTTTAGACTAAAAATATATTTTTTTGAGAGTATGGCTCATTTCTTTGTTCACTTCTTCTATATGAGTCACCCTTGTGTGTTGAGACAAAATTAACTTATATTAATTTTTATATTTTCTTCCTGCTCACAAGAATGCATATTACATTAAGACTGCACAGAAATTCTTACTTGGTTTATAATTGCCTCTTTGCAAAGACAGAAAATCAATTAAGCAACTTGACACGAAAAATGCTTTTACTGAATATAGACATTTTTGTAAAGGGAAGGTGACAATTTCTCTTTCTGCAGCTGTGACAAGCATAGTATACTTAACTGATCAAGTGGAGCAAGATCTCATTTTCAAATTGAATCTCAAATCTCTTCAGAGGTTGTTCTGTACATTGAAATCTTATTATAATTGCCTTTAAAGAGCACTTTGCCCCTCCCATTCCTTTCAAATAATTTAACCCCCCTTTACAGTTGCCCATTTTCTCATTTTTCTCCTTTCTCTTCATTTTTTTTTTGAGTTTCAGTGCAGTTTATCCTTATGCTCTTCCCTTGCTCTCTCTTGCAGAACAACCTACTTCTGGCCTATCCAGTGGGACTTTCAAAGGCTGCATTCCCTGTTATATCTCTTCCTTGCTCTGAGCAATTTCAGGGATAAAAAGTACATAATTTTGAAGAAAATAAAAGGAACTTATTATGCACATGTTGTGAAGCAGTTTTTATGTGATATTAAAAGTAGAATTGTGCAGTTTATTTGTATGATATCTTGAAAGAATGGATAAAACTGAAATGAGGTAGAAAACAATAACTTAGAAATTAGAGAAATCATGTCTATAACATATAAAAGCTTTCACATCAAATATATTTAGTATCCGTTAAAGGTCACTAATTTGTGTGAGTTCGTTATGGTGTGCCAGGCAGTGGGGGCATCAAATTTGCCTTATATTTAATTCTCTTTGGACCTATGGCCCAGAAATTTCTGGAAATCTACATTCATGTATTTTTTTCTGTTATTAGTTCATCTGTCTTTGAAAGTTTGCAAATCAGGGCATCCAGTTTTAAGACTTGAGTTCTGCGTAAAATAACATATAACTAATCATGGAAGAATGTCATCCCATAATAGCAGTAACATTGATTTTTATATCCATGATAGAGCATTCTGATATAATCAGGTCACTTCTACGTAATGTTTTTCTACAAGAAAATGAAGTTTTTCAAAAAGTATATCAATTCATAGTTGGTTGGACACTGTTTTTCCCTAAAATAACATTTTTTAAAAATAAAATTGTATACTTAGTTTAAAAAAGAATGTTTATATAAGCCTAAGATAGACTTTAGTACCCCACTATGGGAATTATACATGTTAGCCAGGACCCTTCTTTATTAGAATTCCTGATAATAATTGCACCATTCTTTAATGTTCTTGCAGCCCCCTTATGTATAATTCTACCTTATCCATATCAAATATTACACTCTTCTGGATTATTAATATTGATTTATAGCAAAAAATACTGCTTAAAGAAATATCTATTATTTAACACAAGTTAGACAAGTATCACTTCAATTCAGCCCAAACTTTTTTGCAATTCAACTTGCAGTAATCCAGAAAATGTACTAAATAAGATGTTAATTCTCACTTCAATACTTATTTTATAATGGTACCAAATAAAAATGATCTTTCTGCAATTTGAATACAGCTCTGATATGTATGTCAGTATGATCCTTGGCATCAGAAAACACACCATGGGATCCTTTTGAGCCACATAAAACACATATTATCTGAGACAAATAACAATACATAAGTAGACAATATTATAATCAAAAGACATGTATAAATATACAGAATGTTGGAAATTAAATAACACATTATTAAACAAGAAAATGTGACAAAAAACTACTAATATGCAAGAAGATTTAAGATTTAAGAAGGAAAAAGAAAACCAACAATCAAAACCCAAAGCTTGATTCTGATCTAAAAATATGATAAAGAAACAAAATTCACTAGAAAAAGTACAGCATGCTGTAAAAAATAAATACGGGATATCTGTCTCTGTACTTGAGAAGCTGAACCAATTGTATGGTACAGTGTAATGATACTTCAGGGCAATTTCATTATCACAAATTTGCATTTCACCATTTCTGGTAGACAAATATTTTTTTCTGGTTCCACAGATTAGTCTAGTTGGCACTACACTTGAAGCCCAGAGCAAGGTTTTTCTGCTTCTTATTTGTTAAATATAGGAGAGTCTGGGTCTGCAAGAAAGGAGCAGTGGACAACTACTGAAGAAATGGCTAAAAGTTACACAGATTCCAAGATGAATCCCTGGCCCAAACACTATTGGGAAATGACTGGATCATAGAATCACAGAATCACTAGGTTGGAAAAGACCTTTGAGATCATTGAGTCCAACCGTAACTGTCCTCTACTAAACCATATTCCTATGCACCTCATCTACCTGTCTTAAATATATTCAGTGATGGTGACTCAACTGCCTCCCTGAGCAGCCTGTTTCAATGCCCAATAACACTTCCAGTGAAGAACTTTTTCCTAATGTCTAATCTGAACCTGTCCTGGTACAGCTTGAGTCCATTCTCCCTCATCCTATCACCTGTCACCTGTGTGAACAGACCAAAGCCCACCTCTGTACAACCTCCTTTCAGGTAATTGTAAGCAGTGATAAGGCCTCCTCTCAGCCTCCTCTTCTCCAGGCTAAACAACTGCAGTTCCCTCAGCCACTCCTCATATGATTTGCTCTTCAGCCCCTTTACCAGCCTGGTTGCCCTTCTCAGGACATACTGCAAGACCTTGATGTCTTTCTTGTAGTGAGGAGCCCAAAACCAGACACAGGACTTGAGCTGTGTCCTTCCCAATGCTGAGTGTCGGGCCACAATCACTTCCCTGGACCTGCTGGCCATGCTGTTTCTGATACAAGCCAAGATGACATTAGCCTTCTTGGCAACCTGGGCACACAGTTAGCTCATATTCAGTCAGCAGTGAACCAACACTCCCAGGGCCTTCTCTGCCAGGCATCTTTCTAGCCACTCTTCCCAAAGTCTGTGGTGCTGCATGGGGTTGTTATGTCCAGAGTAAGCTAAGTAACTAGCCAACATGTGAATCGTCCCATTATATGAGTAAAAAGTGCAAACAGTGCAGCCAAAACATGATATGGAAGTATTTGAAAGGAATATATAGAATAAGATTGCAATGCAGTTCACGTTCAGTAATAATGAAAAAATGTTGGAGTTCTCAAAAAAGAAAGGAAAAGAATCAAACTATACAGGTTTCTATACTTAAAGTAAAAGGTTTATAAGAATTATAAAGTGATTCATTAATGCAGAAACACATGGCTTTTTAGTAAAATGACAATATCTCTGTATAGACTTTCAGCTCATGGACCTGAAAGTTTCTATCTGGGATGCCCTGAATTTGTATGTGCAAAAGACAAAACCCATAGTGGGATTTAAAGATACTGTTACTGGCATGCTCTGTCAACATGAAGATGGTTTTCATATACTACATTGCATTAAAAATGTTAAACATCACCTCTGTATAGACCTTTGAAGTTCTCCAGTGGCAAATACACAAAATGCCCCAAGTACATAAACTGCAATGGGATATGAGATCTGACTCAGACGAACTACAGGTGATGTGCCATCCTGGGCCCCACAGTTTTACAAGGATGTTAAGATACATGAATGCATCTAAATGAGGACAACTAATCTGGAGAAAGGGTTGAAAGGCATGTTCTGTGAGGAGAAGCAGAGGACTTGGGGTTTATCTAATTTGGAGAAAAGAAGGCTGAGGGGTGACCTCCATCTCTACAGCTTCCTGAGGAAGGAAGGTGGAGAGGGATGTGCTGAAAGCTTTTCCTCGGGATCCAGCAACAGGCCACTTGACAATGGTTCAAAGCTGCATCGGGGAGGTTCAGACTGGACATTAGGAAGCATTTCTTTACCAAGAGGGAGGGTAAAACAATGTTTAGATTTTATCCTTTGTGACCAGTACTGATGCCATAAATAAAGTCTTATTTGCCTGAATGTTTAAAAGAACACGTTCACAAGGTCTGAGAAAGGTATAAAGATAAAAAATTGGTTCAAGAATTTTTAATTGTCCAGTTCTAACATGCTATCAGCAAGAGAGAGAAGAGAGATGAAGATCTATCAAGTCCTATTGTACTTACATCTCAGCAGTAAGATTCTTAAGTGTTCATGCAGTGTTATTAATGTATTGATAAGTGCTATAGAAATTTGAATTAACTAATCATATTTGCATGCACTGTAAATATCAGCAAAAGGATTTTTTGTTGGTTTTGTTACTTGCATTATTTGACATTTCAGAACCTCTACAGGTATTTTTTTTTAATGTCTCATCAAAGGTAGCCTAATAGAGGAAAATAGAAACTGCATTATCATATTTCTTCACTGCTTGTAGAGTGCTCATGAATTTGTTGATACAGTGTGATTCCCTTTGGTGTTGCTTTTTTTCCTTCCCTAGCTGTATGTTATACGAACACCATGATAAAGAAAAGACAGTTCTGTGTTACATCTGGGGATAGACAGGAAAATGGTGGCAGCTTAAATGCAAAGTAGTCTCCAGGACTTTCAAAACTTGAATACCTATGGGCATCTCCAGAAGCAGACATTTAAGCATACAGATTAAGTTTATCTCATCTAATTTTAGGAATCAACTAGTTTAATATTTATGTTGGAACTATTAATGCTATATGCCTTATAAAGCTAATTAAAAACAAATAAATCAATATTCAGGGGAAATATGTTATCTTACTTTAGACTTCATAATCAGTTAATAATCATATTCCAGATTCTGCTGATGCACTTTGCTTGCTAATTTTAACACAAAAGATTTAAATTTTAGAAGGACCTGTTTTTTCAATCATTTAAAATGCAATCTGGAATAACTGACTTAGCCATAAAACAGCTGTAAAGTTGGTAAGCAGGATGTTCTTGGCAAAAATTTCTGTGAAAATAAAAGTAGAGAATTAAGGTAAGAATTAAACAGAGAATTAAGGTTCTTTGCTTGGCCAACAGCTGAACAAGGACTTTAATTAAGAGCACAAAGAGGTAGATACAGAAATTCAGGTAATTGTTTGTGGCTTCCTTTTACTGTATTTTTAAAGTCAAAGCCACTTTTAAAACCTCTTAGGTACTCTGCTTTTGCTTTAAGCTTTTTTTTTTTTTCCCCTGTCTCACCACAGTCTGCATAAGTTTCTAACTCTCTCTTTCTACCATTCATATAGCTCCCTCTTTTATTTTATTTTTAAATATTCTCTTGACATTAAAAGCTGGTCTAAAATAAAATTATTTTAAATAAACAAGGAAATCAGTAACTAAGAATGAATTAAATGTACCTTTAATGCAGTACATAATTATTATATTTGCCCAATTTTAAGTACAAAGGAATTAATCATTGTAGGGATAAGAAAAGGACTTTTTAAGGACCACTTTTCCCCATCTTAATCAGATGTCTGTCACTGGTTAGCTGTATCACAATAAAAAAGCCCCAAAACCCTTTACTTCTCTATAAAGCATCAAGACAGCTTTAAGGAAACCTCAGATATTGATGACATGTGCAGAGTAATAAGCAAAAATAAAGAAAGAGAATATGCTAAAGAAAACCTTAAACTTTTAGCTTATATATTTAGATCTATATTAATCTCAAAAGAGCTTCAGGAGATTTATTAAGATATACATAACAAATTGCATGTTGATAAATCAGTAAGACATTGAAACAATTTAAATTAAGACTTAACATATCTGAATTAAATAGGTTTCTTTTTTATAAAGGTAAAATAAATCTTTATAAACAACTAACACTTTCATTCAATATTTGCATTATGGGTTTCTTGTATCATCAGACACAGTTTGTCTTATTGCCCTTATCTAAGAAATGCATTATTGGGCCTTGGTTCATTATGTACATAAGCAATTAATTCCTTTTTTGCTTCATTTTTCCTTTTTCCTGTTGACCTCTGCCTCAGTAAATTATCTCTTCCATGGAGAGCAGGTAAACAGAGAGTGAAAAATACTTATTTTTGGTAACTCATGAAATTGTAAGGCTAAGTTTCCTGAAATTCTATGAAGCATTGTAGATTGTACCTTGCCTTTTAAAGTGAAACTTGCCATTTTTTCTGTATAGCCAACCTCCACATGATAAAGGTCAAAGATCATTAGACTGTTTTGATGTTAAGTCTCAAATGGAAGGAATGTGCTTCATCTTTGCCACTGACATCCAATCATATTTAAATTAAATTGTTTCTAACTTATAAAACCTCCATATGTTCCTGCTTTTGATTACTTAATATATGATGACATGCTGTAATTATTCATTACTAAAGCAAGCACATGATATGCCGAAAATGTCTAAGATACATAAATTCCCAAATGTTGTTAAAATTATTTTTAGACACGAGTGAATATATCAAGTAAATTCACATAATATTTAACTAAATGGATTTTGGACTGAATATTTAAATGTTTTTTAATGAGTTCATAAAATACATCTAACTTAAGTGCTTTTAGCAAAAATTAAAATCAAGGAAAAATTAATATCAATGGTATGATTTTAATATCACAAGCTAATTATTATAACAAAACAGCCAGACTTTTTTTTTGTCTCCCCAGGATTGTTTAACAGCATCAGATAGAAATAGACCAGATGATCTTACATTTTTATTAAATCCTTTTTTCTATAATAATTCTGCCATTTTCCTCAGCAGTTCTCAGATTTAATTTCTTTGCGTTTCTTAAATATACCTGAAAAGATTCTTTCAGAGAATTAAAAAAAAAAAATTGTGAATGGTCCTTTGTACAGTCCTAGAGGTGTTGGCTTGCTGCCTGTGGAGAGTACAGTTCTCTCACTTGACTTTTAATAGACATTTATTCTAAATAAAGTTCCCTAGTTAGGTGAAAGTAATTTAGAAGTTAATTAGATGTTAATTTATAAACTCCAACACCAGCAAGTATCTACAAGCATATATTTGCATGTGCTAAAGCATAGAAATTTTTACTAATATTAAATAGAAAAGAAGTATCTAAAAATACTTATAGCTCAGCCTGAATGCAAGCTAGGTAACCCAGGAGAATTAGATAAACCCCTTATATCCTCCAGCTCCATATGGTAACTACAAAGATTACTAGTGTAACAATTTCATAAATACAATTTATAGTAACACCTTCCAGATAGGACAAGCATAATAGTGATATGAAAAATTATTCTGCATTTACTAGGAAAATGAATAGACATGAAAAACATCACCCCTGTAATAATGACAATAATTTTCAGTCCAACTCTATGACAGCATATAATATTGGAGTCCCATACACAGTTGAGTCAAAATGATGGTCTACCTAATTCTGTCAAACATAAATCTTCTACAGTGTTATAATTTTACTTTCTTATCTCAGAAAATGGCTGTCTTTCTAATATGACCAACTTTTACATAAAGCCTTTTAGCAGGCTAATTCTCTCTTCCTTCCATGACTCTCAAACCTTCACCTGTTTTTACAAAAACTAGTAAATTATCTTTGTGCACTCAAAATATATTGAAAATTATCACTGCGCTTATTCAAGGCTTTTAGTTTATCACAGAAGGTGAGGGGAAAGCAATCTTAAAGCAACAAATCTAATAATATGTTTCCTATCTAGCTACTTTACAGAAGACAAATATAATTGCATTAATTCTTTCAAGTAATCTGCATGAATCTGCTTCTTGATCAGGAAAGGACATAAGCATATGTGTTATTTCAGATTCCCTAAATTATGTAAAATATCTTAAGGCATTGAGGAACTTTGTGGTTAGGATTTTTGGGTTTTTTTCCACTGCTGAATAATAATAATAAGACAAAGACTAAATCTGTGTGTCTCAAACAACAAAAACAAAAAAAAATTGAGTAATTCTGGAGGTGGTAAGGAAAGAAAATGACAATGGAGATTATGGCCATGAAAAATGTCAAATATCAATGCTGTTGATTTTCACCTTGATTCACTGGGAAAAAAAAACAAACAAAAAACCCACCAAACCAAAAAAAGTACCCTAAAAAATCCTTGATTTGAGTTTTAGGCATGGACCCTCTCGAACTCTGTTAATAATAAGTTAATAAAGGAAAAATTGGAATTATTGCTGGCATGCTTCTTTCAAAATTATGGGACGTAAAATCAACTATCAAAAAAGGAAGAAATGCAGCATATATGAAAGCATTTTGCAGAGAATAATATTCAAAAATGTGGGCAGAATTTCTGAATAGTTTCATTTTTTCATAGGCTTTCTCATGAGTTTAATTTAAAATCTTTGGGAAAATTGAAATGTTTATGACTATAAGTCTAAGTCTTTTTGCAGTAATGGCTATAATACCAAATCCCAACAATATATAATTTTGCAAATTTGATTTTTATAGGATAAACTTGTATAACATATTCATCCAGACTAGGCTATAGCTTTAGCACAGAGAGTTTCTTTTTAGGTCAGCCCAAGACATCCATAGGACAAACTGATTTCTGCTTCATCTAAATCCATCACAAAGTTGAGATGTAGCTGGGACTTATGCCCAAATCAAAGACGTGGGCAATGTGCTGGTGTTCTATAGTTATATTTTGGTGTCTTGGAAACAAACTTGCATGTAATCAGCTACAATCAGGGAATCTTATACTCTACAGTTATCATATAGCTAGTTGATAGAACACTAAAAATGCCCTCCTTTCCCTTAAGTGCAGAGCTCCTGACTTTAGCTCTACAAGAAGTATATCTGTCCAATGGGATTTCAAACATGTAGTCTGCCTCTTAAAGGTGATGTTTAAATGAGGATGGCTCACTTTTTAAGACACAGATAGCATCGATTGACTTTTGCGTACCAGTTTGAGGCTGAAGCACTCATCCAGAAAATGAGTTAACTGGCTTGAGCTTTCATGCTGTTCTGAAGGGATTCAGATTCATGCAGCCCATTTTCTAGGAAATTGCATAAACCATTAAGAGGGGAAAGGTTTGCCATTTGCTTTGAGGCAGCTCTCAGA